>CM070735.1:13474650-14039650 GCA_036346245.1 Bonia amplexicaulis | reverse complement strand
TGCGTGGTGTCTCCCGACTTTTATTTGATTTCTAGCTGACGCGGTGTTCGTTATGGCTTATAGATTTTAGCTATAGTTTATTAGTTTAATATAAAGTCATTGCTGAAGAAAGTTGAAGCCAAAAATCAGCTAAAAATCAAAAAGAACAGGTAAGATATAAATATTATAATTAAATCGATCCGTTTTTTCCGGGAACTTATCTTTGTCCCCTACCTCTTTGATGTGCGTTCCTCGTATAACGTTGCTTTCCAATTGAATCCGGTTGCTAGCAGCAACACGTTAGCTTGCCTCTTGCCATAAACCTTTCTGATGATACGTGTAGTGCTAGGCGTATTACGTGCAGTGGGCAGATGCCGCCGTTGGATGCAACGCAACAAGAGGGGTAGCCAGGACAGGAATATTGTTACAATAAATAAAGTTTCGTTTCTGTGAAGCCCTATTTGGAATACGGAGATTTCTAGGATTCGTGCAGAAATGATACTGTGAAATTCTTGCATTCCAAACGTGCTTTGCGTCTTGTTCAGAATGTATTCGTTGGCCTTTTCTAGGAGCACTACTTCCAGCCTCAGTTTTCATTGGCTGGCAGAAAAAGAAGCATTTCCGTATAGTGATCATATCGATCCAGGGACCAATCCGCCAATCAATTAAGGAAAACCAAACATATGGTTCGTTCTTTTTTGCTACAGTTTGTAGATTTTAGACTATTCGTGTGAGAGATTATAAAGTAACAGAAACTTACGTGCGATTTTTGCTGATATAAATGAAGTCGGTATAGTATGTACTACAATTAACTAGTAAACACTATTTTGAAAAGATGCCTCGTTCAAAAGCTAGTTACTGTAGAAAGTCGAAAATTGGTTTTTAGAAACTGAAAAGAACAGATCCATAGATGTTTATGAGCTAGCCAGCTGGGTCGAGATGATGGCGTGAAAACGACATATATAATAGTTGCCAAAATGACAAAATTGGCTATAGTTTGATGGGAAGTCGTTTCGTAGGCAAGTTAGGATCGAGGTTGCTTGGCTAGTTAGCTAGAGAGGCGGAATCTATGCACAGAAGCAAAGTCAGACCAAAATGTTATGCGCCTTGTTTTGGTTGATCGCTCCTAGATCAGGTCGACTTACTCTGATGGTTGTGCCATTTTGGGCCAAGCCCTTGCTACTCTAGTTCTGCAGTTGGCATAGAGTTTAGTTGTGTGCCATCAAATTGGATCGCCTTCCCTTTTCTTTGCAAATGAAAAACGCTTCTTTTTCCCTCGGTGCCCATTCGTAGTGTGCCTTGAGATTCGTGAACATCCCTTATTGGGTTCATCGTGCTGCTAGACCTTGTATCCGAGGCAGCCGACGGCCCGACGATTGTTGATGGCTAATGAAGCCTGAAGGTGGGCGATGGGCCACCAGGAATAGTGGATCGATGGCGAAGACCGAAGAGAGGGGCCTGTAGCGGCGTAGGGTGGGCGGCGGTGGTGAGCAGGGTTTTTTTGACCGGTTTTTATTTTTAACCAGAGGGGATCGGCACAGGAGAAATTCGGTACGAAAAATTCAAATAAAATTTGAAATTTAAATTCATACCGGCCGGTTATCGGCGATAATTGGCTGAAAACCGGTTGAAAATATCGGCCGAGAATTTTTAAACAAATTTCGGCAAAAATTATGATCTAAATTTGACAAAATTCATGCAAAACAAGTTTTTCGAATCCGGTTTGGATTTCTACTAGGGGTCACCAGTAAACCTGGTAATATCTTCAGCCGAAAAAAAAACCATGGTGGTGAGTGGCGTAGGGTGGGCGGTAGTGAGAATGCCTGCACCAGCCGCAGCCACAAGCTATCAACCATATAGCCTCAAAGAAGAGGCTGGCCAAGTAAAAAGCTTCTCTACCTTGCATAGATGTATTGTGTATTTGTATAGCAACTGTAACTGTCCTGATTTCCTTTCCACCACTTGGGAAGTGGAAGTACAAAAAAAAGGCACAACTAACCCGTTTGGAACATGTGTGCGTATGTCCGGCCCCCATGTGCACGTCAGGCGGGCACACGATCGGAGTAGGGCACTGCAACCTGTTCAGCTCCAGGCTCTTCAACTTCACCGGCAAGAACAACCCCAGCGACATCGACCCGTCCCTCAACCCATCCTACGCCAAATTCCTCCAGGTACTCGATCGAAATCACCTCTCTAATTATATGATCATTAGCTGCACTGTTCAGGTTCAGTTCGCACCTGCAAAGCATGCAACCAATCAACTCAACTTGTGCAGGGTCAGTGCAGCCGGAACCGTGTGAACCTGAACGACAACACGACGGTGGTGCCCATGGACCCCGGCAGCAGCCAGTCCTTCGACAACCACTACTTCGTCAACGTCAAGGCGCGCCAGGGCATGTTCACCTCCGACGCCTCGCTGATCACCAACGCCCGCGCCGCCGCCGTCGTCGACAAGCTGCAGGACCCCGGCGTCTTCTTCGACCACTTCAAGAACTCCATCAAGCGCATGGGCCAGATCGGCGTGCTCACCGGCAGCAACGGCCAGATCAGAAAGAAATGCAACGCCGTCAACTCGTAGACGGAATTAATTGGAAGATGCATGTATGTATGTATTATGTTGTTGCATCGGTGGTATGATGATATCTCGGTGCAATATTTGCGGCAAGGGTAATCTAAATTCTTCTTCTAGATGATCAGGGAGGGGATTATTTGTACAACAATAATAATCGTTATATGTTGAAGACAATCACAAATTACAAAATTATATAAGGATTACAGATTATATACATATTTCTCCAGTTTGTTGTCGTCAGCCTCTTTGAAGCAACGATCTTGGTGAGCTGTCAGTAAAAATCGTCCAATAGAACCGTGAATAAACGAGAGGCCTTGATCACATAACTTTTCCCAGATGGAAAACAGCAGGGTAAACGAGTGACCACAACGACGAGATTATTATCCTTCAACTCTACTTGAACTAAGCAATGCATGCAGAACAACTGAACAAGATACATATCACGACAGTTTTTATCAGGGTTCCACCATGCCATCCAAATATCAACGCTGTTCCCCCCAACTCCTGGTAATGCATCCTCCAAGCCACTCCAAAATACTTGGGTTGCTTGCACAAAGGTAAGCGCATATGAATTAACAAGACTTACACACCTGAGATATCCATAAGTTACACATGATATTATGATAGTAATTAAACATCACCATGCCTTGCTTTTGGAAACCACTTTATGGTTGACCAGCCAAGGACTCGATCAGAAGCTGGTAGCCCTCAGGTATTTTGCTTCCATTTTTTACGCATGCTGCGAGGGCAGGAACATCTGCTTTTACATCTAGGAAACTCGCAACCTGGAGAAGCAAGTGGAAGTTGGAGATCCGCTTAACAAATGGCAGATGCTTGGTATGCTCCAGGTGGCTCCTAAGTGCGCTCATTGCTATAGGACTTCCACGGTTCTCTATTGGAAAGCCCATTGAGAGTGGACCCTGTATACAAAAAACAGGCACAAGATTAGTGCATCTAAAGGGGTAAAAAGTATATATGTATAATCAACTATAAAAAGGGTGCAATGAACCATTTCCTCTATTCCCCAGGTCGAATTATGTTAATGTCCCAACACTCAGAACAGTGAAAATATCTCCAACAGATGCTTGCAGATTGCTAAAATATAATTTAGTACCTAGTCCATAATCTTTTGGACTTCTCAAAAGGTATGCGAGAACTGCAATAACATTTTTTTTGAGATAAAAACTAGTTATTATTGTAAAGTATTGTAAAATGAGTTTGATGTAAATCTTAAAAGAACAATCACCACCATATTAAAAAAATCTTAAAAGAACAATCCCCACCATATTAAAACATCAATCATCCTGCAATTAGGCGCATTAAAATAAAAGGGACATGTCCATGCTTTGGTTAAAAAAAGGATCTTTAACGAAACAAATTAACATTCAATACCAAGCAGCCTGCAAAGCAATACAAATAAGAGATCATGCAAATGACAATTTATCCATGCCAACAGAACTCACAAAGGAACCAACACTACTACAGTGCAATTCTACCACATTTGCAGTTATCAAGTTATTATCCACTAGTTTCTGATGTGGTCAAAAGGATATATGGAACAATGACTGATTAAGAAGCTGAACCCCTGTTGATTCTAAGCTTAGCATCTCATCAAAAACAATGATGTGTGGTTAATTTGGGAAACAGAGGTGCAGTTTACAATAATTTCACCATCTGTAATTTACCATGCCAAAATTGTGAGAATTGTAGTATCCAGTTAGCTGATATACAAAACTGCTTGATTAAAATATATAGCAACTAGCAAGGCATGCTTTTTGATTGATTGTAGTGTGAGAATTGTAGGTCTTTCTCTTCCTGGACAAGAGAATTCAGAGAAAGCTTTGCCCTGGTTATCCATAGGGTCAAGCAGGCAGCAAAGGAGGATTTTGAAAACTGGCTGAGTAGTCTACCGTAATTCATACCATTTTAAGGGGCGGTTGGGGCATCCCCTCCTATTTTCCCTCTAAAAAAAGGAGAATTGTAGGTCTTTAAGTTTGCTGGCAAACAAAAAAGAAGAAACTCATTCCCATTTACATGTGGTTACCAAGTTTAATAAAATTTGGGTCCCCATAATGTGACATGGTATATTACATAGGTCTTAGAATAATGCTAAGTACAGTTCACATGATATATTGATATGTTACATGGGTCTTAGAACTTTTTATGTTAATTTGATGCCTAATCGAAAGTTTTTGCACCTGTGTACCAAATTGTGTTTGTGCGCTAGATATATCCCTGTTACATAAAACTCATGTGAAATTGTGAATCCAACATTCTGATTCTTTGCTTCATTGTTAAAGATTCCAGTTGGACAGTCGGAGACAAGACATAATTTTTATGAATAATGTCAGAAAATGAAAAACAATTACAAAGGATCAAGCAAAATTTTGCATCTAGGTCATACTGCAACCTGTGGTTGGCTTTTTTTAGTTTCTTTCCACCGTAGGTAGGGAATTTCGCATAGGATAAAAAAAGGTAAGATTTTAGAGCTTTTGAAAGGTAGATTCCATAAGATGAAGATTCTGATATTCTTTTTAAAGGTAGATCCATAGAATACTTGAGAAAAAGACAAGCTTTAGTGCATGCTAGGTCATAGATGCCAATTTTCTCTTTTTTCTACAGGCTCACTTCAAAAAAATTTGTAAACACAGTTCTACAAGGGTACAAAAGCAGTACATGCCAGAAAAGTTATCTTGTGATTCTTAGCTGATACACTCCCGTACATTCCACCCTCAGCACACTGCCGTCATTTTTTTCCCTAAAACATAACACAATCAAAGAAATCCTCTGTTCTTATGACATATACTTTCCACAATTAGCTGATTCCTAACATTTCTATACAGCATGGCACATGGAAGATGCCTCCCCCTCAGTCTCTTCCTTGGACAAGAAATGCTTTTACACTAAATATACTAGAACTACACATTATTGTTACCTCACTAACCCCTACGTTGTGAATTTGACCCACTATCCAGGTTCCTAAGCACTAAATAGCAGCCTTTGATTCTGCCACTCAGAAATAAACTAAATATAATGACATCTAATCCAAACCAAAATTCCACAGGTGATAATTAGCACAAACATCTAATCTTCCATTCATGGATCCATCCGCATCTACATCTGCTCTATGAACTGGGTTGAATCACTTCAAGCATCACACTGAAATGAGACATTCTTTTTTCTACTAACATAGTGTTCCCAGTTACTGTTCCCTGAAAAGACTATCTGTGATCAAATTCTAATCTTAACTGATACTATAAATTATTGTGGTCAACAGTTTAACACAGGAGGAAAAACTCATAAATCATGACTTAGATTCAATTTTCCAAAGCAAGGCAAGCTGCTTATATAAAGATTGCATGTTCTAATTAACAGGGAGCATATTGCTTTTGCAGGAAACAAATAACTCATGAATTAACCAACTTCAAGTAAATCATTTACACCTGTTAACATAAAGGTTATGATTTTGCCATTAAATTGGAAAAATTTATATGTAAGTATGTAACTCATCCTACACATCTAATATGTTCACTAACTCTTATGTTTTGTAGCATCCAATTCAAGCACGTATTGGCTTAGGTTCGCTTAAAAGGTTCGATTTTGCCACTAAATTCAACAATACAGCATCAAACAAATTATAGCTATCTGCTCTGATTGCCTAAAGATTCCAACATCTCGCATAGTTCAACCAAACTATGTCCAATTCAGGCCGTGCATCTCCTATTTTCACCTAAAGATTTCCCTTTCTATAGAAAACTTAATTCACCAAACTATAAGTCTATAAGTATGCAATGTAATAGAAATGCATACCTGGTGATCAGAGATCTTGACGGGCACGAGGAAGAAGTCATTGTCCACCTCCATAGTATCCTTTCCCCCTGCCACCACCTCCTTCCGCATCTTGGACAGCCGGGGATCGTCAGTGTCCCCAACCACCGTTTCCAGCACACCGTCCTTAAACAGCTTCACACAAATCTCACTCATCTGGAACGCCTCGAAGTGCACATCCCCAGAGCCGTCATCTCCCACCTCCAGCTTCACCACAGCGGTGACCCACTCCGGGATCCCACCCTCCGCCTGCAGCTCGGCGGCCTGAACCACCTCCCGGTTCGACATGGTGTACTCGCCCGTTTCACTCGCCTTCCTCCCGACGGCCTGTGTGAACACCAAGCCTACCCGCCGCATCCCGAGCCCCTCGGCGATGGCATCGACGCGGGCCTCCTCGTCGGCGTCCCGCATCAGCTGGACGACGTCCTCGGCGCCGTGCTGCGGCGGCTCGTAGATGAAGTCGACAAACACCTCCTTGGTGTCGGCGTCGACGCGGCCGTAGAGGAAGCCCGCCCGCTTGACGGCGAAGGCGAGCGCCTCGGCAACGTAAAGCTGGAAGGCGTTGGCGGCGTCGCGGTCGAAGGAGGCCGCGGCGCAGAGCGGCGCCTCCTGGCGGGTGACGCGGATCCGGCGCGCGATGAGGTCGTCCATGGTCATCTTCTTGCCGAAGGAGCCGGCGGGGGAGAGGCCCTTGGGCGGCGGCGGCTGGGAGAAGCGCGCGTCCGGCGGGTAGGAGAGATAGACGAAGGAGCCGTTGGCGAGGTTCAGGGAGGCGAGCCGGGCGGCCGGGTCGGAGAGCAGCCGCGGCGGGGCGGCAGCAGGGGGCAGGAGGAGGGCCGGGTCGAGGGAGAGGCGCTGGAGCGGGACGGGCACGGTGACGCGCGCCGCGATGAGGCGCTGCAGGTCGCCGACAGTGGCGGAGGCCGGGTCCGGCACCGTGATGCGGTCCGTGCCGTCGCGGCTGCGGATGCGGAGGATCATCGCGGCAGCCGTTGCGTTGGGGTGGGCTCGGTTCTTGGCTTCGGCTGTGGGTTTTGTGGGGAATTCCTCGGCAGTTTGGCGCGCGGATTTTATAGAGCTCGAGGCGGCGTTGGGGTGGGATGGGATGGGGTGCGGCGGAATCTGTGTGGGAGGAGGAAACGGAGGAGGCCAGACGGCGGGGAGACGAAGGCAATCAGCAAGGGCTGGGCGGGTAGTTGCGTCTTGGGTTGTACACCTGGCCTCTGATTTCTTGATGATGCGATTGCGTTTTTGGTTCTTAGATTCGCTTGTCAGTGCAGTTTTCTCTGCTGCCTAAAAAACTTGGTGATGGTACCTCATCTACTTTTAGATCATATGATCTATTGGCTGTGGCGCAAATGACTAAGATAAAGAAGGATTTGTCCTCTAGCTCTTAACTGTGTTTTACAAAAAGATTTCATGGTAGGTCTTGAATTTTATGTTACTCCTCGTCTCATCCAAAGCCCAAGCCCTAGCCCTAGCCCGTCGCCCTGACCCCTCCTACCTGTTGCCTATTGCCTCCCCATTTGCCTCTTACGTAGCAGGCCGCCACTGTCACATCCATTGCCGTCACCGTTGTCCTCCCCAACTCTCTCCACCATCAAGATCCCCCTTCGAGTCTCCTCCATGTAGCCCCAAGTATCGAATGTAGTCAACAGCGAGCGCAATAGTGCACATCGGCGCTGAAGGCAGAGGTGCACACTGGCGCAGGCCGGATCTGACTGGAAGTGACGAGAAGGCCAGATCTAGTGGGTGCCATCGCTAGACGTGTACATCCACGCTGGAGGCCAAGGTAGACACCAGCAGTAGCGAGTGCAGCACGGATCTGGTGGAGATGGTGAACGCCAAGGCGGTGGTTATGCACATCGGCCCCTTTGACAGCGCTCGCCGTGCCATGTCACCACGTTCTCCTTGCTCACCGGGAGATGCCTCCGTCTTCTCCTTGTTTGTTGGTCGCCAACTACTGTGATCCCATCACCTCGTTGCTGGTGGGGAGAGAGACAAGATAGACTACGGGAGGCAACGTGCCAACGGCATCATTTTGAGGTTACACAGCTAGTGGTGGGGTTGGAATGTGGTGGCATGGTCCGAGGGCCACAGATCAGGGCTAGATCAAGGCAAAGACCACGTCCAACATCACCATCGATCATGGGGAAGAAGAGATTGACATGATGTCTCCACAAGCTCGAGCAGGTAACATAATAAGATCTTCCCCAATGATTTGAATGGGAGTTTATTCAGATATGTTTGTGGGTGATCTTCTTTTTTGTTGAAGCGAATTGGATAACTAAACTCTGAAGCTCTAGCTCATTTAGGGGTAAATTTGTAGGTGAAAGGTGAGGTGAATTTAGTTGAGTTTGATGAATATGAATTAGGACAGTAGAAGGGTGAAATGATCTATGATTAATTTATGGAGTGTTGTAGTATAATTTGCAAATTTGATCTATAAAATAGTCAACATTTCACACTATTTTTTTCGCTTATGTATTGATGCACATAGTAAATTTTTCCCCAACCTTCTAGCTTACTTCTATAGAACTTGAGTGAAATAAGGCTATTAATTTCCTTTTCTTTCTTTGCATATAGAAATCTGTAAGGAATATTCAATTTCACAAGTGTCACCATGAATTGATTGCAACCATTGGTCTCATAGCAAGTGCTATGGAGCTTCAGAAAGGAAAATTCATTGATTCAAACTCAAACAAGGAGTTAATTAAACGTCTAATCGAACTAGTCCATTATTAATATAATATAATCAAATGCATACTCGGATTCATGCATTTTCATCTAATGGACTATAAATAAAAGCACCAATTGTCCATTCTCTTTTCTTTTCGCCAATTGACTAATGATGCTCATTTACATCTATAATTAGCTCCTACTATTGTCATTCTCTCGATGCCATGAGCAACTGATTATGATTTATGACTGAACGCAGAAATTAGTTGCAACACAAGGATCACCAATGTAAAGTGAAGAGGGCAGTGTTTGGCTCTACTCATTTGCCAAGTAACAACTGGTCTATTTTGTCAAATGAAGTATGTTTGTTAATCATTTCTATAGCAGGTATACCTTATCTATTATTGTTAACGTTATAACAATTTCTTGATCATTACTTAATTTCTAGAATAACGATTGGTCTTTTAGCTTGAAATCACAAGATAAGGTAGAAATCTCTTGGTGTTCTTGAGTGACTACATATGTACCACTGAAGGTTGTTTACTTTTCTTGGTACTTGTTACATAGTAGATGAATGATAATCAAATTAGTGCAAATGCCAAATTACTTTGTGCTTTTTAACATGTAGTGAGCCATCTACTTTTTAGTAATGATACTTTTGCACTTGTGTTCTTCCTGTTAAGCTGAGTAGTATAGGAAACTTCTGTGTATTGTGTGTGCTTGACTGAAGGATCTGGTAATTCGTAGAGTGTTTTGGGGAAGATGAACTTTCTGACTAGTCATTCGCATAGTGGGAGGCATAAAGAAAGCCATTGCTACCAAGGATGGGAAGATTGCTAAGAATCATTCTTCATAATAACATCTCTTCATTGTTGAACTATGTACAAGTTAAATTTTTTGAATTTAAGCTTTTATGTTCTCCCCATGTTAGCCATAAGCACACACTGAATTATTGACATTGGATTTGTTATGACCAAATCATATATTGTGAACAACATCAGTAATTGCATGGTCAGGGACAAGGGAGTCCATGGAGGTACTAATGTAACTACAAAATGATGTGTTGCACCTTTATTGTCCCATAGCAACGCACGAACATCAGCTAGGTTAGTTAAAAAAAACTGCATTAAGCTAGTTTAGTTAAAAAATCGAGACTCAGATGGACTTTGAATGGGATAAAATCAATTGATTTTAATTTCCATGCTATTTTCATACAATTAAATTACGAGTGTCTTTTTTGTTGAGGGAAGAATCATGTTGACACTTTACTAAAATTGGCCCATTAGGGGTTTCAGCCCATGAAGGACCATTAGTGTAGTTTAGTCTCGTATTGTTCATTGAACCATGAATGGGACCTTCGCTCCTTATACAAGAAAGGGGCTCTCATTGTACACACCACGCAACAGCTGCGTGCGAACCTACAGGTTGGAATAGAAGACAACTGATCAGATACAAATGAATTTGATAAAGGAACAACAGAAGGTGAATTTGATTGAAAAGAAAACGGGTTCGCTAGCCCCCCCGGCCAAGCGAAATGCCGTTCGGCCAAGCGAAACAACGTTTGGCCGCATAGGCGATCGTTCGGCCGAGCGAAACGCTGTTCAGCCGAGCGAACGGCCATTCGACCGTGCGAACGGTGTCTGGCCACGCGAACGGTCATTTATCCAAGCGAAATGCTGTTCAGCCACGTGAACGGCTGTTCGGCCACGCTGTTGCCATCGCCCACTGGTCGTTGCCGTCGCCGACCACCGCGCGCCGCCGTCGTCGGCCACCGCGCGCCACCGCCACCGACCACCGCCACCGCTGGTCACCACACGCCATGGTCGCACATGCGTGAGCCGCCGCCGCGTCGACCGCACCACCGAGCCACCGCCGCGCGCGTCTTGAGTCATCGCCGCCGCCGCGCCATTGGCCGCTGCGGCGCCATGCCGTTGGGTCACCGCCGCATGCCGTAGCCGTGCAAGCACGCGCGTGCCGCTGTTGACTGGTGTCGGATCAAGGATACAGACTAGAGGGGGGTGAATAGGAGGTTTTTAAAATTTTCTTGTCTACATAATTAATTCTCTATAATTTTAATGGCCAGAATGTAAAGCAATTAATCTTACACAATTCTAGTCAAGTAAGCAACAATGCTAGCTCTAAAACAAGCAAATGATCACAATAATGCAAACAAATAAAAGCTAGAAGAAAGCAAGTGAGAGATGTACACAATCGATGTTTTTACCGTGGTACTCGGAAACTTGCCGGTTTCCCCTAATCGACGTTGAGGTTAGCCTGAACAAATCAGACCGGCTCCACAGATTAAGCCGAAACACCTGCATCACTAGAGGTAGCTCTTCCCCGTTCCGGGTAGGTGAGCTCCGACCTTCACAAGAATACCGGGTCTTCTCACAAGCTCCTTTGAGAAGATCACCGATCAATCCTCTGCCCAATCATCCAGGTGCCGACAAACACCAAGAGTAATAAACCAGGTATTCACTTGATTGCAAATGAGTGCCAAAGGATCAACTAATGAAAGCAATTCACTTTTTGCTCAACCACCTCAAATTTAAAGCTCAATGTGAAATGGAGGTGAGGAGTGAATGCTCTATGCTCAAGAAATGTTCAATGGGTCTCTTACGGTATTAATACCCTCCACCTACCAAAACTAGCCGTTTGACGCACATTCCAGAAAATTCAGGGCGAGCGGAACTACTGTCGGTCTGAGGCCAGTAGTACCGCTTCCCTATCTGACGCGACAAAACGGCTATGTCAGAGGCTCTACAGTGACCATTGGAAAGTTGGCGCGGTACTACCGCCGTTGGAAAGTTGGCACGGTACTACCACTCTGCAGTAGTTCCGCAAAGTCGGCGCGGTACTACTGCTTGGACCGAACTCCAAAAGTCCCCAAACTTAGTGCTCTCTGGAAAAAAGGCTCCGCTCTCCCTCCGGAGCTTCTGGGCTCCGAAAGTACCGCTCTGGACAGCGGAACTATCGCACCCTACGGTAGTTCCACTGTTGAAATTGCCGGTACTTCTGATCCCTCAAAGGCTAAGGTACCCCCGGAGGGTGCTATCTGGAAAAAGGCTCTGCTCGGGTTCCGGAGCTTTCGGTCGCCGGTAGTACCGATTTTACCTGCAGAATACCGCGCTGTGGTAGTTCTGACGTTGAAAACTGCGGTACTACTGCTCTTCCAGACATAGCACAGTTTTAGCTTTTAAAACAGATTTTTAAAGAATGCATGATCCTAGTTGATCCAAATGGCACATAAAATTTGATCCATCTTTATGGTACGATTATTTAACCTATAGTCCGATCATTCACCTTTTCTCCTAAGACCGGTAAAAGTAAAAAGGGATCATATTCTACATATACCTTTGTTTTGAGCCATTTTGGTCTTCACGATTATCCTTTAAACACTCATTAAACATGTTAGTCCTATATTCACATAAATTAATTAATTACCAAAACAATTTTTAGGGGCCTAGTTGCTTTCAACTGGCCGCTATTGCCGCCGCCGCACGCCGCGCCGCATGCCGCAACCATGCGAGCATGCGCGTGTCACCGCCCTGCCCATGGCTGCGCGAGCAGACACAAGCGTCGCACCTCGCTGCTGTTGACCGGCCGGTCGCCGCCGCCCCCGCAGCCGCCGTTGCGAGCACCAAGAGAGAGGGAGAGATTGAAAAGAGTTTCGTTTGATAAGAGAGAGAGAGATAAATGAGAGAGATAGAGGATAGATTGGTTAGATAAAAGATAGAGAGGTTAAAACAGGAGAGCGAGAGATATTAGGGATAGATTTTTTTTCTTTTTCTTTCTTTTTTTGGATGCTACAGAATCAAAGGATGCCTAAATTGGAGTTTGGATGCAAAAGTTACGACTAATTTACTGAACATGACACAAATTGAACTTAGATTCGATGGAATCACAACCTAGATTCATTTTGATTTTTCAATTTTAGATCAAACAAAAAAATAAGCTACACAATGAAAACACGACCAGCAACTAAAACATAGTTTCTAATGGATCATAACTTATCATTTATTTATCTTTTTGTTATTAGCATTTATGTGCATATTCAGTAAGATTAATAAGAATATGCCCAAATGACTATTACATGTTAGTATTTAGTTCAGCAAAAGAGGATGTTCTGGGGCGGCATGGTGCTCCAGTTCGCTGTGTGGAGTACTCTTATGCTGCTTGATTGCTTTTGGATTTATGTGATTGGCTTTATGTTTTCATGGCAAACGTTGCTGCAGCCTGATGCAGTTAAACGGTAGGTCATTTACGGATGTAATCATTATTATGGATGCAAGTGAGTTTTCCAGATGTTAGTATGTAAAGCACATTGCTAACTGAATTGATATGTGAATTCTTAATGATACCATGTACAACTCAGTGCTTTACAACCTTGCAAGTCTTACCTTTAATAGTTTCTATTTTGATTGTACTTCTACGGGAGTTTCTTTTCACAATGCCCCAATGCAATGGACCTGTTGGCTGGCTTATTAACATTGGTTTATCCATTGGGGTAGAGAATTGGGCGGATGTCAATGCCATATTCTTGTTTATGATACCTTGCAATTTGTGTTTGTACCTAATTTATTTGCCCTGTTGTGTGTTGGAATATTTATAGGTATTTGTTCATTTTGTGTTACCATCCTTATCTATTTAGTATAGCATCCATTGCCCTTAATTTAAGGACAATGTGAGTCAAACTTTGATGTACCATTATTTCATCAGGATGACTCACATGAGGGTTTTTATTATCTATATGTGTTCAAGGTTGATAAAGAAATCTGTTCTTAAGGGCTTCTATTAAATTAGATAAGGATCCTAAACTGAGGAGATGCTGCTTTATTAAAAAAAACAGAGAGTAAATTTCATAAAACTACTTTTTTTTCAAAACTATCAAAGAACTAGAGTTTTAAGAAGCAGTTTCACAAAACTACAAAGCGCATTCTATGCCTGAATTCTGTGCCTGTCATTCTATGCCTGAACTGTTCCATATATATGTGAGGCTTCCTGGTGAGCATGAGGTGTCAAGCGCATTCCAAAGCTGAGAGACCATGTGGAGGTCGTCTCGTGTGTATGATGAGTAATTGACATCGGTTTAGGAAAGTCGAGTTTGATTTGGTTGCTTCGGACCTTGACGGTCGGACTTGGTCAAACTTAGTCGTATGTACTTAGGATACATATTCTGATGATTCGACAGGTTTGGGCTATTACATTGATGCTATTTATGCTTACATGTATCGAGCGGTGCTATTTGACGTGTTTTCTTGTCTTTGTGTCTGCAGGACATCGAGGTGGAGTCGTGGCGAGACACGGTGGACCGGACTAGGCGCAGGTGGCGCTGAGGTCAGAACGGTCGGATGTGTCGAAGATGATGTGGACTCGAGGTGGTTGCGAGGCGTGCGAGGCAAGGAGCGCGGAAGCTTCCCGGAAGGTGCAGGAGGGGCGAAACGGGAATTTCGCAAGGCTGCACAAGCGGGAGACGGCTCCGTTAGGGTTTAGCCGTGTAACGGATGGAGACCCGTTAGCCAAGGGCTATAAATAGAGGTGAGGGCTGCATACCCTTAGGACACAATAGAGAGTTAGGGTTTCAAGAGTTCATTCCTTGTGTGTGTTGTGTTCCTCCCAAGTAGCATTTGAGGCTCTTGGTGTCCTTGAGGATTGAGAGGGAGAGAATGGATTGAGAGATGGCATGATCTAGATATGATCTTTCGCTTATATATTTTCACTCTTGTCTCTGTAGTCTTTCAAGAATTTATGTGTTGAATCTTCTTGTTTCACGTTCGTTTTTCTTGATTCATCTTCTTGATTCCTCCCGTTGGCAGATAACTCTCAGCACAAGAATCATCTCAGCCCTGTGTTCTTCTCTTAGTTCCTCTCTTAATTCTTATTCTCGGTTGCTTTTCTGCACTCTCTAAGCCGACAAAAAGTGCTACTGCCGAGGGTGAACTGAGAACATGCCCTTCTTTCAGTTTTGTGATTCTTTCTTTGTGAGCATCTCAGTTCCTGTCTTTGGCGCCGGCGGTGGATCCAATTCACTGTACTGCTTTCGGCCAAGACCAGGAAACAGCTTTAGCTCAAAGTCTGATGACTAGTACTTGGTAACTCTTTTGTGGTTCTTCTCTGCAGCCTTTGTCTTTTTCTTTTAATTTCAGTAGCAGACCTTGTGTATCCTTTCATCTCAATATATCCATTTGAGTTCCTAAGTTCTTTGTTCTTTCTTGCTGCTATTCTCGGTTGTTACTATTGCTGCCTTTCACTTCTTCTTTCTGTGCCGAACTGAAGGTTTTAGCTGTGCCAAACTTTTCTAGCAGTTGGATATTGTTCTCTTCCTGTTTTTTAGTACCTCCGGTCTGCTGCAGTTGTAGGGTTTTTCTTTGTGTTTGATCAATGACCGATCTGCTTGATCTCCTTGAGCAGTAGCTGTAATATTTGTTTTGGTACTCTTCTTTCGGCAGCAAGAACAACCTTAGCTCAAGGATGTTGATTAGTACTTGGTAGTTCTTTTTGATTTCTTCTTTATAGCATGCAGCTTTTCCTTTTCAGCAGCTGTGCAATATGAAATCTCTGCTGGTTCCCCTCACTGCTTTCAGTTGGTAGCAGCAGCAGCTGTACTAATTGTTTTGGTACTCTCTTTCGCTGTTTCCTTTTTTCAGTAGCAGCAGCTGTGCAACACTCCTTCTCTTGTTTTTGGCAGACTACTTCCCAGCAGCAGTCCTTCTCGTTACTTTGCCGTGGTAGCGATTTTGCGCTATTTACTTTACCGTGGTAGCTATTTGCTTTACCGTGGCAGTACTTCCCAGCAGCAGTCTTTCTCATTACTTTGCCGTGGTAGTGATTTTGCGCTATTTGCTTTGCCGTGGCAGCCGATTTCTCAGTGTGTGCTGCCATGACAATATTTTAAGTCCAGTTGTTGCAATCTGGTTAGCGCTCATTCTTTGTCAATTTCATAGCTACCATAGCTATCGGGGTTGAGTTTTTCCTGGATACTTTGGGGGGTTAATTTTTTAAAGGCACCATTCACCCCCCTCTGTTGCCATATTCGGTCCTACAATTGGTATCAGAGCCGGTTAGCTCTTTTCTATAGATCTTAACTGGTCTGCAAGCCATGGCGACAGACAAGTATTCCACCAAGCCGCCCATCTTCGATGGCTGGATTACCCTTCCGAAAAGCCGAATGGAAACATACATCCGTGGCTCGGGGTATGCCATCCGGCGGAAGGTGAAGATTCGTTTGTTGTTCCGCCGATGAGAACATCAATGGCGGAATATGGTCGATGTTGAGGCGAATGCAAAGGCAAGGAACATCATCATTCGTGGTTTGAGCGAGCGAGTTCGATCACATCTCTCACCTGTCATCCGCCTACGACATCTGGGTGACCCTCAATGCATACCATGAGGGCACCACCCGGATCAAGACGGTTCGACAGACCAGTTCAAGCGTGAATCTGATGAAATTCGAGATGCTTGCCGGAGAGTCTCTTGACGAGTGCTTTTCGCGTTTCACAAAATCTTGAGCAACCTCCGAGCCGTCGGTCTCACATACTCGACTCGGATAACGCCGACAAATCCTTTCTCGCACTTGATCTTGGGTTTGGGAAATGAAGGTGATCGCCATCAAGGACACCACGGACCTCTCGACCACGACTCTTGACGCGCTTTACTCGCACCTCAAGACTCACGAGATTGACATAGTCTCGTCGGTCGAAGTCACGATCGATGGCGTTAGTCACCGATCCCGCTCGGATCTTCTTCATCGAGCCTTTGTGCGGATTCTCCTCGCCGCTCTTTGTGACATAAGCGATGATCGTTAGAGCGACTTGCGGATGAACGACTAGCCCTCCTAGCACGGAGATTTTCTCATGCTTACAAGAGGAGGAGGGATGGAAAAGAGGAGGACCCGTGATTTGTTTCGAGTGTGGTGGCCCCAACCACATCCGAGCAAACTGTCCCAAGCTTGGGAAGGGTAAAGGCGACTTCGGCGGCTCGGGCAAGAACGACTACACCGACAGGAACCGCAACTCGAAGTCCTCAACACCGGTCCAAGGCAAGAAGAAGTTCCGCAACTTCGGGAAGGCCAAGAAGTTGTTCCATCGCGTCCTCACCGCCTTCGACGACCTTGATCTCAGCGAGGTGGAGGGGTGGAGCGACGATGATGGGAAGGACGAGCAAGATCCCAAGGATGGCGAGGACTTCTCCGACATGTGCTTCATGGCCCTCGAGGGCGAATCGAGCGACAATGAGCAGTACTCGACTCGACGAGGTGAGCCCTACTTATGATCGACTTAATGATGCTTTCCTTAAGCTAGGTAGATTTCATACCAAGTCTAGGGCTAGGTGTGCTGATTTGGAGAAGGAAGTAGCTAGACTATCACGGAGCTTACTTAACACATCCGCTCCCTCCGTGATGACCGTGATACATTGTGCCTTGATTGATGATATGGAGAAATTAAGGACCTCTCATGCTAGTCTGTCTTCTGAGCTTGATTTGATTAAGGTGGAGAACATTAGTCTTCTTGCTGAGCTTGAGATGAGTAGGGTAGTTCCTGTTTCATCTTCTACTGTTGAGACTATTTCTTGCACCTCATGTGAGGATAAGGATAATGCTTTTAGAGGTCTTTATACATTGCTTCTCGATCTGCCCGAGGCGTGTGAAAGTTGTAATAACTTAAAGATGAATCTAAAACGGGCAGATCATAAAATTGCTGAGTTACAAGCTTTTCTACTTGAGCCTATTGCTTCATGTGTAAATTGTCCTAAGTTAATCACGAACTTGAATCGTCTCAAAGCAGTTTCAAGAAATGATTGACTACAATAAGAAAATGGCTCAAGATGCTTCTAAGGACCTGTTAGCTCACCATGCAAAATTGTGATAAACTAAAATCTAACTTGATTGCTTTGGATGATAAATATGTGAAGCTAACTAAGGACCTCCTAGAAAAATCACGCCCGCTTGTGCCTTCATCTTTGAGGTGTTGGAAAAGGATAAGGACATGGTAGAGACGTTTAGGAAGAGTTACGAAGACCAAATGGCTAGGATTAGGACTGCCCCTGTGTGTCTGCGAAGCCCTCAAGGTTGAGGTGGCCGTGCTTAAGGAGAAATATGCACGTGCTATTCGCTCTTCGCTATTGGTTCTTCTCCTTCTTCTCCTCCTGCTGTCTCTTCTTCTTCTCCTTGCTCCTCTTGCACTCTCTCTTTCGGGAGTGTCGGACCTTATGAACACTCTCGAGAAATTTGTAGGAGGCAAGAAGAATCTCAATCTTATTCTAGACCAATCAAAGATTTGCAAGTTCAAACAGGGTCTAGGATATGATCTCCGTGAGGATGTGAGGAAAGATCCACCTGTCGTGCTCAGACCCGTAGCCGTAGGTGTGATTGAGGTCAAGCCCAAGAACAAGAAAGTTCAATTCAAATCAGCGGGCTTTGTCCAAGGGATTTCTGACAGCAAGGTGATTTCACTGCGACTTGGCCCCTCGGAGGCGGTATCATTGCACCTTCATCGGAAGGATGGGCATTTATTTGACCATTACTTCAAGCGCCAAGATCGCGCGAGAGACCGTGTTGCGCTCTTAGGCGTATTCGTGGTCACCCGGACCTTGAGTGCACCTAAGACCAACACGAGGTCTAGGCTTGCTACTATTGGTAGCTTTGGGCAGCATTGAGTACTTGGTTCTTCCGAGTTTTCTGTTTTTCGTTCTCATGCTCCCTCTGGTCGTGACTTCCGCCGTTCTGAGGGTAGATCTCGCTTTTCCCATCGAGATGCCTACCCGCGGCGTGATCGACTTCTTGCCGCCGGCGCCGACTCGCTCTTCCGTAGCGGTCGGACCCAAGAACGACTTGTGTCCGCATACGCACCTTCCGCTTTTGAGCGACGGAGGCGTAGGGTAGATAGAGGTCAGTCGTGCTTGACTACTTCATCTGCTCGACGTGTTACTCAGTATTGGGTCCCAAAATCACTGTTGATTTACCCAGTACTGAGACTTTACTCTCTGTTTGACTCAGGTTCCCCGGGCAGGGAAGGGAAAGGTTTGGCTCGTAGACTCCGGGTGTTCACGACACATGACCGGAGATTCACGTTGGTTTTCTTCCCTAGCCCGAGCTTCAGGTGATGAGACTATCACCTTTGGAGACTCTTCGTCGGACGCATCATCGCCAAAGGTACTTGTGCGCGTTAATGACTCATTTGTTTTAAAAGATGTTGCCTTGGTGAGTAAACCGCATTACAATTTGCTTTCGGTTTTTCACCACCGATGACGGTTTCGAGGTAAGTTTTAAGAAAAACGCCTACAAAATTGTTGATTCTTCGGGCAGTCTGGTTTGCGGGATTTCTCGTTATGGGAGGATCTTTCGTGCTGATTTTATTGAGTCTTCTGGTGATCCTCTCCGGTGTTTGGTTGCTTCTGAGTCCCGCGACCTTTCCTTCTGGCATAGGAGACTTGGTCATATTGGATTTGACCATTTGACTCGAGTTAGCGGCCACGATCTCATTCGTGGTCTGCCGAAACTCAAGATGGTCAAAGATCTTGTTTGCGCTCCATGCCGACACGGCAAGATGATTGCCGCTTCTCATCCTCCGGTCACAGTTACTATGACCGATGCACCGGGACAGCTGCTCCATATGGATACGGTTGGACCAGCTCGAGTGCAGTCAGCAGGAGGGAAGTGGTATGTTCTTGTCGTAGTCGATGACTTCTCGAGGTATTCTTGGGTGTTTTTCATGGCCTCGAAGGATGAGATGTTTACACATTTTCGAGGTCTTTTCAGTAGGCTTTCTGTTGAGCTTCCAGGTGCCTTACGAGCGATCCGCAGTGACAATGGCACGGAGTTTAAGAATTCCTACTTCGAGAGGTTCTGTGGTGATACGGGTGTAGAGCACCAGTTCTCTTCTCCGCACGTCCCACAGCAGAATGGCGTCTTGGAGAGGAAGAACCGTACCTTGGTCGAGATGGCCAGGACGATGCTCGATGAATACTCTACACCGCGGAAGTTTTGGGCTGAGGCTATAGCTACCGCGTGCCATGTTTCAAATCGAGTTTTTCTCAGGGCACACTTGCATCGCACTTCTTATGAGCTGAGATATGGGCGAAAGCCCAGCTTCTCTCATTTTCGTGTGTTTGGTTGCAAGTGCTTTATCTTGAAGTCTGGGAACCTAGACAAGTTCGAGTCACGTTCTTGTGATGGGATCTTTCTAGGCTACTCGACTTCTTCGCGGGCTTATAGGGTGCAGGCTGCGAGTCTAGCAAAATGGTAGAGACTGTGAGGTGACCTTCGATGAGGCCACCCAGGACTAGGCCCGATATCTCGTGTTCTTTAGAGCGATCGAGACCATCTTTGTGGATGATGAGGACGATGGAGACGAGGGTTGTCTACCCGATCCAGTCCCTCATCCACCCTTTGAGGTGCCATCTTCCACCGCACCTCAAGGCGATCAGCCCATGCCTTCTGCCTCCTCTGGAGCTAGTGACTCTGTTCCTACTTCGTCAGCTCACGAGGTAGAGGCCACTTCTTCATCTCATCCTGGACCTCCTAGACACATTCAAAAAGACCATCCTTCTTAGCAGATTATTGGAGATCTCTTTGAGCGAGTCACTCGTTCGAAATCTGGTACATCACTTTTCTGTCTCCATTCTGCCTTTGTTGCCTCCTTCGAGCCCAAAGACGTTTGTCATGCTTTATCTGACGAGTCTTGGATCAATGCCATGCATGAGGAGTCGGAGAGTTTCGAAGAAACAAGGTGCGGACGCTTGTTGAGCCCCTCGAGATCACAATATCATTGGAACCAAATGGGTGTTCAAGAACAAGCAAAGTGAGGATGGGGTAGTCATTGAAACAAGGCTAGGCGGTTGCTCGGGGTACCTGTGTTGAGGGTCCGGACTTGAGGAGACCTTGCCCTCGTAGCTAGACTTGAGGCCATTAGAATTCTGCTTGCCTTTGCAGCTTCTAAGGGTTTCAAGCTCTACCAGATGGATGTTAAGAGTGCCTTTCTCAATGGCTTCATTGAGGAAGAAGTCTATGTGAGACAGCCTCCTGGTTTTGAAAACCCCAACTACCCAAACCATGTCTACAGGCTTTCCAAAGCTTTGTATGGACTTAAACAGGCCCCCAGAGCTTGGTATGAGAGGCTCAAATCCTATCTGTTGAGTCATGGTTTCGAAATGGGTAAAGTCGATAAGACCTTGTTCATCCGCCGGCTTGGCACTGATTTTCTGCTCGTCCAAATCTATGTGGATGACATCAACTTTGGCGGCTCCTCACATGCTCTCGTTTTCCAGTTTTCCGATGTCATGAGCTCGGAATTTGAAATGAGCATGATGGGCGAGTTAAGCTTCTTCCTTGGCTTCCAAATTAAGGTGCTCGGAGGGTACCTTCTTGCATCAAGGCAAGTACACTCGAGACCTCCAAGCGCTCGATATGAGTGATGGGAAGCGGTGTCCACCCTATGGCTACATCAATTCCACTCGACCCAGATGAAGACGGTGAGCCAGTCGATCAGAAGGAGTATCGAAGTATGATCGGTTCCCTCTTGTACCTCACTGCCTCGAGACCGGACATACACTTCTCCGTGTGTCTTTGTGCTCGGTTTGAGCTTCTCCTCGCAGATCTCACCGCCAGCGGTGAAGCGCATCCCGGTACCTTCGAGCTACCATTGACTATGGTATCGGTACTCTTCCTCATCCTGTCTTTCCCGAGAGCCTACTCGGATGCGCACTTTGCGGTATGTAGGATAGATAGGAAGAGCACCGGCACCGCCGGTTCATTGGCACTTCTCTCGTTTCCGGTCTTCGAGGAAGCGGTCCGGTGTTGCACAGTCCACCGCAGAGGCCGAGTACGTTGCTGCAGCCAGTTGCTGTAGCCAAGTGCTTTGGATGGTCTCGACTCTGCGGGACTTTGGGTTAGCTATCGACCGTGTTCCGCTCTTCTGCGATAACACGTCTGCAATTAGCATTGCTAAGAACCCAGTGCAGCACTCTCGGACCAAGCACATCGATATCAGATATCACTTCCTTCGAGACCATGTGGAGAAGGGTGACATAGTGCTCCAGTTTGTGGAGAGTGACCATCAGTTGGCTGATATCTTCACCAAGCCTTTGGATAGCACGAGGTTTTCACTCTGGGAGAGCTTGGGGTGGTTTGTCCTTATGGATGTTGTGAGGGGAGCTTTGGGCTTTATCGCTTCATCATATTATTTATGCTTCAGTATCCTTCATCACGCATTGCATCCGAGGTGCATTGGGTTTAGTCCTTCTAGCATAGGTTAGAGTGTGTCTCTTCTTTGAGTTGCTTAGACTTCTTGCTCTTATCTTGTGCTTTCGGGATAGTGTTTCTTATCTCACTAGGTTGAGCTCACTCACTTCTTTTAGGTTCTAGCGAGGGTTGGGCCACCCTCGGGTAGACAGGGTACGTGTTTGCTCTCTAGTGTGTGTTTTTCTCGACAGCTGGTTATCCTGAAGTCATATGGGGTAGATAAGAGTTAGTCTGAGTCATAAGTATTCTCTATCTTATCTATGCTTTAAGGACTGCCGGTTTTCTTGATTTATTTGCCAGCTTCTCGTTTTTATTGCTTTGGTTCAGGGGGAGTTCATTTGGGAACTTCTAGATTTTAATGATGACATAACTCAACTTGAACTAAAAGTTGCATCAATTGTTAAGGGGGAGCTGGATGTTCTTTATTTGTATTTGTAACATAACTTAATGAAGCCTTGATTATTATCCTTTCATGACATGTTTTCATTATATTACATCTTGCCATGATTTATGCTCCATTGCTAATTTGATCATGACTTTATATGTGTAGTCAAGTCTTTGCCATGATAGGTTAATTAAAATGCTAAATTTTGACCTAATTCATGTCATGTTCATATTTGAGACCAGTCAGCTTTGTGTTATCTTTTTATGGTTCATGCCATGTCAAATAGGCTGAGTTGAGTCTTGAATCTTAGTTGAGCAATAGATTAAGCTATATAGTTTCTTGATGACACATAAGTTAATACAATCTATTAAAAGCAAAAAGATATCTTTTGTGCGAAAAAACTGATCTCACCAATTCCTTCTCATGAGATGGCTTGCCATTGCACAAGGCATGAACTCAGGGGAGATTTGGATGACCAAGATCATCTTCTTAAGCTCATTGCTTGAAGTGATCGCATAAGGCTTGAGGTCTAGCACATGACAAAATAACAAAAAAAATGGTTGGCAACAATCATGTGATTTCCAAAGAAATATGTCAAATGTGCTCAATTGCTAAAAATGTTCAATGTACTCCAACAATTGTATCATTCTTGAACAAATAGCACTCTAATTGGCTCAACACTAGCTTCTCAGTTCCATTTAGCTTATTGACATGGCCTGCATCATTTGTGGATACCTTTAGCTAGACTAAAATCATATTTAACTTGACTTGCTAAGCACTTCAATTAAAATTCAGATTGTACCTTATGTTGCTTAGCTTCACTTTACATACTTAGTCATGATCTTGGTAGCATATTTATATGTTATGGCTTGATGTAATGCATGTTGGTCATTTTGGATAATTCTCATGGCTCTACATGCTTAAAATGATCAAATCAGCTTTCCATCCATTTTCATGTCTTTTTCTCCTTCTTACATTCTTGATGGTTTTATTGCCAAAAGGGGGAGAATAGTGGTAGAAAAAGCCACTTTGGGAGCTTTGAGGAAAACTTGTTCTTTCTTTTGCTCCTTCTGTCGACATGGTCATTAGCTTCATTTTTCTTATATGGACCATGTTGGACTCTTCAAACTCAACTTCATGCTTTTTCTGGGTTTGTCAATATACTCATCAAGGGGGAGATTGAGAGACCATGTGGAGGTCGTCTCATGTGTATGATGAGTAATTGACATCGGTTTAGGAAAGTCGAGTTTGATTTGGTTGCTTCGGACCTTGACGGTCGGACTTGGTCAAACTTAGTCGTATGTACTTAGGATACATATTCTGATGATTCGACAGGTTTGGGCTATTACATTGATGCTATTTATGCTTACATGTATCGAGCGGTGCTATTTGACGTGTTTTCTTGTCTTTGTGTCTGCAGGACATCGAGGTGGAGTCGTGGCGAGACACGGTGGACCGGACTAGGCGCAGGTGGCGCTGAGGTCAGAACGGTCGGATGTGTCGAAGACGACGTGGACTCGAGGTGGTTGCGAGGCGTGCGAGGCAAGGAGCGCGGAAGCTTCCCGGAAGGTGCAGGAGGGGCGAAACGGGAATTTCGCAAGGCTGCACAAGCGGGAGACGGCTCCGTTAGGGTTTAGCCGGTGTAACGGGATGGAGACCCGTTAGCCAAGGGCTATAAATAGAGGTGAGGGGCTGCATACCCCTTAGGACACAATAGAGAGAGTTAGGGTTTCAAGAGTTCATTCCTTGTGTGTGTTGTGTTCCTCCCAAGTAGCATTTGAGGCTCTTGGTGTCCTTGAGGATTGAGAGGGAGAGAATGGATTGAGAGATGGCATGATCTAGATATGATCTTTCGCTTATATATTTTCACTCTTGTCTCTGTAGTCTTTCAAGAATTTATGTGTTGAATCTTCTTGTTTCACGTTCGTTTTTCTTGATTCATCTTCTTGATTCCTCCCGTTGGCAGATAACTCTCAGCACAAGAATCATCTCAGCCCTGTGTTCTTCTCTTAGTTCCTCTCTTAATTCTTATTCTCGGTTGCTTTTCTGCACTCTCTAAGCCGACAAAAAGTGCTACTGCCGAGGGTGAACTGAGAACATGCCCTTCTTTCAGTTTTGTGATTCTTTCTTTGTGAGCATCTCAGTTCCTGTCTTTGGCGCCGGCGGTGGATCCAATTCACTGTACTGCTTTCGGCCAAGACCAGGAAACAGCTTTAGCTCAAAGTCTGATGACTAGTACTTGGTAACTCTTTTGTGGTTCTTCTCTGCAGCCTTTGTCTTTTTCTTTTAATTTCAGTAGCAGACCTTGTGTATCCTTTCATCTCAATATATCCATTTGAGTTCCTAAGTTCTTTGTTCTTTCTTGCTGCTATTCTCGGTTGTTACTATTGCTGCCTTTCACTTCTTCTTTCTGTGCCGAACTGAAGGTTTTAGCTGTGCCAAACTTTTCTAGCAGTTGGATATTGTTCTCTTCCTGTTTTTTAGTACCTCCGGTCTGCTGCAGTTGTAGGGTTTTTCTTTGTGTTTGATCAATGACCGATCTGCTTGATCTCCTTGAGCAGTAGCTGTAATATTTGTTTTGGTACTCTTCTTTCGGCAGCAAGAACAACCTTAGCTCAAGGATGTTGATTAGTACTTGGTAGTTCTTTTTGATTTCTTCTTTATAGCATGCAGCTTTTCCTTTTCAGCAGCTGTGCAGTATGAAATCTCTGCTGGTTCCCCTCACTGCTTTCAGTTGGTAGCAGCAGCAGCTGTACTAATTGTTTTGGTACTCTCTTTCGCTGTTTCCTTTTTCAGTAGCAGCAGCTGTGCAACAGTCCTTCTCTTGTTTTTGGCAGACTACTTCCCAGCAGCAGTCCTTCTCGTTACTTTGCCGTGGTAGCGATTTTGCGCTATTTACTTTACCGTGGTAGCTATTTGCTTTACCGTGGCAGTACTTCCCAGCAGCAGTCTTTCTCGTTACTTTGCCGTGGTAGCGATTTTGCGCTATTTGCTTTGCCGTGGCAGCCGATTTCTCAGTGTATGCTGCCATGACAATATTTTAAGTCCAGTTGTTGTAATCTGGTTAGCGCTCATTCTTTGTCAATTTCATAGCTACCATAGCTATTGGGGTTGAGTTTTTCCTGGATACTTTGGGGGGTTAATTTTTTAAAGGCACCATTCACCCCCCTCTGTTGCCATATTCGGTCCTACAAAAGCATTGGGGTGTAGATCAACAATAAAATTTGCCAAAGTATATGTAGTTTTACGAAACTGATTCTTAAACAGTTTCTTGATAGTTTTGACAAATAACCTGTAGTTTTGTGAAAGTTACTGAAAAAAATATAAGTAAACCTTTTGTGGCTGAACATGTAAATGGTGGTACTAGATGATTAAAATCAATAGACAAGCCTTGAATATTCTGCCTATGTGTAAATCTATGATAGTTAAAAGGTAAAAACCTTTGGTTCCTTTGGTGTTATTGTACAATAGTCACTTATCCTGACTGCAATACGGACTGTGGGCTTTATTGACTTCTAATTGCTAAATCTTGTTTAAAATGTCTAAATATCTGAAAGTTGTGCCCAATTTTTTTTCTGTTATGCTGCAGGTATTGTTAGAAAAGAAACATCGTCATAATGGTTATACAAACCAAGAGTTCAGGTAAAAGGATGTGTTTAATCACTCAAATTCCGTTGCCTTTTCAAGGTACTACTTGTTTATGTATCATTCTTTTTTTATTCCGTTGCAACGCACGGGCAATATACTAGTATCAATTGAATCACAACCTGAACAAGAAAATCAATCCACACAACTAGTATATAGTTGGAGCATAAATTGATTGATCACGACCGATCAATTCTAGCAAATCTCTCAAGAAATGGCAAGAACAATGCTTAGCAAGAATTATAAACCAAGCAAACTCTTTATGATCAAAAGATCAATTTTTCGTATAAAACCTAAAATAATTTCATCCCCTTGTTACGTGGGGTGCACATCTTGGCTTTTTAGCCTCCCTAAGACAAATAATAAGACTTGGACTGTAGTACGAACACATAAATTTTCAGCCACCACTTTGTTTCAGATATAATGGTCAATCCATATAGTTTTTGAGGCTCGAGCCTTATCCATTGTGTGTGTATTGGAATAAGCTTTTCAATGAGTACAACGCACCTAATTTGGACTATATTTGTGAGAGACCATGTGGAGGTCATCCCATTGTGAGTGATGAGTAATTGACATTTGTTTACAAAAGTCGAGTTTGAGTCGGTTTGTTCGGACCCAGACGTTGCTTGGTGCAACGGGCTCGGTCGGACTTTGGTCAAGCGAAGTCGTATGTGTTAGGATGTATATTCTATTATTGCGACTTGTTTGATCCTGTTTATGCTATTTACACGTTCATGTATCGAGCGGTGCTATGTGACGTGTTTTTTTGTCTGTGTGTCCGCAGGACAGCGAGGCGGAGTCGTGGCGAGACATGGTGGACCGGACTAGGCGCAGGTGGCGCTGAGGTCAGAACGGTCATGAGGTGTCGAAGACGACGTGGACTCGACGTGTTGTGGAGCGTGCGAGGCAAGGAGCGCGGAAGCTTCCCGGAAGGTGCGGGGAGGCGAAACGGGAATTTCGCAAAGGCGCACAAGCGGAGACGGCTCCGTTAGGGTTTAGCCGGCGTAACGGGTTGGAGACCCGTTAGCCAAGGGCTATAAATAGAGGTGAGGGGCTGTATACCCCTTAGGACACAATAGAGAGAGTTAGGGTTTTAAGAGTTCATTCCTTGTGTGTTGTGTTCCTCCCAAGAAGCATGTGAGGCTCTTGGTGTTCTTGAGGATTGAGAGAGGGAAAGGATGGATTGAAAATCTTGTAATCTTTTATGGTACTAAATCTATGTGAGATGTTTTGCTTTTACTTCTCTCTGTATTTGCAATCAGTGCTTGTTCTCTATCCTTTTAGCCTCTTTTGGTTTTGAGTTTCTTTTTGATCTCTTATGCTTTCTCCTCATGATCCTTTTGTGCTAGTCTTTCTCAAGAGGAGAGATTTCATGAGAAGAACCTTTCCGTGAGACTCACAAGAAGGAATCCCAAAAGAAGAAGACTTCCTAGAGATCCTTTGCTGTAAATATTTTGTTTTCTCGGCCAAAATGATTCTTGATTCCATGTTTCGGTTATATGCAGCTTGAAGAATTTCGTTTTGTTTTTCCTTCTCTAATTCTTTTTGGCCTAAATAGTACTACATGCAGTTGGTTATAACTTCCTTGGTTATAAGTGTTCGGCTAGCTTGTCTGAATTTCCTGTTCTTTGCCGAGTATCAAAAATCAGTTCAGCTCATGTATGTTGTTTCTGCTGCAGTCTCTTTTTAATTTTTGGGTTCGTCTAAAGGCAGTGCAGCGACCAGACCACTCCCTTCTTTACTATTTCTGTTTTGCAGTTCAAAAATATGCAGCCTGGTCAGTTTATTTTCAGCACATCTTCTTCTTTTCAGCATTGCTCTTTTTCTTTGCTGCAGTTTCAGTCGGTAGGTTTCTCTCCTTTTGGATTTCAGTTTTTGTCTCCTGCTCACTACTACTCTTTGCGCTAAATCTTCATTCCGGTTAGCAGTTTCTTTCTCATTTTTGGACAGGAGTATTTGCTGTTGTGACTGCTTTTTGATTTGCTCTCTATGTCTGTGGAACTGATCTTCCGATCTATGTTTTTCTCTTCCTGGAGATTGGTAGGATATTCAGTTTGAGATACTGTTTTCTTTGGCCAGAAAAGTGCAACCAACATTTGGCAATTTCTCTGTTGATCAGTTCTGCATCTTCATTTTTTGTGCCGACAGCAGTCTTGTGATCTCTTTAGTTGCTTTTCTTTTCTTTCTTTTGCTGATGTTTGACGATTTTGAATGCAGACCAAACGGCAATATTTTCAGCTGAAATTTTTACTGATTACTCTCTGATTTATGCTGAATTTTTTAGTATCGCATGCGTTGTAGTTTTCAGCAGAATTAATTTTCCGAATTCTCGGGGGCGATTTTAAAAGAGAACGACATTCACCCCCCCTGTGTCGCCATTTCGGTCCTACAGTTTGTAAAATTATGGTCTTTTTAATGTAGCCCTACTGGTTGCTCCGATCTGATTCCGAATTTGAAGTTGGATTCAAATTAAGTTTGTAAATCTTATCCAAAGTACTTGGTGGGCTTGGTGTAAAATTCTAGAAATATCCCTCTTAAGGACCCATGCGTAAATAAGGAAAAATGGATACATAAAAATAGGATGCTTGGATTTTTTTTAGAGGAAGTGCTAGTTTCCTAGAATGAGTCATGCAGGGAGTTGGAGATTGCGTTGTTATTGTGCCGCGATATAAAGGATCGTGGGGAGAAGGAGGACCCAAAGCCCTAATTTTTACCCTTTTTCTCCGGGTGCCGCAATTGCATCATGCCAGCATCGGCAACCATTGCCCACTTGCTGCTCGCCACGTGCCATCAATCATCCCTTGCATGTACACCTTCGCTGATTGTTTTTTTGTCGTACGTTGCGCTTGCTATCACCTGCACTCCATCGCACAACATGCCAGCGTTACCGTACGCCATGCTAGCCAGAGCTCACCATGCACGCCATTCACCCGTGTCGCTTGAAGCCAGCGTGGCTAATAGCTATCGCGGGCTAAGCCACACGCATGGACACCAGTGTTACTGTAGCTTGGCCTGCCCAACCCATGTGACGCGTATGTATGCACAGTGTTCCTGTCAGCGCGCCAGCACACGTGCAAGCGGTGGCACGCCTCGGAGGAAGCCAAGGGGAAACCATAGAAAAACTTGGAGGAAAAGAGGAACAACGAAGAGATCATGATTTGGGTTTTCATCTCTTGGGTAATGATCTGGTTATTTTCCTCTATTTTTGTATTTAATTTGAGCTTAGAATCCAAATTAGAGAGAGAGGTAGCATGTGTTCATCATGGGGATTGAATAGTAGACCAGTTCTATCTGCCGAGTTGTTCTAATGCAATTTCGGGTACCGTATGGGCATAATGGAGAACATCATCTACTAGATAATTGTAGATAATTTTGGTAGACTTTCATATAATATTTAATCATGTCAATTGGATGATTAAATTTTGAGTTATGACTTTTGTAAGTCTGCTATCTAGGAAGTTGTCGTTAATTGGTAGCACTGTGGCACTCGGTAGATAAAAAATAGTAAATAGATAATCATCTAAGGGTTCCAGATAGTCCAAGAATATGATTTATATGGGTAGAATAGAAGTTATGAATTTTAGAAGACTACTGTATAGGACCGGCTGCTATTGGACGTAGTCATGGGAAAGTACTAAATTGGCTGATTAGATGTCAAATTAAATTTTTGGCATAACTAGAAAGTGGTAGATAATTTTCTGTAGTTTTTTAAAATATCATGGTTTACTATAATGGCATGAGTAGTTTAATAGATATGAAAATGATAAATTGTGGTCCAGAAGATGATAGATTTGTCTTATGGATTAAAAGGGGGGAGATGAGTTAATCTATGCATGTGGGCAACTAAGAAGTTATAGAAAATTTTGTGTAGATTCCAGAACTAGTTTGGTTTGCTAGAATATGGTTTGGGATTCCAAATTTATGTTGCTTTTAGTACCGAGACGGTAGGGGTGACTGTCTGGTAAAGGGGAAGTTGTGAATTTAGGGAGCGTGTACGAGCGCTGTCGATTAAGTGTTGTTTTGTATTTCTGTGGCTTGCATCGAGTTGGGCATTTACTGTAGGAGGAGTAACTTCAGGGTTGGTGTCATCCTCTAATCAACACCATCGTCACAACTAGAAAGGCAAGTGCATGGTAGAATGGTAATTCGAGTATTGATATCGTTGTTTGGATAAATAAATACTTGCCATGATTATTCATATGATTATGCATATTTTATATTGCTATCATGATTATGATAAAATTGATGATGATAATGGTGACTAGGTAAAAGGATGATTATATTAATTGCTTAATGAAGAAAGGTAATAATTATTACATTGCATGTTAAACATTCATAATGGAAAGATGTGACCCATGAGAGTGGGATGAGATCCCCAGATGCAAATATGGGCAATGAGATCTCCATATGCAAAATATGAGCAATGAGATTCACGTATGAAAAGGACGGCCAATTGGTCCTCGCATAAAATTGTGTGGACATGGGTAAACACTGATGGGTGTTACACTTCACTTTACCGATATAAGCAATGGATGAGTTGAGATATTTGATAGTAGTTGTGGGTGACATCTTGGGCTTTTGTTACATCGGGGTGTTACGCTTGGTGATGTTCGCAGCCTCCATTGCCATATTGGGCTTGGGTTTGGACTTGGCGGCCGAATAGAAAGAGTGTGCCACAAAGCTGCAACATGGACTTGGGCCTCCATGTCTTCTCTTTCTTTCTTTCTTTTTTTCAATGTGCTTGGGTTCTTCTTGTGTGCAGATTACATGGCTCCTGAGCCCATGTAGCCAACATCCCAAACCTCCCACTAGACACATTCTTTTGATTCCCTACACTCACAAATACAAAGACATGAAACAACTTGTGGAGAATGATTAGAAGTTAGTGTAACCGTTGGGATGTCCTCATCAACCAAACTTTGTATGGTGGTTGTTATTTTCCAGAGAGCATGTTTTTAGCTCTTTTCATCTCTTTAGGCCAGTATGACCGCACTTTTTGTGGTGGTACGACTGCACCTTTTTCTAATGGCCAGCTTTTGAGCATTTAATGCTAAAGTTTATAGTTGTTGGCAATGTAGCATGGTACGATTGCCATGTAAAGTGTGGTATGACCGTATTAGCTGAAAATTGCCTATTTCATACCCAACGACTAGTTTTTGGAGGTGTAGGTATTTATAACTCCTTGTGATCGGTTGAGATATTTGCTTGGCACCCCATTTCACTATCTTGAGCTAGTGTGAACTTCTCTCAACTGTGCATGTGTTGCACCTTGTGAGAAGGAGAAATGTGTATAGTTGCATTTGTTGTATCTAGATGTGGATTGAGTATCTACTTGTGCATATGTTATAGTTGTGGAGAGTCAAGTGAGCATTTTGGCTTGTTACTCTTGGTGTTTGCTGATACATAGAGGATGTGGAGGCGTGTGGCTTGTGATCTTTTCAAAAAGTTTGTGAGAAGGCCCAATATTATTGTGAAGGTTGGATCTCACCTACCCGAAGAGGAAAAGTGCTACTACTAGTGGATTGAGGTGCTTGATTTAATTTATGGAGCTGGTCTAATTTGTTTGGGCTTACCTCAATGTGGATTAGGAGAGACCGACAAGTCTTCGAGCACCACGGTAAAAGATCCACATGTCATTGTGGCTTGCTCTCTTGTGCTTTGTGTTCTTGCAATTTACATTCCTAGAATTGAATTGCTAGCTCGTCACTCTAGGATTACAAACCTTTGCATAGGCTTTGGTTGCATAGGCTTAGGTTGTTGGTGCACTTAGTTGAGACTAGTTGATTTAGAACTTAATTATGCAAGATCATTTTAATTTACAATTCTGCATAAAACTCAATTTTAACCAAAATATTTTTAAAAGCACATGTTCACCTCCTCTAGTCGGCCTCCTCGACCTTACAGTCATGTGGGTATAACACCCCGATGACCCAATAGGGCAAAAGGCCCAATAGGGGAAAGAAGAGGCCGATCAAGTGGGATCCATCATGCTACTGGTAATTTTACAATTAAGCACGAACATTTGTAGAAATTACGAAGATGTCCTTATTCTATTAGATTTTGGTCCTTCCAATAGGAAATTCCAAATTAGACCCTAGAACTTTTGGTTTTAAGTATGAGGGCTTCCACTATGTGTAAATTTGCAAATTGAGCCTTAGAACTTTTCTAATTACTATGGATTAGTCTTTTAGACTTTACATAATTGTTAGAAATTGTTGTTTCTGTTGTTTTAATTCATAAATTATCTCTATGCTTAGAAAAATTAGCATAAAATGTTTGAAAATTCTTGGAAATTCAAATACTCATATTTTTTTCTTTTAATTTATTCTATTTTTATAACACATGTGGCTTATGATAAGCCAATTGATTACCTTCGGTAATTTACTATTGCTACTTTACAAGATGTAGGTAACATGTCTGACATCGCAAAGAGGGAATTTGATGAGTTGATAGTTGATGGGAGCAACTACCTGACTTGGGCCCTCGATGTTGAGTTCTATCTGGCCTCAATGGGACTTAGTGCAACAATAGTGCCTCCTGCAACTGATACCAACAACCAAGTGGTTGCCCTAGCAGAGGAAGATAAAGCCAAGGCTATATTCTTCTTACATCATCATCTTAACAAAGATCTCAAGAATGAGTATCTAACTAAGAGAGATCCTCTAGTACTTTGGGAGTCCATTAAAAAGAGGAATAATCAGCAAAGGCTAATGATGCTCCCACAAGCAGAGCATGATTGGATGAGCTTATCTAGTACTTTGTGGTTGCATATAACTTGGCTCTGCATAGGATAGTTTCTTTTTTTTAGACTCAGTGGTAGGACTAACATAGATAATCAGATGATCGAAAAGACTCCACTTTCGATGCTACAAATCTAGTGCTAGCGCAACAATATAGAGAGAAAGAGAATGAGACTCATTTTGAATTGATCACCTCATTGTTGGTAGTAGAAAAACATAATCAACTTCTCATGAAGAATTATAATGTGAGACCTACAAGAACACAAGATGCCCCTAAGACACATATTATTCATAAGAGAACTATAGGTCGACATAGCACTGAGAAGAGTGCTAGAGGCAAGAGATTCTAGTTGAGTGCCTTCAAGATGAAGGGAAAGATAGGGGAAAGGGAAGGCATCTAATGATATCAATCCTGGTGGAGTCAAGGGTCACTGGGCACCCAACACACCTGGTTGAGCTCTATCAAGAGTCACAGAAGAAAAACTAGAATGCTAAGCCTAACACTCACTATGTGGAATTGTCAGATAAAGATGAGGAACAAGAGGCTCATACCACTACAATGGACGAAGATGTAGGAGATATGGACATTCGATATGATGATTACACTTCACTACTAGATGATGATCTACTAGATTCATCCACAAGAGGATTCAGATAATCATGAGTATTAATCTCCACTCTATCCCCTTAAAATATAGGAGTCAACTTGTGGTGTGTTTAGGATGGTGTTGTTAAATTGAACACCAAATTTTGATCATGAATTGGTTAGCAACAGTAATATTAGGAATTAAAGTTACTCATTGCAATCTTTAGTTCATGAGTTGAAAATAGTATTTTTCAGTTTATGTGCATGTCTTTTATACTTGCATTTATGTTTACACAATGTTTTAATTCATCCAAATTATAGGTCTATTCGTTTTTGGCTTATTGCTGTGGCTTATGGCTTTTGACTAAATTTTTCGAATTTTAGGCTATTCGCAACAGAGATTAAGGAGAGAGAGAGATATTCGCTTGTAATTTTGACTGTTACAAATGTTGGGCTTTTAACATGTACTACAATTAACTTGTAGACCATGTCTTGAAAAAATACTCCGTTTGAAAGTTAGGTACTTTACCAAAAGCCAGAAGCCGCTTTTAAAAGTCACAAAGAATTGTTGAAGCGTATGATTGATGGTGAGGAGCCAGAACTTTGTCTTGTAGATAGTTGTACCACAAATTCAATCCTAAAGGATATAAAATACTTCTAGACATTCAGTTCTAAGCCTAGCATTGTATTGACCATAGCTAGCAACTATGGCAATATTGTAGGATCTAAAAGAGCATCAGTTGTGCTATCAATCAAAACTAGAATAATAATTGAGAATATATTATTGTTCCTAGAATCAACTCAAATCCTCTTAAGTTTCAAAGATATCTGTAATAGTGGTTTTCATGTTGAAACAGAAGAAGAGAATGGATCTAAGTACCTTCTCATCACATAGAAATAAGGATATCATAGAGAAACAATAGAAAAGCTTTTACTTTCTCCTTCGAATTGTACTACACGTTTATCATTGTGATGATACATATGTTGCGATGAATACTTTGGTACAAGACCAAGAACAGCTCAAAATGTGTCATGAATGTTTGGGTCTTCCGGGATTTCAAATGTTGTGCCAAATAACATAGCATTCTGTTGGCCATAATCTCAAGTCCGATGAAATCCTTAGAACCGCACAATTTGTGTGCAAAGCCTGTGCTAAAGGCAAGTTGATTATGAGACATTCATATCAAAAAATTAGGGATAAATTGCATGAGTTCCTTGAGAAGATTCAAGTGAACCCATGTCTAGGCCATTTAGGTACTTTATATTACTAATAGACGCATCCCCACTATGGACGCATGTATGTCTATTGTCTACTAGAAATCATGCATTTGCCAAGCTGCTTTCATAAATCATTGCTATTGTGGTTACAGACCAAACAGAGAGAGATATGGTAGTGGAGAGTTAGGTGAGTAATGCTTAGGGTTTCCCATGGCATGTATCGTGTGTATATATATATATATATATATATATATATATATATATATATATATATATATATATATATATATATATATATATATATCCACATGGGAGTTTTTTACAACGGCACCCTTACATCTAAGTATCCTTCTCAGGGGCATTTATGACATTACACATGTCCTACTTTGGGCCTTTACAGCCTTCTAATAGGCCGGTTGGGCTTAGGTGGGGGCCACCCCTACAACAATTGCACTTAGATCCAAGTTCATGGATCATATGATTCAATCCATATGAATTGATAATGCTGGAGAGTTTACCTCAAAAGTATTTAATGGTTATTGTATGGCTTTAGGCATAACGGTGGAACATTTGGTCCACATGGTCATACTCGGGATAGACTTGCAAAGTCATTAATCAAGCATATCAAGCTAATAGCAAGACCCTTGTTAACGAAATCTAATATACCAACTACATGTTGGGGACACGCCGCATTACATGCATTAGCATTAATACAACTTCAGCCATCTACACACCATGAGTTTTCACTTTCCAGTGCACGGAAAAGAGCCAAATATTTCCCATCTAAGTAAATTTGGTTATGCTGTATACGTACCAACCTCACTACCTCAGCGTACATCAATGGATCCACCATAAAATTCGGAATTTATGTAGGATTTGAATCTCTGTCTATAATCAAATATCTATAGCCCATAATGGGGGATCTGCTAAAAGTGAGATACACTAATAATATATTCAATGAAAAGCTATTCCCAACATTAGGGGAAAAGGCCCTAGTAAAGTGGAATGTCAAGACTATCATGGCATAATTAGGGGTGGGCACTTTTTTACTGAAACCAAAAATCCAAATTGAATCGAACCGAATAAGCCGAATATTGTGGTTTTTTCAGTTTTTGGTTTGTTATTCGGTTTTTATTTTGCTGTTATTCGGTGTTCGATGTTTGGTGCGATTGTCGACTCCTGAAAACTGGATACGCCATATATCGAATGCCCAGCCTTCCAGGACCAACAAGAGCAAGACCACGCTAGGCCCAACTAGCGCCGAGGTTAGGCCACTCCTCATTTCCTCGCACGCCCACCGCCAGTGAGGTGAGAGACCCGTACTCTAGTCCACCCTAACACTAGGAAACAAGGGCGCAAGTGCTGTATCGTTTACCATCGGTGCTCCCTTTGGCCCTCCGCCTGCTTCTCGTCGACGCTGCTCACCACCCTACCCCTCTGCTTGTCGGTGCCACCCCCAGATGTGGGCGCCACTCGCCATCGATCAGCCTGGTCCTTCCCAGTCTCACACTTCATTGTTGAATACAAGCTCCTTACGAATAGTCAGGTAACTCTTAGCAGATTGGTCTAAACTTTTTCCCATTGATTTGTTTCTAGCAAGTCTCGATCCTCTATCATTTGATAGAAAATTATTGCACACAAGGAATAGAGATATGATCTATACTGTCTCAACTGATGGATTGTCTCTATAGAAATATGGTGTGTTAAGTGTTTGTGGATCAAGTTTGAAATGGTCAAGATCCCCTAAGAAACATTCTAAAAAGGTCAATGAGGTAACCGACTTTAGTGATATTCTTGCTCCTAATTTTTCATATTTAGCAGTCCATGTGAATCAGTTGTAGACCTCTGTTCATCAGATTTTTATATTCTTCCATAATCCATGCTTACATTCCTTTGCATGAAAAAGAATTTATGTAATCAGCGAGCCCCACCAGTGTACATTCCTTTGCTTTTGTGTTTATTTCATTTCAATTTGCATGTGTACACTCTGAACTTGATAGAATGATAGATAATTAGATAGAACTTTCGCATGCCACGTTTTGCTATTGACATACATGTGTTTTATGTACTAATTAGATATATTTTTTGCTTGGTAATTACAAATTTATAATAACAAGCTAGCAGGAAGCAATTGCTAAATTCAGGGTGTTGGACTGTTGGTTAGGAACTTAGGAAATCCTGAATTTTGAATGTTGGAAATAGAAACTGAATACCAAATTAACCGAACCGAATTAGTTCAATTAATTTGATGCAATTTTTATGTCCCCACTAGTAATTTTGGTTTCCAATTTGTAAAAACCAAAATTTTTTAATACCGAATAAAACGCACCGATATAGTTGAATAAACTGAACGCCCACCACTAGGCATGATAGTAGTCTTTGTAATGTGAATCCGCACACTGAAGAATCTGAACAACAGGTGCAGAGGTTAGTAGATTTGCAAAATCTTGCAAATAAACTGCCAGATTTATTCATGGATCATAAGGGAGTTACCAAGTCGTATATAGCAGTGGTAAATGCACCTAAAACAGTAGAACCATCCCAGATTTTGGGTTCTGCATCTGACTCCACTCTTAGTAAAAAGAGGGGAATACCTCCTGGTTCAAATGATCTTAAACCACAGGGATGTCCGCAAAAGAGACACACTGAACATGGGGTGAAACTCCATAAACCGAACACTAATGAAAAACATGTGGCGAACGTCACACCTTGTGTAAGAGCACGGAAAGTGGCGCCTCTTGCAGGTGTATAATCGAGTAGTCCAACTAGAGTGGGGGTGAATAGGTGATTTCAAATTTCTTTTGGATAAAACCAAGTTTATAATGTGAAATCGTAAATCAATTCGATTTAACACAAATAAGGCCTAATTAACTAGGTTCACGTAAGTGCACCAACAATCTAAGTCTATGTCAAAGGTTTGCAATCGTAGGTTGGTAAGTAATCAATTTAATTCTATGAATTTATTCGCTTGAATGTAGATTGAGCACAAGAAAACAAACCACAATGATATGGTTCCTTTTTACCATGGTGTTCGGAGACTTGTCGGTCTCCCCAAGTTCATGTTGAGGTAAGCCCAAACTAATTAGACTGGCTCCACGAATTAAGCCTTCCACCTCAAATCCACTAGTGGTAGCACTTTCCCGATCTAGATAGGTGAGCTCCATCCATCACAATACGCTGGATCTTCTTACAATCTTCTTTGAGAATATCACCACGCACGATGCCAGCAACGCCGTCTAGGAGTCAGCAACCTCAAAGAGTAACAAGTCAAGCCACTTGGACTCTCACCACGTGCAACAAATGCTAACCATTGTCCGATGCTACCACAACCACTCCACACATATGGAACTACTAATTTCCTTGGAAGAGAAAACATTCCAAAAGGCGTCTCTCTAGAAAAAAATGTACCACAGATAAATCGATCGTACCGCACCACATAGGTCAGTATTAATGCATGCTAATCTGACTGCCGAAAGCATCTAGGCCCATAAAAATGGTTTCGGTAATTAATGAATTTATCTGAATATGGGGCTAACGTGTTTGTTAAGTGTTTAAAAGGATAAGTTCCTTAAATGATGACAAGACGCATGCTATTCGGTGTTTGTGAAGATAAAAGTGGCTCAAGGTAAAGATATACTTAGACTAGGACCATCTTTTTATTTTTACCGGTCTTAGGAGAAATGATAGAAGACCGGATTATAGGCTAAATGTCGTACCATAAAGAGGGATCATGGCAAATAGCTTGATAGCATATTTATTGTGCCATTGGATCAATTTAGGATCATGCATTCCTTGAAAATTTAAATTGATAGCCAAATCTGTGCTCTGTCTGGAAAACTGGAAGTACCGAAGTTTTAACGGTGGAACTACCATAGAGCGGAAGTTTCGTGGTCTTGAATGGTACTTCCGACGCTCAGAAGCTCCAAAAACCGAGCGGAACCTTTTTTCCAGACAGCACCCCCGGATGCGCTCGGTGCTCTGTCCGGGCAACCTAAAGTACCAGTGTGTAAATCGCGGTACTTTCGCTTGCCGGAAGCTCCGGCTATCCGAGCGGAGCCATTTTTCCAGAGAGCATCCTCGGGACGATTTTGAGCTCGTGGAAACCAGAAGTATCGGAGCTTCAACGTCGCAACTGTTTGAGCAGTAGTTCCGACCTTAGAAGATTCCGAGCATGGAAGCTCCGGAGGTCGGGCGGAACCTTTTTTTCAAAGAGCGCCAACTTTCGGTCTCGGTCCAAACGGAAGTACCACGCCGACTTCCTGGAACTACCGGCCAATGGAACTACCAGATTTATAATGACGGTAGTTCTGCGCCAACTTTCAACAGCTAGTTCAGAAGCCCTGACATAGCCGTTACTATCGTGTCAGAGTAGGTGTGGAAGTACCGGCCTTTGGCCTACGGTACTTCTGCTCGCCCTGAATGTTTTTTGAAATTTAATTCTAACGGCTAGTTTTGGTTGGTGAGGGTATAAATACCCATACTTCTGCTTAAGGACAGTAAGAAGAGACCCCATTGAACATCTTTGAGCATTGAGTATTCACTTCACACTTCATTTACTCCTTGTGCATTCATTTGAGGTGGTTGAGCCAAAAAGTGCATTGCATCCAATAGATTGATCCTTAGCACTCGATTGTGATCAAGTGAAGCTTGAAATCTATTACTCTTGGTATTTGCTGGCACCTGAATGACTTGGTGGAGATTGGTCAGTGATCTTCTCAAGAATCTTGTGAGAAGATCGGGCTTGTGTGAAGGTTGGAGCTCACCTACCCGGAGCGGGGAAGAGCTACTACTAGTGATTTGAGGTGGAAGCCTTAATTCGTGGAGCCGGTACAATCCGTTTGGGCTAACCTCAACATGGACTAGAGGAAACTGGTAAGTTTTCGATCACCATGGTAAAATATCGTGTGTACTTGGTTGTCTCTTGTCTCCTTTTAGCACTTGTATATTTAGTACATTGTGCTCATTTATTTGTGCTAGTGCTCTCGTAGAGTCACAACATTACTAGAATTGTGTAGGTTTCAAGTGCTTCAAATCTTTGTCAGATTAAAATTGTAAGAAATTAATTAGAAGGCAAGAAAATTTTAAAACCTCCTATTAACCCCCTCTAGTCAGTTATCCTTGATCCTACAAGTGGTATCAGAGTTTGGACTCTCATTATTAGACTTAACCGTTTAGAGAGAAAGGATGGCTAGCGAGGGGTTTGCTATAGGAAAGACACTTTTCTTTGACTTAACCGTTTAGAGAGAAATGATGACTCTCATTATTCTTATTGAAAAATTAGAATGTTAATATATCTTAAGGCCATGAGTTCAAATATTTGGAAAGACACAGAAGTCATCAAATACTTCAAACACTTGCAAAACAAATTCGAATGTACAGTCCCATGTTACAAGGAGTTAACACATGAATCTCAACTATTTGCAAAACCCATTCGTAAATATAAGCATCATGTCATGAGGAACTAGAGCAAGTAAGATTTGAGCTATCAACACATGATGAGACTCAAGCTACTAGACATGATCTCTCTTAATAGTACAATAACTGATGGGAACGGGGTCCCGATCTTCCAACAGGTTCTGGATATGTTCGATTTGGTGGAGGCGCGACACAAATCGATCCGGCTTCCGAACGACACGTTCGAACCCCGCAATCGCAGCACCACGTCCTCGGGTTATCAACCGTGCGCTGCCCGTTGACCTTGCCAAGAAGGCTAATCCCCGCCTGCGAATCGAAGAACACAAGCAAGAACAAGGAAGAACACAACCAAATTGCAGATATATTGATGAACCACTCGAAAATTGGGGTTTCACAAACCGATGACGGCGAAACTGTTCAAAGACAGAATTAATCTAAGCAAAAACCCAACCCTAATGGTGGGGGTGGCGGATGTATATAAAGGAGTAAGGGGCATGCAAAACCCCTGGACGCGTCCTTAATGGACTCCAACACGATACAAAGCCGAACGGCCCAAAAGACGGTGTCGCAGCACCCTGACAGATTCTGGACATCCACTTGTTTCGACGATTCCCGTTGACTCAGAAGAAATTTTGATATGAGACCAGAGCCATTGGAAAGGTTATCTTCTCAGCTTTCCATACATATGTGGAACGTCCAAAACGGAGTCCGGATGCGATCTGGGCGTCCGTTTTAGTGCAGCCTGGTCCTGGACTCCGAATTGGATTCGAAGTCGGTTTGAGTTGGACATCCAACATGATTCGTCCTTCCTTGCTGGACTTGTGCGCCTCGTAGCCCTTCTCCAAGTACTTCTTGATCCTCTCCATGGTTCCTAATCATAATTAAATCATTAGGTAGCAATCGATTCTCAAATGAACCAAAAGAAGTACTTAGGAATGAGCTCACCTCTAAATTCAATTGTCGGGCGCGAGCTCTAGTGATTGGTCCTTGAATATCAAGTGGAGGAGTGTTGTGTGTATTCGAAGAAGTGATGTCCTCATCATCCTCCCCCTCTTGAAGCGGAGTTGTCCTCAACTCAGTCTCATCTTCTTCTCCCAAGCATGGCTTCAAATCTGAAATGTTAAAGGTGGGACTAACCCCAAACTCGGGAGGCAACTCAAGTTTATATGCATTATCATTTATCTTCTCAACTATCTTAAAAGGACCAGCAGCTCTAGGCATCAATTTGGACTTTCTTAACTCAGAAATCTATCCTTCGCAAGTGCAACCAAACAAAATCACCGGTTCAAGTTTAACTTCCTTTCTACCTTTACTACCGGTAATCCTATATTTTCATTCATCTTTTCAATGTTTGCCTTAGTAGTCTCATGCATTTTGAGAATAAAATCAGCACGCTCCTTAGCATCATTATGAACTCTCTCACTAGTAGGCAAAGGTAAAATATCAATAGGGCACGGGATTGAATCCATACACTACCTGAAAAGGACTTACCTTGGTGGTGGAGTGTTCCGCTCGATTATATGCGAACTCAACATGCGGCAAACACTCTTCCCATAGCTTCAAATTGTTCTTCAAAATAGCTCTCAACATGGTAGACAATGTGCGGTTCACCACCTCGGTTTGGCCATCAGTTTGTGGGTGACATGTGGTAGAGAACAACAACTTTGTACCCAACTTGTTCCATAGAGTACGCCAAAAGTGACTCAAGAACTTGGCATCACGATCGAAACAATAGTAGAAGGCATACCATGCAAACGAACTATCTCTTTGAAAAGAGGTCACAATATGAACGGCATCATCGGTTTTATGACATGGGATAAAGTGAGCCATCTTAGAAAAACGATCCACAACAACAAAATGCTATCCTTCCCTCTTAGTCTGGGCAACCCTAAAACAAAGTCCATAGAAATATTTGCCCACGGAATAGAAGGAACAGGAAGTGGCATATATAAACCATGTGGATTCAAGCGAGACTTAGCTTTTTGACATGTAGTGCAGCGAGCCACAAACCGCTCAACATCTCGCCTCATCTTTGGCCAAAAGAAGTGTGTGGTCAGAACGTCCTCCGTCTTCTTAGCACCAAAATGTCCCATCAAACCGCCTCCATGCGCCTCCTGCAACAACAAAAGACGAACGGATCCAAGCTGGAATGCATAGGCGGTTAGCTCTAAACAAAAAACCATCATTGATCACGAATTTATTCCATGCTTGACCCTCTTTACAATGCAACAAGACATCCTTAAAATCAACATCAAAAGCATATTGTTCTTTAATAGTTTCAAGACCAAAAATGTGACAATCAAGTTGAGACAACATGGTATAGCGTCGAGACAAAGCATCAGCAATCACATTATCCTTCCCTTTCTTGTGTTTAATGACATAAGGAAAAGATTCAATAAATTCAACCCACTTAGCATGTCTACGATTCAAATTGGTTTGACTACGAATATGCTTAAGTGATTCATGATCGAATGAATGACAAATTCTTTAGGCCATAAATAGTGTTGCCACGTCTCTAAAGAACGAACAAGAGCATACAATTCTTTATCATACGTGGAATAATTAAGAACAGGACCATTTAATTTTTCGCTAAAGTAGGCAACATGTTTGCCTTCTTGCATCAAAACACCACCAATACCAATTCCGCTAGCATCACATTCGAGTTCAAAAGTCTTACCAAAATCCGGAAGTTGGAGCAATGGTGCGTGCGTAAGCTCGTCCTTCAAATGATTAAAGGACTCCTCTTGTGATGGCCCCCAATGGAACACGACACCCTTCTTTGTCAACTCAATCAACGGTGTCGCAATGGTGCTGAATTCTTTGACAAAGCGGCGATAAAATCTCGCAAGGCCAAGAAAACTCCGACTTAGGAGGCCGTGGGCGTGGGCCAACTCCATATCGCCTCCACCTTGGCTCTATCAACCTCAATTCCTGTGGAGTCACAACATAGCCAAGAAAGAGACTCGATCCGTGCAAAGGTGCACTTCTCAAGGTTACCAAACAAAGCGTGCATCTCTCAAAGCATTAAAAACAGCACGTAAGTGAGTCGAATGTTCATCCATGGACTTGCTATAAATCAAGATATCATCAAAGTAAACGACCACAAATTTGCCAATGAAAGGACGTAAAACCTCGTTCATTAATCTCATGAAAGTGCTAGGTGCATTAGTTAAACCAAAAGGCATGACTAACCACTCATACAAGCCGAACTTAGTTTTAAAAGCAGTTTTCCATTCATCGCCAAGTTTCATTCTTATTTGGTGGTATCCACTACGAAGTCAATCTTTGTGAAAATTATAGCACCACACAACTCATCAAGCATGTCGTCTAGCCTAGGAATAGGATGACGATACCGTATAGTAATGTTGTTAATGGCTCTACAATCTACACACATACGCCAAGAACCATCTTTTTGGGAACCAAAAGAACAGAACAAGACAAGGACTAAGGCTCTCACGACGTACCCACGGTCCAAAAGGTCTTGGACTTGGCGCTGAATCTCCTTAGTCTCTTCGGGATTGGTCCCAGACGCCGCACGGTTTGGCAAGCTCGCCCAGGATCAAATCAATCGGTGCTCAATCCTCGAATGGGTGGAAGTCCGGAGGTATTTCATCGGGAAAACATCTCTAAACTCCCGTAAAGGTTAGTGACAGGAGCGAGGCAAAGTGCAAGGCATATTATCAAGAGAAAATAAAGCATCTTTGCACACAAAAGCATAGCATGTATCATTAACATCATCAATTGCAGCAAGGTCGATTTTGTGGCAAGCATAATAGAATTTTTCAAATGGAGTACTTGTTGTTTTTCGTTTTATCATGTTCCTTTGGATCATTAGCAGAAGACTCTCGCCCTATCGGCCTCTATAATCTCGGTGGGGTCAAAAGCGTAAAGTAACTTTCTTTCCTTATGCATAAAAGTGTATGTGTTACTACTACCATGGTGTAAAGCATCATTATCAAATTCCCAAGGTCGACCCAATAAAAGAGAGCATGCTTGCATGGGAACCACATCACAATCAACATGATCAACATAAGCACCAATGGAAAAATGGACTCGGCATGTTTGTGTTACCTTAGCTTTTCGAGTCATTTAACCATTGAATATGGTATGGATGTGGATGCGTCGCGTGGTCAAGCCAAGCTTCTTGACCAAATCGAACTCACCAAGTTGTTGCAACTTCCTCCATCAATGATGACACGTGCGCGGTTCTTGATTGCAAAGAAGGTCTCGAAACAAATTATGGCGTTGAAGTTTATCGAGTTGTTGTACCTATGTGCCGAGGACGCGCTGCACAATGATGCTCAGAAGCGTCATTGTGGACGCCCACCAAGGACGCAGGTCGTCAACACCACCGCTATTGTCGTCCGAGGCGCAGCAACATCATCATCCTCCTCGACATCCGGCGTCGATGTAACCTCCATCTTACGTGGCGATGTATGCCCGTTGGCTAGGGCAATTCTTTTGCACATGACCAAGCCCATGGCGCGGTGGCATCGAATGCCGGAGGAGCGGCCCGTTGAAGCCACGGAAGAAGAACTCTTAGCTGGACCCGCAAAGAATTTTTGTAGAATCGCAAGGCGAGTCGTGGAAGGTGGCTTGGTGGCGCTGCTGCCATCTTGGTCACGGTGGTGTAGGAGAACGAAAACTCAAGAAGACCGGGCGATCCGTCGATGTAGTCGTTCGCGGCGTGTAGAAGGGTCGTCCGGTGCGTGCCTTAGTTGATTACGTGCGCCCCGCAATTCTTTTTCGCAAGCATAGCAAGGTGGAACAAGCGGTTGTGATGAGTAAATTCTTTATAATCAACAATGTCACGAATTTCACGCCGTAACCCCGTAGAAACGACAAATCTTATCCTCTGTGTCCTCAACAACCCCACAACGCACCATACCCTTTTGAAGCTCGGCATAATAGTCTTGAGCAGAACTATCACCTTGTTCTAAGCGCTGCAATTTTTCTCAATTCAAGTTTATATGAGGGAGGAACAAAACGACACGCATAGCTTCTTTTAAGCGCTCCCATGTATCGGGTTGTAGCGCATGGTACTTAGTTCATTCCACCGATAATAGCAAAGTCCTTAAACTCACTAGTAGCTTGTCTAACTCTATGTTGCTCGGGAACTAAGTGAGAGTTAAACTTCGCTCACCGTCATCTCCCAATCTAGATATATTTCAGCATCATAAAGACCGAGAAAAGATGGAATGGTAAACTTGACTTTAGCAAAGGATCGTCGTTACCATGACGGTTCGGTTATTACCTCCCATACCATGTCGGTTTTTTGAAGACGCCGACGTAGTCGTGCATCTTGTGTCGCCACCGATCAATGTTGCCATCGTATCACGCAGTGTGTCATCATCATGATGATGGCCGTCATTGACAGTGGCGGCGTGCCTCAATGTGTCTATCCGACCGGTGAGGTCGACCATCCGCCGCTCCACCCGCTCAATGCCGTCCGTGGTGTTCAAGCGGGTAATGGCGGCGACGATGGTGTCCAATCTCGCCGAGATCGATGAGTGAAGCGTTTTGTTTGTCGGCGCAGCTTGTAGCCGGCGCGACTAACACACTCGTTGAAATCGACGGTGTCCCGTCCTCTTCGTTTCCGCCATGGTTAGTGGAAATACGGGGAAAACAAAAGGATTATCCCTATCAACTACAAAGGAAGGGCGTGGGAACCGCAAAGGAAGTGGCTTACCAAGCTCTTACAAGTGTGCTTACCAAAGCGTGGTGGTACAACCGGTGGTCGGTTCGTGATACCTTGTCGGCGTGGGTACGATTGCAAGGTCAAACCGTGCTATCCAGTAGATATATGGAGTTTGGAAGGCCAAATATGTCGGTGGAACACAAATCAATAACGAGATAGTAATGCTGAATAAATGTCCAAAGTATGGTCCTAGTTCTTTGGTTTAAATGTGTCATATATCAAGTATGAGATGATGAACAAGGAGTCAAGAATGAATATGAAAGCAACGACAAGAACAAAGATGGCGTGCACCGAGAAGCTCAATTCAACATAAGCACAAAACAAATAAATTGTTGGCACCTAAAGCGTGCTCTGTTTGGTTTTCTTTTTTTTTTTTTTTTTTTGTTGCGCCAAGGATAGCACTCTCTCTTCTCTACTATAGCCGAAATTTTTCTTTTTTTGTATTTTTTATATTTTTTCACAGAGCGAGCACGTAAATAGGAACCACACAAAGTTGCAACTCAATCGGATGTAAGGGTGGCCTCAGAAAATAATGAATGTGTCAGTAAATTCGGTGATTCAATTTCGAGCGAGTACTACACTTTCAGGCCGAATTTCGGAAAATAAATTACCGAACCCGACAAAGTTTCGGATGTAAATTTAATTTCACCCAATTTCAAAAAAAGCAACCGATTTCGAGTCCGTATGCGAAAGTTATGGCCGTTTGAAGTTGGACCTGCAAGTTATGGTTGCTGTGGGGGTGAAAACGAAGATCGGGTGGAGGGATTTGTGGAATCGGTGGCGGAAGCTCGGGAAAGGTGGGGGATGATTCGGTGTGATCACGAGACGTGATGGATGACGAAAACAGAGGGTTAACAGAGGGTGGGATATGGGTGGGAAAACAAAAATAGAGGGTGGAAAACGCGATGGATGACGGCTAGGGTTTGAAGGGTGGTAGCGGAAGGAATACAACTCGAACAAAACACGATCTAAACCAGCAACACAACTCGACTAAGGACACAAACTCAACACTACGGACTCGGAATCAACTTGTGCAAAGGCTAAACGAGGTCTAGGACAGAAACAACCTATGACTACAATTTTTGTAGGGCTTTTCATGGACTCTAGGACGAAACCGAAAATAACAAAGGAGGGGTAACGCGAACGAAGGAATACCAAGCTCGATTACCACTTGATGGGAACGGGTCCCGATCTTCCAACAGTTCGGATATGTTCGATTTGGTGGAGGCGCGACACAATCGATCCGGCTTCGAACGACACGTTCGAACCCCGCAATCGCAGCACCACGTCTCCTCGGGTTATCAACCGTGCGCTGCCGGTTGACCTTGCCAAGAAGGCTAATCCCGCTGCGAATCAAAGAACACAAGCAAGAACAAGGAAGAACACAACCAAATTGCGATATATTGATGAAGCACTCGAAAATTGGGGTTTCACAAACCGATGATGGCGAAACTGTTCAAAGACAGAATTAATCTAAGCAAAACCCAACCCTAATGGTGGGGTGGCGGCTGTATATAAAGGAGTAAGGCGTGCAAAACCCTGGACGCGTCCTAATGGACTCCAACACGATACAAAGCCAAACGGCCCAAAAGACGGTGTCGCAGCACCGACGGATTCTGGACGTCCACTTGTTTCGACGATTCCCGTTGACTCAGAAGGAATTTTGATATGAGACCAGAGCCATTGGAAAGGATATCTTCTCAGCTTTCCATACATATGTGGAACGTCCAAAACGGAGTCCGGATGAGATCTGGGCGTCCGTTTTAGTGCAGCCTGGTCCTGGACTCCGAATTGGATTCGAAGTCGGTTTGAGTTGGACATCCAACATGATTCGTCCTTCCTTGCTGGACTTGTGCGCCTCGTAGCCCTTCTCCAAGTACTTCTTGATCCTCTCCATGGTTCCTAATCATAATTAAATCATTAGGTAGCAATCGATTCTCAAATGAACCAAAAGAAGTACTTAGGAACAAGCTCACCTCTAAATTCAATTGTCGGGCGCGAGCTCTAGTGATTGGTCCTTGAATATCAAGTGGAGGAGTGTTGTGTGTATTCGAAGAAGTGATGTCCTCATCAATAACCCATACTAGTAATCTAATCCTTCTCCAAATACTAAGACCGGTAAAAGACTAGGAACACATTAATAGCCCTAGCTAGTTATACTATTGCCTTGAGCATCCTCTTAAAGCTTGATGATGCATATATTCACTTCAAGTTTTGGCCATTGTCTTGATATGCATCAACCTATGATGAATCCTTCACTTGAACTCCATCAACACATGACAGGTCTTCTCTTGACTTAATGATCAACTCATGATCATCTCTTCTTCTTTATAGCCTTCAACTCATAAAACCATCTTCCATCCTGTATCTTAATTTGATAATCCTCAACAAATGAAGTCATCTCAAATCATGCTTATTTTTGAAACCTAACATATTCATCTAACTCATGAAAAATATTAGTCCACAAATTAATTGCCTTTAATTACCAAATCTTCACTATTAACTCATAATGGAGTGATTAGATTCTACAATTTTTTGCTTTTGGTAATTCATAACAATCTCAACAAATAATGAGATAGAAAATGATTTCGAGTATACAACATGTACACAACAATTATATACGATAGGATAAGCTTTTTAAATAATTAACTCATTTGAATATGAGTGTTTATCTTTATGATTAATTGCTTGCAAAATTTACTCATCATGTTTGTCATGGCTAGAGGCCAAACAGTAAAGAAGGTTACTAGTAGAAGAGGAAGGAGAGCCAGATCTATGGGAGAGTTGGTCAGAATGAGAGGATGCCCTTCCTCCGGCCCCTCTTAGGGGTTTATATACATGAGTGGGTAGAATGAGAAATCCTCATTCTACCCCTTAGTACTTACAAAAGATGAGGGTACATTGGTATATTTACATGAGTATATTCCTCTACACTACTGGGCCTATTACATATTAGGCCAGTTGCAAGGCCCAGTCATGATGGGTTGGGCCACCCCCACAACAATGTTGTTATTAATCATCTAACTATTAACACATAATAAAAGAACTAGATTTTTCAATCCTTTCCTTTGATGATTTATGATAACCCAATTACACTTGATTTAATTTAAATCAATCATGAGTATATATGAACTACACAAGCTCTATATACTTAAAGGATATATTTCAAAGTATAGATCCAAATATATGTTGAAAGGGAAGCATAGATCAACACTTAATGAAATCATAAAGCATAGAGTGAACTCCTCCTAAATGTGTGCATACAAGAATGTATAATAAAAATATATGCACATATTCAAATTAGACTATTGATGGAGTTCAATCTATATTTTGGATCCGATGAATGCACTAATATATAAGAATATGATGTCGAATGCATACCTCTATGATTTTCACTTTTTCATCCATATGAGACTAAGCAATATCGTAATCAATAAACGAGTTAGTCTCATATTTGCATTTATCATTAATCACTTTCAAATAAGACTAGACAATATCATAGTTAATAAATAAGTTAGTCTCATAATTGTATTTATCATTATCACTAAAACCAACTTAAGTAGCTTGAACTTACAACAGGATCATAGGGGGAGGCACCTAGTGTAGGGGAGAGTGCACTCGCTAACGCTAGAGCAACAGAACATTCAAGCTCTATTAATTTGGGAAATTGTAAAGAGCTAATTGATTTGAACAAAATGCCAATTGATTTGGATGAAGAATTTACCACCAAACTGTGTGAAAATAGGAGAAATCATTTATAGGCAAGTATGTGCTAATAGCAGCTACCTCGCATCCAAGATTGCTTTCCACATTGAAAATTCGGATCCGAAACTGAAAATGATTGTTGAATGCAAGAATCTTCATGATTGGGATAAATGTAAAGAAGTAATCGAAAATAAACTAAACTCGCTAAATAAGAGAAAAATCTTTGGACCAGTGGTCAACACACCTCTTGATATCATTCCCGTTAGATACAAGTTAGTGTTCATAAGAAAGAGGAATGAAAAGAATGAATTGATGAGGTATAAAGCAAGATTAGTTTCCCAGGGATTCACCCAGAGACCCATCATCAATTTTAATAAAACTTACTCTCTTGTGATGAATGGCATAATGTTCCGTTACTGAATATCATTGGTAGTAGGAATGAACTTACATATAAAACTCATGGATGTAGTGACTACATATTTGTATGGGCCGCTGGATTCTAAATCTACATGAATATTCTCGAGGGACTAACAGTACCACGTATGAGCAAGAATGAGAATAGAAACATGTATAGAATCAAATTGCAAATATCACTATATGGTTTAAAATAGTCAGGTTGTATTTGGTACAAATGACTTAGCAAATTCTTTCTACAGAAGGGATACATGAATGGTGAGGTATGTTCGAGAGTGTTCATAGAGAAATCTATCAATGGATTATGCATTATACCATGTATGTTGATTATTTGAATATAATGGGCAACATAAAGGATATTCTCAAAGCAAGCTCATACCTAAAGACAAAATTCAAGATGAAAGATTTCAGTGAAACCAAATATTGTCTCAGATTGCAAATTGAGAATATGTCTGGTAGCATATTCTTGCACCAAACCATCTACACAAACAAAAGTGCTGGAGAGATTCTATCTTGATAAATCTCATCTAACTGGTACATCTATGATCGTTAGATAATTAGAAGTGGAGAAAGATCAATATAGACCCAAACGAGAGAACAAGAAAACATTTGGGCCCAAAACTCCATACTTGGGTGCTACTGGGGTACTCCATACTTGGGTACTCCATTATACCTTGCCAATTTTACTAGGGTTGACATTACTTTTGCAAAAAGTTATTTAGCAAGATATAGTCTTAGCCTACACAGAGGCATTGCAATGGAATAATAGGAATCATCAGATATCTACAAGGTACAAGTGATCTTGGACAATATTATTCCAAGGGTCAAGATACAAAGTTGATGGGTTACTTGGATGCTCGATATTTCTGATCCCCATAATTGCAAGCCATAGATTAGATATGTGTTTTTAAGAGGGAATACAACTATTTCATGGAAATCTGTGAAACAGTCAATTGTTGTTGTGTTAACAAATTATTCTAAAATAATTGCACTACATGAGACTACTGAAGAGTGCATTTAGCCTAAAAGATTGATCCATCATATCCAAGAGTCGTGTGGTATAAAGGTGGATAAAACTCCCACAATCCTCTATGAGGATAATGCAGCTTGCGTTGCACAGATGAAGAATAGCTATGCCAAGATGCATTTGACAAACTATTTCCTTTCTAAGCATTTCTACCCATATGGGCAGCAGGAGAATGGGAATATAGAAATACAGAAAATCCAAATAAGTGAATTTTGTGAATTTATTTACTAAGGCCTTGCCAACTTCCATGTTTGAGAAACATGTTCATGCATAGGTATGAGGAGACACAAAGTGTTGTTGTATTCAAAGGAAAATATATAATCTTCATTTGTCATCAGGATGAAAGGATGTTACTCTTTTTTCCTTGGTTGAGTTTTGTCCCACACGGTTTTCTCAATTAAAAGTTTTTAATGAGGCAGCATGTACAATGACAAGAGTGTGAGTTATTTACCTTTTATTCTTACTGTTGTGGCTACAGGCCAAACAGTAAAGAAGGGGACTAGTAGAAGAGGAAGGAGAGCCAGATCTATGGGAGAGTTGGTAAGAATAAGAGGATGCCCCTCCTGGGGGCTTATATACATGAGTGGGGGAGAATGGAAAATCCTCATTCTACCCCTTAGTATTTACAAACGATGAGGGTACATCGGTATATTTACATGAATATATTCCTCTACATTATCGGGCCTATTACATATTAGGCCAGTTGCCAGGCCCAGGCACGGGGGGTTGGGCCACCCCCACAACACTTACCTTTTTTCCATTGGGTTTTCGGAAGGAGTTTTTAATGAGGCATATGTAAACGTGTTTGGTAAAGTGTCCAAGGAGGAGTGTTGAGGGAAAATTCATGTTGTCATTTTACAAAAACTAGCCCATTAGGGTTTCAACCCATGAAGGTCCATTAGCGTAGTTTAGTCCCATATTGTTTATTGAACTATGAATAGAACCTCCTCTCCCTGTAAGGGGAGAAAAGAAGCTCTCAATGTACACACCATGTCTACGGCAAAACATCAATAAAAAGGATGGCTATCAGGACTGCATCTTATGTTCTTGTTCGTCTACTTTTTGTTCGTGTATGATTGATTATCGGCAACATAACCACCGTCTCTGACATTTTTAGACGAGATTGGATCTATTTGAGTCTAGAGTTAGGACTAGATCGAGCATAGAAAAAAAATGACCCAATAACATTGTGTAAAACTAGACTAGTTGGAGAGCTTCCATGCGGCTTGGGCCTAGCCCGAGGTCTGGTTCAACACCCATAACAAGTTAGCATTGCGCCTAGCCGATATGAATGGAAATGGATGGTGGTAATCTAACCTTGTAAAATGGTCATCGACTTACATAATAAACTTTTTACCATCACTAAATGATAAACCTTCGACAACAATACAAACTAGCATCTTACCATAAAAGTAAAACTGCACCTCTATCATCCTCCTTTTGCCCAAGTTACACCAACTACTCACTTTGAGTTTGTATACTTTTGTTTTTACTAAATCTCTTTCTTCTCCTTTTAATATTTGAATATATTTCATGTTAGAGTATGCTATGGGCATGTAAAAGGTCTATTTTGTGAACATGTAACATCCTACAAAGAAGACGGCAAAAGCAACTTGGACATAATTGGAAGCATGTGGAGAATATTTAGTACTTTCTAAATTAGCAACGACAGAATCTAAAAACCTATATATGTTAGCCAGAGGTACCTAGTAATGGCTATCTTCATACATTATGTTTGCAAATTGAATAAATTAGAGTGCCATATAGATTCTCTCTAGAAGAAAGGTAATTCTTATTAGGTGCGTGCTCAATAGGATGCCAATTGTAGCTTTGGCAAATGATCATGTTCGCTATAACATCAATGATATATAGGTGCTTAAGAAGGCATGGTATGGTATGAACAAAAGGGGTAGCAATTTGCCATACACAGTTCCAATACTAAAAGTATAAATCAAGCTTATAGGAAGAGAACAATTTTTCGATATGTACACGGACATCTATATACTATCATCGTCATCAGATGTGCATCGAGATTGATGTAAACTTTCAAGCATATGTGGATGGTCTTTTGTTTGGAAAAAACCTAGAGAGTAACTATTGCATATGCGCATTCGTGTCGGTAATATAGTATTCTAGCAGAAGCAATCAAACACAACCATTGCTAATGGCCACCGACCACCATGGCCGTGCACGTATTTGTATCCTCTTCCTCTTAGCCCTATCCAGAACGTCGCTTTTAAATCGATGGACCAGATTGCTCAGATACGCACCATGCATTGCCCCAACACGAGGCAGGCTCAAGTAGAGGTGGCCAAATGGACTGTGCTAGCCGAGCCATCCAAACTGCGATCTTGTTGGCTCGACCGTGCACAAGATGTCCCATGACATAAATGTCCCAGGCTAGCCTGGCCCGATGCACTGGGCCATGCTTGGGTCGTCACCCTAGTCCAGTGTGCTGGCCCAGCACGACACGACCTAGCCCAACACGACCTGTTAGACCCATTCATTTTTAAATATTTATATGATTTTATTTATAGTTTTTGAATTTTATATAGTTTATTTTATAAGTGTAAATAATTTTATTTGTATTATTTTAATTTTTATATATTTTCTAATATTTTTTATATTTTTTAAAAAAATTCATGCCAGCCAGCCGTCCTTGTGTCTACCTGATAGATTAATTGTGCCAGATCGGCCTATGGGACTATCAAATCATGAATAGGATGGTGCCTCGGCCCATAGATCCATATAACACAATCTATCTAAGTAACGGATCAAATAGCCCATATCTAAACCAGCCATGCTCAAATAGACTGTGCTATGCCAGACTGTGCCCGCTCATTCGGCCACCTCTAGGCTCAAGCTCCTCACAACGGCTCAAACCCTATCTTGCTAGCTCGCTCGCTTAGTCTTTAATCCCTCGTTATAATAGCTGGATTTTTTGGATTTAAAATTAATTTATATTTGTATTGTTTATAATAACTAGATTTTAAACGTATACGACTAGTGTACTACTCTCACGAAAAAGCAAAATTCAAATATTTAAGCCCACCTGCCGAGAAGACCTTGCTGAGATCCCTTTCCACCATCCACAGCTACAGCGCCGCCGCCGCCATCAAACTCCTTCCGCCGCGCATCGTATGTACGAAGCGACCGTCGCCCTGACCGAGCGAGCCCCACGCTCGAGTAGAGGCGGGCACGATGATCTACACGGCGATTGACACGTTCTACCTGACGGACGAGCAGCTGCGGGATTCGCCGTCGCGGAAGGATGGGATCGACGAGGCCACCGAGACCTCCCTCCGCGTCTACGGCTGCGACCTCATCCAGGAGAGCGGCATCCTCCTCAAGCTGTATCCTATTTCCTTCCTCCCTCTCGCTCCCCAGCCTCTTCCGCCTTCCGTTTATGTCCAATCATTAGGGATTTCTCAAGGAAGGGCCCTAGGGTTTTCTAGGGTTTGGTTATTAGCTCCGTGGGAGGAGCTGGTACTAATTGAGCTTGTCTGTTTAGATTTAGTTCGATTGCTTTTGCTTGGGATTAGGGTTTTTGATTTCGTGAGATTTGTGGGTTCCTTCAAGGGATTGGGTCGATGAGGTCTTCCAATTTTGAATTCTCTGGCCCAGTGAAATGCTAACTATCTGCGAGTTGTTTGGTTGCTGGATACCCTTCATCATCTGTGGGATTGTGCGTGCATATTAAGGTTGCACTGTAGTTGTCTTAGGTTGCTTTCGTGGTAAACTGGACCTTTCTGCCAAAGGAAATGCCTGCATATGAGTTGTGCTTTTGGGGGTGTTTTTTTGGCTGCGGCTTATGGCTTTTGGCTGAAATTTTTGAATTTTGGCTGTTTACGGTACAGATTACGGAGAAATCGATACTCATTTGCGATTTTGGTTGGTACAGATGTTAAGCTTTTAACGTGTACTACGTTTAACTTGTAGACCTCATCTTGAAAAAATACTATGTTTAAAAGTTAGGTACTGTAGCGGCTTCCAAAAGCCGACCGGTTTGTGGGCTGAAGAACAGGCCTTTTGTACTTCTGAGTTTATGTATGCTCGTTGAGAATATATTCTTTTCATATTAGGATTACCGAGGAAAATGCCAGCTCGTGATTGTTTAGTTCCTTGTTGTAATTGCACGTACTCTCTTGGAAGTATATCGGATTGTGTCCTGTTTTGTGGTTCTTATTGTTTCCTAAAGTTGTTTATATGCCAGTTTTGAGGTTTTCCTTGCGTTTTAAAGTTGTATGAGATTATGTGCATCACTTCATCTTGATAATTTGGGGATTTGAGGATAAAATGCAAATAGATCCATGTTTTTCTTGGATTGTTCATGACGTTGGAGAAAATGAGGATCTTTCTTGCTTAATTAAGATGATGGGTGGGCTCTTTTTGAGCTTATGGCTTATTTTTCTACATTAACTAGATTTCAAACGGAGTGTCCTTTCAAGACGGGGTCTACAAGTCGATTGTAGTAGACACTGTCCCGACTTCATCTATATCGGCCAAAATCGCACACGAGTATCTCTCTCTGTACTCTCTCTCTCATGAACAGCCCAAAAGCCACAGCTCAAACCCACCCATCGATAAGTTGTTGGGAGGATGAATTTTAGTGGCCACTGTGCAATTTTTTCTGTTTGATAATTTTGTTTGTAGGATTGGTATCCTCTCAAGTTGTTAGATGACCAGAAGCTTTGCAATCTTCTGTTTTTGTTGGATCAGGATGATATGGGTCTGGATCGGTATCCACTATACACATCTGTTAGCTATCAGTTGTCGTGTGATTTCTCCTGGTTAATGAAATACAATGGAAGTGGTTGGCTGTGGTTAGATAGGCTGAACTAAGTGGTACATTTAGTGAATGCGTGGTATTAGTTTACTTGGTTGTTTTGTGTTCATTACACCATCTTAGCTTCTGCTTGGTAGGATCACCATAAACTTGAAAAAAAGTCAGATGTTGCATACTACCTATTTGAGGATATCACAAGGATTGACATGCCAAATCTTCACAGATATTCAGTATTTCAGTCTAATTGATAATTTATGACTATTGAATAGAGAATTTGGTTGGGAAGTTTGGATTTTGTCACCATTTTGTATGTAGCTTGAACCTAGCTGGGCCCCATTCTCACTATATTTAGTTTTCTGTTTACTTTTTTAAATTTCTGTATGTTGTGGATTCCTTGACACACCAAAGACCACAAGCAGTGATGGCCACAGCACAAGTATTGTTCCATCGTTTTTACTGCAAGAAATCATTTGTTCGATTTAGTGTTAAGGTAAATATCTGTCTCCAGTTTCTCTGTTAAAACCATTCTAAGAATTTAACGAGTAAAACTAATGAATCTGTTTATTTTTGCTTGCAGAGAGTTGCTGCTAGCTGTGTTTGGCTGGCAGGAAAGTTGGAGGAGAGTCCAAGGAAATCAAAGCATATTATCTTTGTCTTCCATAGAATGGAATGTAGGAGAGAACACCTACCAATAGAACACTTAGATGTCTTTTCAAAGGTATATTTTGTTGACCTAACCAGAGTTTCAATTCCCTTTTCCTTTTTTTTGAAACCTTTGCATCGTACCTTTTATTTTCTCTTAGCTAATGATGTATCCTATTATGTTGTTGCTTCTCTCTCTCTCTCTCTTTGTGGAAGTAAATATATTATAACTTTTACGGAGAATTCTGCTAATTGAAAGCTGTAACTCTCATCTTTGATGCAGAAATATTCAGAATTGAAGCATGATCTAATAAGGACAGAACGGCATCTGTTGAAGGAGATGGGGTTTATTTGCCATGTAGAACACCCCCATAAGTTCATATCGAACTACCTTGCAACTGTTGAAGCACCTGAGTTGACACAAGAGGCATGGAACCTTGCCAATGATAGGTACTTCATTTGATCCCAGATTATCTTACTGTAGTTAAATATTCTCGTCGCACTTTCAGATTATAATGTTATCTGCTTATTCTATTTTGTATGGAGGTAATATTTTTACATGGATCACTTTGGTGGTTTATAACTTGTTATGCTTGTACCTCAGTATGAATTTCGACTAATGCAATACTGTTATTTGATTTATTTATCTTTCCTAATTACCATTTTCTCAATGGACTCAAGTATCAGTGCCACGTGTTGGTTTAGCAGCTACTACGTCCTTCTATCATTTGAGATAATTGAAATGCTATATTTCATTGATGACATTGTCTTCTGAAGCTTTCTCCATTTATGCTGATATGTGTATGTTTGGGCAAGTGTAACTATTTGTTAATTTGTTCTTTGCGGCTTTCTTATGCTTGTGAGCCATGGTTGTTACGGCGTCGCGGCGGAGCTGAGTGGACGTCATAGACATTCGCCGCGACTTGGGGGAGGCAGGGGTCGGAGGCCGGCAGGGGAGGAGGCGCGGGAGAGGAGGAGGAGGAGGCGGGAAAGAGAGAGAGAGGGTGAGAGAGAGAGAGAGAGAGAGAGAGAGAGAGAGAGAGAGAGAGAGAGAGAGAGAGAGAGAGAGGAGATGCAGAGTATGTATGCATGTTGGATACATACATGCATGTAGACATGCACAGCGCGGTGACTCACCGTGGCATCTAGGCATCGTGGTCGCTAACTACGCCGTGACAACCATGTTGTGAGCATCATCCATTTAGTCCCATAAACTTCATACTTGTGCAATTCATATCCTATTACGAACTACATTTGTTACCATCAAGTTGTTGTAATCCATGTTGACATGGATTTTTATTTTTTGCTAGCCAAGCTGTGTAGATGATAGCTGTATGGAGAACCCTTTTACTGTCTTGCTATTTTGCTGTCAGTTTTTTTGGATGGGACATGATAGGGTAGAGCGACAAATATATTAAAGCAACTACGCAAAAGATAAAGGGAAAAACAAAGAAACTAATGGAAAAGAAAGCACTTCAGCCCAAACCAATGAGCAATGTCTGCCTCGACAAGAGGGATACCCAATACTAGACATCTCAGAATTATGAGCCCTCCCAAAAAGAAGATTTTTTTACCTTAGCTTTTGAGTTTGCTCTTCTTAGTACTTCAAGAGTTCAAGTATCTCGCAGATAACCCAAACAATTCCTAGTAAACTCTAGCAAACTTGACTAAATGAACATGATATAAACAGATCCTTTCGGTCCTCTGGCTGTCCTTCCAAACAAAGCACACAGCTCTCTGCATAAAAGTTCTTCTTTAACATGGCTCTAGCGTTCTTTACCATGGAGCAGTACCCAAAAGAAGGCACGATGTTAGTATTTTTCAACATACACTTGTTTTTTTTTATTCCCAATCAAACATAGGAGAGGTTTAGTATTTTTCAACATACACTTGTTTTTTCATTCCCAATCAAACATAGGAGAGGTCACAAGAATACCAGATATTGCTTTGTAAGCCTTTGATTTGCTATACTCATCTGTGCCTCACCTATATGCTCACGTCTGGCCTGTTGTTTCAGAAATTGCAACTCTGCAGCTACATACAGTGTCACAGTGGTAAATGAAATGCATCCTGAAGATCCTCGAAATTCCTGAAGTAATATGGTGTTGTCCTTAGTGTGTATAGACTTGTGGATATCCCATTAACACATAATATTAACAAATCTTCCCAGAATAGGACTGAGTAAGTTAACGCCCAGATCATATCAAAATTTGATTTGTGCGATTGTTCTTCATTCGGATGAGTGGACAAGAAAACAAAAAGAGGAAATATAGCTTGCTAGCTGTACGCATGGGTTAGATGAAGCCAGAATTTATGGCCCCTTTACCGATGATGACCTGCGTTGCATAATACAGTGTTGTCTTTAGATGACCAACTCATAAGGAATGTACATGCCAGATTTTTCTTAGCTTTGAATCTGAACAGTCAGGATTAGTGGTACCATAAAATAGATATACTAGCAAAGCTTACTGTTCTGCTTTTTTATATCCATTCCCCCTTCATTGATGTAGTGCTCAGACATTAAAAGCTTGCACGTCTTATGTTGCAGCAACTTGCATTTTTCATTGCCTTTTCAGCCATATTCAGTTAAATTTGCATTTCTACTAATATCTTGTCTATATTTTGTATATCAGCTTGCGGACAACTCTCTGTGTACGATTCAAGAGTGAAGTAGTAGCATGCGGAGTTGTGTATGCTGCAGCTAGGAGATACCAGGTTCCCCTCCCTGAAGATCCTCCTTGGTGGACTGTCTTTGATGCTGATGAGGCAGGAATTCAGGAAGTTTGCAGAGTTCTTGCGCACCTTTACAGCCTCCCTAAGGCACAATATATACCAGTGTATAAAGACAATGACTCCTTTACTGTTAGAAGGACCTCTGATGCACCGGCGTCAAAGGTTAAATGAGGGCTCAAAATGATGGACTTATGAGGTTTATTTTTTAAAATGATTACTGAATTTACATCATTGGCACTTCTATGCAGGAAAGTCCGGCAGGTGCTGTTACTAGGGATAAGGGTACCCCTATACCCTCAAGTTCTAGCCAGGAGAAGGATTCACTGGCTAAGGCAGGATCAGACAAGGTGAAGGAGAAAAGTGATGACGAAGGTAAGCCATTGCCTCCTGAACTCAATGGAAAAGAAGACCCGGCAGTGAATTCGAAGAGTGAGAAGTCAGAGTCCATTGTTGATCGCACTCGGGAAAGAGAAAGAGATAGATCAAGAGGCCGGGACCGTGATAGCAGGGGTAGGGATTCTGATCGTGATAGCAAGGGCCGGGACTATGATCGCGAGAGGGAGCATGATAGAGAAGCAGATAGAGATAGGGAGCGGAGACACCGTTCTAGGGACAAAAGTTCAGGTATTGTCATGAATATTTATGATGATGGGATATTTTGTTTGAAGTATTGTTATTGATGTCCCTCCAACGCAGGATACTCGGACAAGGAGAAGTCAAGGCACCACTCATCACGAGGTATATTTGCACAGCAGCCTCCCTTCATCGCCCCATTTTATTTACCCAAAATTTATGTTTCTTGTCTTGATTCTTGTTACCTTTTCAGACCGTGGTGATTACTATTCATCTCGTGACAAAGATCGGCACAGGCACCATTGATCCAGGCTTCCAGCCGAGCTTTCCCATTGTACGAAGATTATCTGCATGGAGACCACTAAGCGCCTAACCGAGCATGGGAGGAATTCTGGAAGGCGGGTATCGTCTGTTGTGTCACACTCTACACGTGAATAACAAGTCAGGCATTATCTCCATTATTTTGCGACCAAATTATGTAATTTCAATTTCGTCTGAGATAATCGTGCTATATAGAACGTGTCATCTATCTGGAGTCTGAAGGGGAACAAATGCAGCAGTGTAGCGAACTGAAGTACATGCATTACTGTGTTAAATTGCCATTGTGACACGGCTTTTGGAAGTGATTGTGCCAGCATGATAAACTAACTTTATTCTTTTCGGTGGAGCATGATTAAAAACTTTCCTGTTGCTTTGCTTTCGTGTGCGGCGTCTAGAACATATGTCTCCTTGATTATCGTTTATTTACACTATCTTGCCGAGCTGTCATTCATTCCATCCTCGTAACCATTGGTACTGGTATGAAGCTAAGGTATTAAATTTCGATTCAGTTTTTACGGAATTTGGCCTATCTAGTTGGTTTAAGTATAACAAAAGCATAACAACATGCATTGATCGTTCATGTAGTGTTGAACTGTTGATTGGAATATCCTTGGCCTTTGCAGAGAGCCCATTGCTTGAATTGACGCCACACTGACTGCACAAATACAAGATCCAGGCCTACGAACATTGACATGATGAATCGCAGTGATGATCCAACCACGAGATAGCATGTGTTATAACACAAAAACATTGTTAAAATTTCTCGGGGCCTTTTGAAGCGCATAAAATTGACAGGGTTAATCGTAGTGACAATCCAATCCTTTTGAGCCAACACGAATACACCACGTAGTATACGTCTTCACATAATGAATGTTTATACCTTCGAAACGCAAGAACTTTGTAGGAATTTTGCGGTAAATGGATCAATTGCCATATCTTAAGCACACTATCTTAAGAACCGAAAACACACATAAAAGTTTCTTTAGAAAATCGATCATCCAAGCCCTGTTTTGAAAAAAATTGTCATAACAAATTTTACAGAAATTTCAAAGCATTTATAAAATTTTCGTAGGAATAAATTCTCCTGCACCATCTCTACGAAATTCTTCATTTGTTCCAACGATATCCCTACGAGACCGTATTCGCCGGTTACTCGGTGGCATGGAATCTCGGGTGGCATAAACTTTCTGATGTGCGGAATGGAATCGATAGAAGGGTGGCACGGCCAGCGCAGCGCCTCACCACCATCGAAATTCGGGAGGAACAAACCAAGGCAGCGGCTTTTTCTGGTTCCTAAAAACTACTTTTCTATCTATTATAACTTTTTTATAGGAATTATTTTTAAAACAAAGTGTTTTTTTTAAATTAAGATCTATAAATCGATTATTATAGACATTGCAACGATTTTATTTATATCAGCTAAAAACACATACAAACATCTCTTTTTGTACTCTCTCATAAATAAAAAAAATCATAAACCACGTTTAGAAGCTATAAATCAAAGAAAAAGGACAGGCCCCGTAATGCTGCAACGAACCGCGGCGCAAAACTGAAAAGAAAAAGCGCTCGCCGAACGCTCCTGAAACAAACGACCGCCAACGAATCGGGATCCCATCCTCCCTCCCTCCGCACGTCCCGTCTCCACCCATCCATCCTCGCCGCGCCACCCCACACTCCGCCACCGCTCGTCGTCGCAGGTGAGAGCAGCCCCCGCCTCTCCCCCCGTCTCCTCCCTCCCTCCAGATAGGCTTCTCTCGTCACCAAGATTTCATCCCGGCGTTATACTTAGTTTCTTGATTCGTTTGGGGGCGGTTTCTTGATTATCGGTCTAGACATCTCGCTGTTGGCTCTGATGATTTTTTATATCCGCTCCAGCGTTTCTTCGCTAGCCCACGCATTTCTGATTGGATAAATGAATTTGTGCGTGGGTTTCAGTCCCGTGGACATACTTGTGCGATCGGTGCTTATGCATTTGTTCTGAGATTTGGGGATTGGATGGCAATTATTGCGTAATTGTGGAGACTAGACAGGCGTCTGTGTTCTTATTCAAATTTGTTTTCGAAGACAAAATATTAACTTTATTTAATGGAGCAAGAATCGTGTCCTCTTGTGGTTACCCAAAAGAAAGAGAGGCTATAGTTAAAATACCGGTCATTTCGTTGTCAAATTTCTCCATATTTGATTCCATTAATCAAGCAGGGTTATACGTGTTGTTAGAAGTATGGTCTATTCGTTGTCCAAAAATGTTCACTTTATTAGTGCTATGAAGATGCTAGGATTGGGTAGTCCAACACCCATTAACACGTTGGGTCCAATCTCTGCTGTGCTATGCAGACACCTCGTGCCGTTCGCCACGCTTATTGCGCTGTCCGGTAAAAAATCAGTGCTTGGAATTTAAGCTGGCCGGATATTCGGAGTTTCTTCAGAGAATTTTGCAATTCTAAATTTCCTTGTCTATTTTGTTTTTTTACTTTTGATTCAATGGATAAAAAAACATAGGGGATGAGATTTTAGAGGCTGTGACATTATTATCACCTTGGCTATAGTGTCTTAGTAGTATCAATCTATGTAGCACGGACACGGATACGTCGACACGACACGACACGACACCGACACGGAAATTCGTCGTTTTCCTAAAAAGACCAATACGGCGACACGGCTATATATATTTAAATAATAAATAAATTATATATATATATATATATATATATATATATATATATATATTATTTTCTATGTTTCCACATGCTTGGGAAGAAGTCATGGGCTTGGCGACGAATCGGCGGCTGGGAAGAAACCCGCGCTTGGGGAAGAAGCCGACGACGCTGGGGAGGAAGCCAGGCGGCGCTTGGGAAGAAGCCGTGGCGCGGGAAGAAGCCGGCTCACGGAAAGCCGGGCGGGGGAGAAGCCTACGGTGGCGGCGAGGCGGGAGGCGGGAGGCGGGCGGCGAGATGCGAGAGCGAGCGCACGACGCGGACAACCGGGCGGCATGAGGTCGATGGGAATAACGCTCGGCCACTCGTGCGTGCGATCGCGTGCGTTAGGGTTAGGAACGCAGCGTGCGTGCGTTATGGGACGGCCTAGGCCGGTCGTGTTCGGGCGGTGTGTCGTGCCGTGTCCGACTCATATATTTAGTGTGTCCGACACGTGTCGAGAATTTTACTAATTAAAATTAATTCTAAAATCAGCCGATACGTCTCCGACACGTGTCGAAGACGTGTCCGTGTCGTATCCGTGTCCGACACGGTGTCGGACACGGATACGGCTGTTTTGCCACGTGTCCGTGCTACATAGGTATCAATAGACAAAAATGTCTCAAGACAATTCACAAGATGCAGCATACGAGTTGGCATTCTGATTCAAATGGAGACATTAGGAGTAATGAAAGGTTGCAAAATATCAGTTTTTGGCATATGCCATCTAGGGACACTTTCACTTGCTACTTTGACTGCTTGTGAAAATTTCAGTTCACAATTTGGTAATGATGCCAACGGCATAAACAAAATTGTCAAGTACTTTTAATGTTTACCAAAAATCTTGCCTTGGATCTTAATTCCTATCAAGTTCACATCCATCTTTGCAGGTTGCTAAAATGGATAAGGTCAATGGTTCTGCACGTCTTATGATTGTTTCAGATCTCGACCATACAATGGTGTGTGTCTTTCAGCTCATACCTTGCATTCTCCTAAAGATAATTATGGCCTTTTGTATGTCCTGTTAATGTTCAATCTTTTTGAATTCAAACTTGCAGGTTGATCATCATGATGCAGAGAACTTGTCCTTGCTTAGGTTTGGTGCCCTGTGGGAGTCTGTTTACTGTCAGGATTCTCTACTGGTCTTTTCGACCGGAAGATCGCCTACTCTGTATAAGGAATTGAGGAAAGAGAAGCCTATGCTAACTCCAGACATCACTATCATGTCTGTGGGCACTGAGATAACATATGGTGAGGCAATGGTTCCTGATGATGGCTGGGAAGAATATCTGAATAATAAGTGGGACAGGAGTACTGTTGTTGAGGAGACAGCAAACTTTTCTGAGCTGAAGCTTCAGGCATGTTCAATTACTTGCACGGTTGCTCTCTTAAATTATATTCATTTTGATGGCTACTAAACTAATATCACTTTATTGTCATACATTTGCATGGATACAGGCCGAGACAGAACAGCGCCCGCATAAGGTCAGCTTTTATGTTGACAAGAAGAGTGCTCAGGATGTGATAAAGTCTCTGTCTGAGAAGCTGGAGAAACGTGGGGTGAGGCAGCTTGCGTTTTGATGTTATTGTGTTTCGGTTTTGTGCAATTTCTTCTTAAGAAACGTGCATGTTTTGTGTTCATATTATGATTAACTGATCTATTTATTGTAAACAGCTAGATGTCAAAATAATCTACAGTGGTGGCCAGGACCTTGATATATTACCTCAAGGGGCTGGAAAGGGCCAGGCACTTGCATACTTGCTCAAGAAGTTAAGCTCATGTGGGAAACAACCCAACAATACTCTTGTTTGTGGTGACTCTGGTAATGATGCAGAATTATTCAGCATCCCTGGTGTACATGGTGTCATGGTCAGTATTGAATACATGAAGTATCTAGCAAAGTTTATGCCTGAGTGAACATGAGTTTACTGCAACTCCAAAGTTTTAAAATGTTTAGGTCAGCAATGCCCAAGAGGAACTACTTCAATGGTATGCAGAAAATGCAAAGGATAATCCTAAGATAATTCATGCAACTGAGAGGTGTGCTGCTGGTATTATTCAAGCTATTGGACACTTCAAGCTAGGACCTAATGTTTCTCCAAGAGATGTGGAGTTCCCTTATGTTAAGGAGAACTCTTTCAAGCCTACGGATGCCGTTGTGAAGTTCTATGTTCTCTATGAGAAGTGGTGTAGGGCTGAGGTTCCAAAGGCTGATACAGTTATACAGTACTTTAAAAACATCACTGTAAGTACATTGCTTCCCACTTTGATTTTCTTATTAAATAAATTGGTTAACTTTTGTGACTTGTCAAAATCTTTTCTATCTCCTGTTTCATTGGCATATAAAATTGTAGCCTTTGATTTGTATAAGAGTAATTCTTCCCCTTGCATGTGTATCTAATAAAAAAATCCCAGTGCATTCTAATTTTGAGAAAATGTTATATTTTTGTTGGAAAATGTACATAGTAATGCCTTATTATTGTTTTATTGAGCTTTTGAACTAATTCCTATTTATTTACCTCTGTGTGTTAGCATGCAAATGGAGTTATTATTCATCCTGCTGGGCTTGAACGATCGCTCCATGCATCCATTGATACATTGGGTTCATGTTATGGTGACAAACAAGGGAAAAAATACCGAGCATGGGTGGACAGACTTGTTATCTCACAGACTGGTTCAGACAGTTGGCTGGTGAGATTTGATTTGTGGGAGTCAGAAGGTGAGTCCTTAGAATTCTGCAGAATAACTGAATTAGCTACTTATGTCATTGTATACAGTTTGTTCAAACTTTGCCTTGTTCAAGCAGAAGTTTATCTTGATTGTTCTGTTGTAGATTGTATCATTTATAGTTCATTGATTTTGCTATGTGTTGTAGTATTTCTTCAGTCCACAATAGTTTGAGAAAGTAAAATTATAAATCTGCAGTGTGGACTGTTGTATAACTATATATTCTAAGAGTAAAAGCACCACAGGTCACACAACTTGTGAGGTGGGTGCAAGTAGGTCACACAACTATCAGTTTGCTCCCTTATATCACTAATTTTGTTTGAGTGGTGCAAAGAAATACCAAATAGGACAAGGTGGCACATTCTGGAGCAAGTGGCATGACGTGGTCTTCCAGCATGGCCCAAGGCGCACGGACATCGTGCGTGCGCTGACGGGGGTGGCGGTGGTGCGGGGAGAGGGCGCAGGGGGACAACGATGGTGCAGGGAGGAGGCACCGCCACCCCCTCGGCCTCCCCTGGCGTCGCCCTCCCGGCTCCCTCCCCGGCGCCACCCTCCCCTGCAACAACGCTCCCCTCCTCGCTGGCCCCCTCCTTGCCGCCCCCTCCGCGCTGCTCTCCTCCTCACTGTGGTCGTGGTCGAAGGTGGACGTGGTCGTGACGGTTGTGGTCATGATCGAAAACGGCCGTGGTCGAAGGCATCTATGGTCATGGTCGAAGGCGGCCGTGGTCGTGGTTGCCATAGTCGTGGCGGCCGTGGTCAAATGCGGCTGTGGTCGTGGCAGCCATGGCCAAAGGTGGCTGTGGTCGTGGTCGAAGGCGACTGTGGTCGTGGTAGCTATGGTCACGCACGGCTACGGCCGTCGGCGACCGTGGTCGTACTCGGCTGCGGTCGTGAGCGGCTATGGTCGAATCAGTGAGGGGAGGGAGGAGCTCGGGGAGGCCGAATCCGGCCCGAGGGGCCGGGAAGAGGAGGAGCTCGGGCGCGGCGGGAAGGTCGAACTGTGCCGACGGGGCGGGGAGGATGGAGGATCTCGGGCGGGAGGGAGGAGCTTGGGGGCGGTGGGAGGTTAGATCCGCTCGAGGGGCCGGGAGGAGGAGGAGCTCAGTAGTGGCGTCACTAGCGCCACCCTCGAGGTGGCACTGGGAGGCCGAGGGCGGCCGAGCGAGGCCGGAGGGGCGGCACCGGGGGAAGCCAGGGAGGGAGCCGTGGGGGAGGCTACGCTCCCCATACGCCTTGGGCCACGCTGGAAGACCACATTATGCCACTTGCTCTAGGATGTGCCACCTTGTCCCATTTGGTACCTCTTTGCACCACTTAAACAAAATTAGTAATATAAGGAAGCAAACTGACAGTTCTATGATCTACTTACACCTACCTTACAAGTTGTGTGACCTGTGGTGCATTTTACTCCTATTCTAATATCCGGCCAGAACTTGTAGTTTTTGACAGGAGAACCCTTTTACTAGATATGTAAATGCTAAGCATTAGTTGGTAAGAATCATCGTAGCTTCAAAAAGTGCTTTGCAAAGGTACTGTTTCATATTTGGAAGATTTCATTGGTTATTCAGTAGTCATATCCTTATATCTTTTTGCAAATATCAAGTGGTTCATCCAGTTGGAGAAAGTACAACTAGAAATCTGAATTGTAGATTCTTTTCTGATTTTCTCTGTCAATTTCCAGCCAGAGATTACATGCTGTATTTTCTATTTTGTGATGGTACTTGGCTTGGGAATTGCACTAAAAGCTTGTCAAATGTTATGACGGGGTTAAAATACTGAAAAAGGATCACATTGAGTTGATTATTGGTTTTGTGAGTGTGCTGTGGAGGGTTTGGACTTTGCAGGTATAAAAAATTGTGGTGGAAAAATGGAAATAATCATCTTAGCACCATCTTCAGTCCTCCACTTTATTTTAAAGATATTCACTTAGTAATTCTGGAACCATCTTCAGCTTGCAAGTTTAGCTTAGAGCTCTTGAGTTTTGATCTATCATTCATGTTTTCATCATTTTGAGCAGGTTATGATGACCATTGTATTGAGTCAGAAGTATTCTATGTTACTCAAGTCCATGTAAGAGGTCTATAGATTAGTATGAATAAATAGAAACACTTCCGTAGAGCAGCCTAATTTGTTACAGTAAGTTGCTATTGTTTCATTTAGTGCTAGGTCATATAGAGCTTTGAATGTATAAAACTAACTACATGCATCAGTGCATTTTTAAGGCCACATTTGATTTCACCAAAAGGGGCTGGGATGTGTTCCAGTGGGAAGCACTGGGGGAGGGGCACGTGGCTACCCAGGTCGATTCCTGGGTCAGCTGGGGGTGTGAAATAATCACCCTTGATTTAATAAAAAAACAATCTGATTTCAACAGAAAATTGTGCTGCAAGCTCTTGAATATGGTTCTATTGAACTTGAGAGTTATGAATTATAGTATTTCTGGATCTCCATGTGCACTTGAATGAATGTATTCTCTATTTTCTATGTTTTTGGTATAGATGCCCGTGCAGCCATGTGATATATGAGTTACATTAGCATGCCTTGTTCTTTGATTCTATCTAATGGAGAACAGAGCACATAACCTGTGGGATGTGGCTTTCAAATGCTAGTTTCAAAATTTTTCCTCGTGCCTGTAGTTCTTTGGCACATTCCCATTATCTATTTTGTTCTTATTTTGGGCAAGTGATTCTCATTTGAATGTTAACACTACTACTTCCAGGTGATGTGCGGGCGTGCTGTCTGACAAGTCTTGCGCTGAATGTAAAGGTACATCATTTCTGCTCCGCCAAAAACAAAAAACTAGTCTGCTATGCACATGCACATCGTTTGCAATGGCTGTGTTTGCATATGATCATAAAACATATTCTTAACTATGATATTTTTGTTTTTCTGATCTCAGCCTGAAACTCCTGAGGGCTTCGTGCTAACACACATCCACAAGACATGGCTTAAAGGATATTCTGGGGATGAGCAGACGTCCAAACTTTAGGCTGATTACCAACTCTCAGTGCACACGAAGGAAGTTTTCTTGAGGATAGAATAATGAACGCTCATCTGGGAGGATCTTTTCTTGTTTATAATGTTAACTGCTTCCGGACACTATACTGGATGATGTCCAGAGAATGATGCTTATGTGATGTGTAAGATAAATATTCCATCTCATGACTATCATGAGAAGATAAAGTGAATGATCCCAGCATATATTAATTTTGATGAATGATGATGCAGCGATCTTGCAGATATATAGTACTGTACACCCAAAGTCTGATGGTTATTGGTTAGCACTCAAAACAGTTTTTTCCCATTATTGACACAAGTACAACCAGTGTGCCTGCTCGCCATTGGCCGGCAGGACTGGGATCCGGTGCTGTTACAAGTGTGACTGTAAGTCTGCAACTTCAGCGGTAAGCGCCATCGAAACCGTTCAAGACATGCACAGTTGTGAGCTACCGCCCAAGAGGCCAAGACTGCGCCATGGCTGAGACTAGGTGGAAACGCATTTAATGTGAATTGAATAGTGTTTTTACCATGTTCATATTTGTATTTTATAAACGAATACAAATATAAATTCGAATATTCTCAAATACGAATCAAATATTGTAACGAATATAAATTTGAATCAAATATCTGCTCAATTCGATCAGATTCGGATATCCTCATAACTTGTAGTATGAAGATATTAATGATATTTTATCCTTGTACAATCTTATTTAATCATTCTAATTCATTTAATTCACCTAAAGAAACACAGATTCACATTAAATTAAAAAAACTTATACAACTTCAACTTATTGCAGTAAATTATATATATTGTTTCTCTGAATACGAAGACGGATGTGAATAGTTCGGATAAAATAACATTTTAGATGGTAAAAATCCATACTATATTCATATCTATATTTTTTTATGCGAATTCAGATAGGAATACGAATAGGAGTGAAATTGTTAATCGGATGGAAAATATATATCATATCCATATCCTATTAAATACGATAATCGAATAATAAAGATGATTCGTATCTATTTTCTACCCCTAGTTGAGACCGAGAGATTAGATTAGGGGAAGGAGGGAAAGAAAGGAGTAGTGGCCTGACTAGTTTCTGGACATCGGATGGATTTTGAATGGGTTGGATGGTGCCTACTGCTAAAGTTGCAGTCATAACGGCGCACGAGATACCAGTCGGCCCGGATATGGAGCTGTTGCTTATCGGCATTCGGTTAATTCATATAAATATTTATGTTAGAACTAAAAGACATAAGCTACAGCCATAAGGCATGTTTGGCAACGGCTGCGGCTTATGGTTTTTGGCTGAAATTTTTGAATTTTGGCTGTTTACAGTACAGATTTCGGAGAGAGAGATACTTATTTGCGATTTTAGATGGTACAGATGTTGAGCTTTTAACGTGTACATCGTTTCACTTGTAGAGTCCGTTTTGAGAAAATACTCTGTTTGAAAGTTAGGTACTGTAACAAAAGACAAAAACCGCCAGCTTCAGAGAAAAAAAACAGACCCGCCGTAGTAAAAAAATGCATCCTATATGCCATGTTTGCAACTGTACTTTGATTCCTGACATCCTTGTTAACACTGAAACCATGTGCGAGCTAAACCCGTTCAACGTGATAACGATGCATGATTTGACAACCACAAGTGAGAAAATCGAAGTCTGTTTCTGCAATTTCTGCAAAATCCGAGTTAAAGTGCTGAAATTCAATGATGCGGACAATCATGTTGAAATCCGAACAATTGGCGCGGATAATCCAACCAAGAACATGCTTGCTTTCTGAAATTTCTTTCAACCACAGGGATGGTCCACGTCAATTTTTTGAACTTGTCCAGGTCTTGCGCAACATCTCCTGTGCTTACATTAGAGAGACTCCAATCCAGGTGTAGAATCCATATGTTATAAACCGGGGTTTATAGAGGGGTAAACACCACCAAAAAGATGGTCGGATGGCGTCGGCGTAGAAGAGGAGAGAAACTTTAGAGGAGAGAGAGATTTTAGAGGAGAAAGACTTTGTTATTTCTCTGATTCCTTCCAATAGCATACGGTAGCCCTCTTAAATAGTTTCTAACAAATATAGAAACTCATATCATATCTCTAATTATATCTCTAACACAAGGAAATTAGTCTCTAACTCAAATAAAATCTAATCTCTAATTCCTAATAATAAACCGGCTGGGCCCAAGGCCCACGTCTATGACACCCACGCCTATGACATTTGTCTAGGAAACACTTGTGTTTTTTGCGATTCGGAACACTCAGAATTTTTTAGAGGGGATAGAGTTTTTTTGGTTTGGAGGAGGTGTCTATGGGACTGAATGTTTTTTGTGGTTCGGAGCACTCAGATTTTTTTTAGAGAAATAGGATTTTTTTTAGAGGGGTGGGATTTTTTTGAGAGGTATCTAGGAGTATTCGAAATCTGAGTGCTCTGAGTCAAAAAAAACACTGAGTGTTGTTTAGCAATTTCTATTTTTTTGGCTAGAAGCTACAAACTACTATACAAACAAATCCCCTCGTTCAAACACCTTGAGGTCTTTTTTACTCCAAGAAATAGTGCCGTCAAAATTAGAAATTTGACTGCGGGGCATCAATCGTATCTACGTAGACCTCAAGTGCTAAGTGCTAAACAAATTCTAAGCTCCTTCAGTCTATTTTTGAGCGGCATTGAATTGACTAATGTACTCGTGCCAAAGTCGTGGATCATTTTTTTTTTGTTTGAAATGGAGCACTGACCAAGTACGTACGCGCTAAGTCCGAGCTTGATAAAACTGAACCCAACACGACTTTCTTTGTGACTGACTGGAGAGAGTACTATCCTTTTCCGGGTAGTACAGGTGAAAGCTGACACGAACGCATGGCTCCCGATTTCATCGCCATATAACGAAGGTTTTGCCGCAGATTGACTGGAAGTGATCTTGTGGGTACCTAATGGGAATCGAAGGTTACCGTTAAAAAATGCTTTAAAAGAAATAAGTCTATTCGTTTCTAAACTATCTAAAAAGTTTAAAAATAAATTTTGGGCTACAAAACCGAGTAACTGATCCCCAATTCCACCTTTTGTCAAAATTTGATACCACCATGTCTCGATCCACAAAAAAAAAGACCTTTCCTATCCTCCCCACACCACAATGACCCTCTAGAAACCCCTTGTCGTTCTTTTCACGATGTCATGCCCGTTGTAGACGAGTCGTGCCGCGGTCATGCCCATGCCACCTTTCCACTGTAGGCATTCCGCTACTCCAGGGCACTTTTTGGCCTCGCTGAGCATGTTTCCATGACCGCCTCGGCCACCTGACACCTACCATGCCATCCATCAACGAGCACCATCGCCTGCAGATCGGCACTATTGGCTTTCCCATGTTCAGGTTGTGCTGATGCACACTGTAATACCCTGAAAATACCCTCTTGAGGACCTATCCATAAATAGATAAAAAGGGATACAAGAAAATGAGATGGATACAAGAAAATGAGATGCTTTGGATTTTTAGAGAGGGGTTATTTTCTTGATACGAGTCGTACAGGAGGAGTTGGAGGTGGGAGCCAAGTCATGCCCTGTTAATAGGGTCGTGGGGCAGAGATGGACCCAAAAACCCTATTTACTCTGGCCTTTTGTTTTCTTCCCCTGGCGTCGGCACACGCAATTTCACCATTCGTCGTCACCATCGCTTTCATGTGTGGCCAGCCTTGCCATAATCCCGCGTTGTCATTTCTTTGTTGCCTTATAATGCTTTGGCCTGTCGGTTGGGTTGTCATCTCCTAATCAAACCAGTCATCGCAACTAAAGACAAGTGCTTAGTAGAATGATAGATGATGATTGATAGTTGCTCACTATTATTGAATTATTCATGTCATGTAATAATTTTGATTATTTTTTTGTTCAGTATGATATTAATTTGATGATAATTATGATATATGGTAAAATGATGAAAAATGGTATTCATGATATGACATATGCATTATGTGCTCAGGTGGTGAGAAAGTCAATAACTATAAGTAAAAATATTTGACTATTTCAGTGTGCTCTTAAATAAGACCTACAGAGGTAAGCATCTCCACGAGATGGAGGAAAGACCTACTTTGGTAGGCACCTCCATGGGATAGGGGAAAGATCTACTTCGGTAGGCACCTCCACGGGATGAAGGAAGAGGGTGACAACGATAGGTGTGCCCTCCGCTATACCGATATGAGCTACAGAAGAATAATAAGACTTGATCATAAGCATTGCATTGCACTAAGAGAAACTGAGATGACATATTGATATATGTGGATGAGAATGAGATGTAGAATGTGAGTTAATGGTAAATTGATATAAATTCTTAAAATGATGTGAATTTATTTATTGTTATGATTTGTACTTGATGAGTCTTGGACTCACCCTTAATTTATTATAGTTTTTATGTGAACATTGAAGGTGACATGCATGGAAGGATGTAGGACATGCATTATTGCACACTTGTAGCTATTCACTCCACCTAGCAACCTATTACTTATGGTCTTGAATAATTTAGTGGTTCCCACAACAATAATTATATAAGTTATAGATTCCCTTAGTCTTCATAGTTCATAATATTGCTACGTGATGCTTTACTTAATTTAGGCTTATTTATGTTTCATCTTGTTTACTGTTGGTTCGTATTAAGCTCAGTTTATGGTTTGCGGTGTTGATGAAATTTATGTGTAATGTGGTGGTAAATACTTATTCTTGAAACCTAGTTATTGGTACTGGTTGTTTATTGGTTAAAATTGGTAGAGATAATAGTTGTATGTAACATCTTAGGTTTTTGTTAAGCTAGAGTGTTACAGTTGATATCAGAGCATGCATTAGGTCTGTGGTGAATAACTTAATAGCTTACTTATTTAATCAACCAAAAATTTGCAATAAGTTTGATAATATAATGAAACATTATCATCATTATAATAAAATGACTTAGGAAAACTTAATGCTGAAATTTGACTTAAGATTGCTTAGATTGCTTATTACTAAAATTTGACTTAGGATAATTAAGTTACTTAAAATAGAAATTGATACACTGGTACACAGTAGGATGGTATTGGGTCATGCATTGCATTTACGCTTCCGTTAGTTGTAAAATTATTAATGAATATTGAGTTATTACCTATTTTTGTATTAGATGGTTGGGTAATTGACGAGTATAGTGATGTCGAGGGATAGTAGTCATGGTTGTGGCCATGGGTATGGCCAAACTGTGTCACCATGCATAGTGCATGGGTAATGATGAGTTTTCTTGGTTAATCTTAGTCACAAATGATTGAGGATGAGATTCTATTAGTCATTGTATTCTATGGGAGAGCTAATGTGTTTTCATTCGTTATTTTGTTTCATGAAGAAATTGTTGTCTTTCCAAATATTGAGCTCTACTTGATGCTCATGAAAGTTGTTAAGTTGCAATATTATCCTTTTTATGGGAGTCTTACCATTTTTATTGAGGAATATGATTTGTTTATTTACTCAATATTGTGGGTAACAGAAAATGTCTTTTGCAAGTTCATTATCATGAGGATGATTTAAATCTATGTGTTTCTATTTGAATATTTTGAGTGATTGAAGTTAAATGGCATTTTTTATGAAGAAAAGTATTTAAATTCTTTTGAGATGCCTTTTCGATGTTTGGGTGAGATGTTGTAACCATGGGAATCAAGTGACAAGGTTTCAGATGCCAAGTGTTGTAGATGGTATGGTGTATTGTTGATTTCAATTAACATCTCTTGGAGAGATATATATTAAATTTGATGGTGTCTTAAAGTAGTTACATGGTGGATAGTGACTAAGAGTATGCTCATTTCTAACAGGAATAAATGGATTATACAGAAGAATGAAATATTGATGGATGATCATTAAAATTATTTAATCTGCCAAGTTTTGTTGGATACATTTGATTAGTTGAGGTCTCAATGGATTAATCTAATTGTTTGGGAGGGATAAGCGAAGAGGATGTTGAATTATTGTATTTATGGATGTTACTCTTAGAAGTACCCCTACTATGGATGCTTTGTGATCATATTAGATTACTAGATTTATTTCTTAGCATGTTTAATTATTAGCATTGTGTACAAAGGGATTCGAAAATCTGAATATCGGTGGATCTCGAATTCTTATAGGAGGAGTTTGGATAGTTATTCTAGCTAGAGTGATTGGATGAGATTTGTTGAAGTGTCATGAACAACTTTGATTGAAATAAGATTATGATTATTGATGTTTTAGTGGGATTATGTAATGTGGAATAGTTGAGTTTGTGGTTGTACATGTCCATATTATTGCAAATAGAAGTAGGATAGCAATTAAATTTCACGATAAAGCCAATGGTTAACAGAAATCATTGGAGTGCAAATTCTTGGGTATTAGAATTTGGTGTTGAGAACCACTAGAGAGTCGATTTGCTGGATTTTAATAAGTATCTCATGTTAATGTGCTTGTTGGATTATTGGATGATAGTTTGTGATTAATAAAGGAGATTCAATAGATCATTTTTGATTGGTGCACTAGATATCCTCTAGAATAAAGTGGTTATTGTAGAAAGGTTGCAAAGTTTAGGTGAATTGTCAATTTGAGGATGAGATGATAAAGTAGTATGAAGCCATTTAGTAAGTCCCGGAGATTTTTATGATAGAGTAGTGGATTCTGATGATCTCTATTAAGAATTTTTAGTAAATTGATGATATGAAACTTGTCGGTAAAAGCACACTGGGATAGTTGTGAGTGTTTCAGAAAGAAGAGAATTTGATCATATTTCGTGGTGTCATCTAAATGAAATGTTTTAGAGTTTTTGTGCTTGTGAGCTTTCAGAGTTTATAACCTATGATTAACTTGTATTCTATTTGGCATCGAGAATAACTTTAGTGAATTGCTGAGATTTCCCATTATTTATAAGAGGCTTATGATTAAAAAAATGCCTTGTTATTTAATTATTTCCTTGGGGATTTGCTTGTTGCAAGTGCTAACATTTTATGGTCTTCTGAATTTGTTTTTATTGCCTCTTATCTTCTTTTTGTGAAGCAAATAACTAAGTCGTGTTATGAAGTGGCAACTAACGAATAGTAATTAAGTATACCATCTAATAAGGCATCGAGTGCCAAGCTATTTTGGAGTACATAGGAGGGTGATTTATTTTTATGCTATAATTATTGAAGATAAATTGACTTCACGCAATGGATATCTTTAGAGCAAACTTATCATATTATAGCTACTAGTGAAATCCATAGTGGATAGTGAATAAGGATATGTTGGTATATATTGTGGATTGTTTGGGGGTTATAAAAGTTTCAAATTTTGATCAAATTAAGTAGAAGGTTGTGATTGAGTAAGTTGTTGGATTTTGTAGATGAAATTGGGTGGTGGGGGTTAATGAGAACCTAATATTGGTGAAGTAATTTGGTCTGTGGTAGTTGTTTGAGTGATGAGAATTGTTGGATTATTATATGCTATGATTTGATATTTAGTGAATATCTCTCTTGGAGTTAGAATCTTTCTAAAATTTACTTGGTGAAGGTTGTACAAAATTATTGGTGTTACATTGATTGAGTCTATTTAGATTGTTGGACTGGTTAGTCAGCATATTGGAGGATTAGCCCTATCGATTATACTGAAACTTTATTACATGAGTCATTGAGGTTAGAGTTACTAAGAGTAATGGGAGAATGCTTTGGTAGTTTACAAGACTGTGAATTTTTGGATTATTTATGATTACAATCTCAATAGAAGTTTGTTTCAATCTATAGATAAGAAGAGATGAATTGGATTTTGTGCTTTAGTCTAGAACTATAGTTGACTATGATTTTTTTATGAAAGCAGGGGAACACAATTAACTATGGGAATTATGATGCTTGTTGGTCGGACTCATTTGGATGTGGTGTATGTGTGTGTGTCAGGATCTTCAGGGTGATTATCCTTAAGAATTGAGGTGATAGGACTCAATGTGAAATCTATATTTAAGATCGCTTGAAATTATCTGTAGGGATATTTTTCTTAGTAGAGTTAAAATTATCTGTAGGGATATTTTCTTAGTAGAGTTAAAATTATCTGTAGGGATATTTTCCTAATTAAGGAGTGAAAAATTCCTTGAGGCGTGGAGAAGTCAAAGGATGTGTTACATTGTATGTTCACAGTAGTATTATGGGTCTTGATATGTGCCGCAATCCCGCGCTGCCGAGTGGCCGACGCATGCACACTGGCGCTCCTCGTCGCATGCTAATCCCATTCGCTGCTGCCACGTGCTGCATGCAGCGTTGAGTCGCTCTCGTCCACTCGCCAAAGCCTTCGCCAACACATCGCCACGTTGCCATCATCTCCATGGCCAGCATATAACGCTGCCATTTTCCCATCGCAGCACGCGCTATCGCTCTGGCAGATGTCTCACTGGCACTATGTTGGTGCGTCGACGCCGGTCTCCTGGCGTTGTTCACCAACATCTGCAAGACACCAGTGGTTCATCGCTACGCCTGCTCGGTCGTGTGCCATCCGCCTGGGTGAAACAAAGCCGAAATTCAAAAAGAATTTAAAATCTTACGTAATTTTGATTTCACTTGAATCTAAGCTTAATCCCACACTCATCCTAGCCAACCATGCCCTATTTTCCCTGTCGTATCGCCCCTTCGGCCTTTTTGTGTGCGCGCACTATTCACGGAACAAAAAGATTACCGCTATCCTAATCTTTCTGTTGTCGCGCCATCTCGTTTCTCCCTGTCACTGCCACACCACTACAAATGGTCAAAGACCGTACTCTCTTGCCTATCTCGCGTCTGACCCCCTCCCCCCACCACCACTTAAATGCTCCCGGTCACGTGTCAGAGCAGTCGCCGTCGTCCCTGTTCTTCCCGCCTTCTCTGCTCTTTCTCACAGCCGACAACACCGCGCCGCAAATTCAACACTCTAGAACCCACCGCTGGCAGCTTGAGTTACCGTACCATAACCCTTAATTGCCACGAACCTTATCTTGAAATGCCTCGTCACCGCTTCACCGCTCTCTCTCTCTCTCTCTCTCTCTCTCTCTCTCTGTGTGCCCTCACTGTACCTTCCCCTTATGGCCAAACTAACAAGCTCTGCAACTTTTGACCGCTGCAATGTCGTGCCCGAGGTAACCCGTACCTTCCCTCAGCGAGCAGCGCCGCGCTCTCTTGCGCTTTCCTGACCTAATCACATGCTGCCTCACTACCAAAGCCATCCCTGTGCTGAACTGGCATAGGATGGCTATAAGAGCCCGAGACCACCCCTCCCCTCTCCCCCCAATCATGGCTTTGGCGCCCAGCAAGCCACCACCACCCTCAATCGCCCTATCGACCAGAGCTTCACCGACGATCACGAGGAAAACACCATTGTAAGCCAATTTTAAACTCTTGCTAATTTGCATGTAGCTTCCTCACACCCCTATCAACACCTCCAAAGAATGGCCCTAGCTTCCCGAGCCCTTTACAGCTCTAGCAACTCGTGTTGTCGCCCGACCAGAGGAGGCTGCCATAGGCAGCCCAACCTGGCAAACCCCTTCTCAAACCACCACTCCCCTAAGCCTCTACCACCTCCAAAGATGCTCAATCACAAATCCTATTGTTCCCTTAACCCGCAATTAGCCCATATGACATCCAAAAGTCCCGAGAAGGAAAGACCTCACCGTCGGCGATCACCTGACTTCAAGCCACTTCCAAACCCAAAAATGGAGTCCCTGTAGCACCAGGAACCCACCCATGGTCATCAATTGTTGCCTTCGACCACGGATCCTCCGACCGCTGCGTGCCCCAGAACCTCCGACCGCTTTAGTTATGAATTTTGTAAGCGTGTTGTCGGATAACTTGTTATCTGTTGGCGGCACATGTTAATCCGTAGATTAAAAATAGAAGATGAGATAATTTGGGGATTTGGTCTACATAAAAAAATATAGGTAATTTTTTAAGGATTCCAGTAAGTCCAAGAGCATGATTTTCGAACGAGTAGAACAGAAGTTATGAATTTTGGGAGATCGATGTCCAGAACAGGATTGCTACTGGACGCAGTCGTGGGAGATAATTAATTCGACTAAGTAGATGATAGAATTGAATTTTGGTTATAACTATAAAGTGATAGATAATTTTGTGTTTTTTCTAAAAAATATCATGATTCGTGGTATTTGCCTGAGTAGAATAAAAGATATGAAAATATTAAGTCTGTTGTCCAGAAGATAACAAATGTCTTCTAAATTAAAAATGGGGGTTTGAATGATTTAATCTAGATATGTGATCAACTAGAAAATTGTGGGTAATTTTATATAAGTACCAAAACTGGTATGGTTTACTATATTTTGATATGGAAATTAAAAATTATGATAATTTTAGGACCAGGACAACGGGGTTGACTGTCTTATAGAGGGGGAAATTTATGAGTTTGGGGAACGTATAGGAGTGTTGTTAGTTATTTGTTACCTTGTAATGTTATGGCATGTATTGAGAATAAGTAATTGCTGTAGAAGGAGTAGATTGGTTGTGTTGTTATCTCCTACTCAAACTGGTAGTCGCAACTAAAGACAAGTGCTTAGTACAATGATAGATAATCATTGATAATTTCTCACTATTATTGAATTATTTGTCATACAATAATTTTGATTACCCTTTTATTCAGTATAATATTAATTTGATGATAATTATGATATGTGGTAAAATGATAAAAAATTGAATTCATAACATGACATATGCATTATGAGTCAGGGCAGTGAGAAAATCAATAGTTATAAGTAAAGCTATTTGACTATTCCAGCGCGATTTAAGTACGACCTACAGAGGTAGGCACCTCCATAAGACGGAGGGAAAGATATACTTCGGTAGGCACCTTCACGGGATAGAATAAAATAGCTACTTTGGTATGCACCTCCACGGAATGAAGGAAGAAGGTGACATCTACGAGTGTGCCCTCCGCTATACCGGTATGAGCTACAGAAGAAGAATAAGACTTGATCATGAGAACTGCATTCCACTAAGAGAAACTAAGATGAGATATTGCGATATGTGGATGAGAATTGATGAAAATGAGATGTGAAACATGGGTTAGTGGTAAATAGATATAAATTGTTAAAATGATATGAATTCATTTATTGTTCTGCTTTGTACTTGCTGAGTATTGAATTCATCTTTACTTTGTTGTTGTTTTTAGGTGAACGTTAAAGGCGACATACATCAGTGGATGTAGAATATGGATTATTACACGCTTATAACTCTTCACTCCGCCTACCAACTTATCACGTATGGTCTTGAATAATTTAGTGGTTCCCATAGCAATAATTAGATAAGTTATGGATTCCCTTTGTCTTCATGGTTTATAATATTGCTACTTGATGCTTTACTTAATTTAGACTTATTTATGATTCATTTTGTTTATTATTGGTTTCTATTAAGCTCAGTTTATGGTTTAAAATATTGATAAAATTTATGTTTAATATGGTGCTGAATGCTTATTCTTAAAGTCTAGATGCTGGTATTACTTATTTATTGGTTAAAATTGATGTAGGTAGTAGTTGCAGATGACACATCCTGGATTTTTATTAAACCAAGATGTTACAGGTGCGCTACCTCTACATCACCATCGCCAAGATCCGCCGCCGTTGAGCCCACGTCGCCCGATTTTAGGCCATTACCGTAGCTGTCGCACCGCCTTTCCAACCACTTCTGACCCGTACTGTTCGTCGAGCTCCACCGCCATATGCCACGCCTTGATCGAGAACGCGTCATGCTCGTACTGCTATCATCGGCGTTCCGCTGCTTTGGCCCGCCGTCGCCGTGCAAGGTGATCTCCCCTGTCTCGGCTGCCACCCCTTCGTACCTCCTCGCCGTCCTCGAGCCCGATCGCCGCATCAAACCGCAGGCTTGGCCTTGTGGAGCCGGCACCACTTCGATTGACTCGGGGTCTCAGTTGAATTAGGACCACGAGCCCACATTAGGTAGATCTGGGGATTGAGGGGAAAAGCTAGAGAAGAGGGTGAGAAGGAATCAGGGGCTTTTTTGGCTAACTAGGTTGCTTACATGACAAAGCCCTAAAGGCAAATCCAGCTTACATGTCAAAACATCTACTATGTTGATGCCATCTTGGAGCAAAGCTAGCTTCAGTCAGTTTTAAGAGGTAAAATAAATGGTATTGGTAGTTGAGGAGAGCCAAACACCAAGTTTAGTCATTGGAGCTTAAATTTTAGACAAATGTGATAGTTCAGGTATCAAACGAACTTATTCCTTATTGATTCGTGATCTAAAGTGTATATGTATCAATGTAACTACTGGTGCACCATTACATAACATTAGCTCATGTATAATCAGCAAATTAAAACGATGATCCATCATGGATTCACGCTACATGCACCAACTAATTAGCTATGTAGCAATAGATTATTGAGCCCCCACTTGCAGTTTATGCTTAAGTTTGTTGGCTCTTTAGTACACAGCTTTTGTTCGTTGAAAGTTTGAAGTCGCTGCTGGCTAGCTAAATCGTCATCATCTACAAAGTGTACTTGCGTATGTGGAAAGTAAAGTTAGCGACATCTGGATTGAAAACCTTTATTAAGCATGTTTTTTTTTTGTTTTTGGTTTATCACTCACTGCTATAGTAACTAACTTTTAAACGATATGTCTTTTTAAAATAAGGATCTACAAGTAGATTGTAGTAGACACTTACCGAGTTCAGCTATACCGGTCAAAATCACATACGACTATTTTTCTTTATATAATATCTCTCACAAACAGTCAGAATTTAAAAATTATAAGCTAAAAGTGAAAATCATAACCCAAAATAACCCACCACTATGTAGATAAAGCAAACCAACCAATATTCTTTTTAAAAAAATTCCTAGGAGCTTTGGCAGTCTAGTCTCTAGTGTTCACTAAAGAATAACGTGGGCACTCGGGACAGTTCTAGGGGCACAACCTCTCTACTATTTGGCCACAGGCCAGATCCCAAGCACCCAATAACATTACCACTCTAATTTTGAGCATACGGAGAATGCACAGAACTTTGTTTTGGAAGTTATGAAATGTATCTTCATATACTGAGATGTAGTGCAACATGTGGTCTGGTTTTCGAAGCTGTGGTCGATGGCTTTTGTTTATATTTTTCGAAACGACGGTGAACAGCAAAAATATTAGCACGACATATAGTTTTAAATTTGAGAAATCGTTTAAAGAATCTGTTTTAAAAAGTCGTTCTGTTTATTTTAACTTTTAAAAAGAAAAAACAAAAAGCCTAAAAGAATAAGATCATAATCAAACAGCTTAAAACAACCGACTCTTTTGGCAAAATCGTGCGTCCGAGATGTCGTGGATTTTGACCTACACATGATTAAATTTTCTCTAAATTTAAAACTAAAATATGAGTATTTAAATAATGGTCCACCTACAATCATTTAAATACTATCAATCATTTCTCTAAATATACTTTTAAATGGTCACAAACTATCGATCATTTTGTCTGTGTTGATGATCAGCTTCGTACTATCACCGACAAATCAGGAGCAGCAATCTAATCTAAGGGTCTATTCTTTAACGGTTTCTAAAAATAGATTTTACTTTTGTTACAGTACTTAATTTTTAAACAGAGAATTTTTTTAAGATAGAGTCTACAAGTTAATTATAGTACACGTTAAAAATCTAATATCTGTGTCAACGAAAATCACAAACGAATATTTCTCTCTCCATAATCTCTATCATAAACAGCTAAAATTTAAAAAATTTAATCAAAAATCATAAATTACAGCCATATCTAACACAGCCTAAATATCGCTGACAATCTAAGCTTGTACGCTCGCTGCTCATTAACTAAGACAGTAATGCATCAGACCGTGTAGGACGACAAATCGGCAGCAGCAGTTTTTTCGTACTCACGTGTTTAAGTATCGCTGACAATCTAAGCTTGTACGCTCGCTGCTCATTAACTAAGTAACGCATCAGACTGTAGGATTGAATATGCGAGTCAGAGAAGAAAAGGTCAGAGTTAAGGATGGCAAAACTTCAAAAAAGCAAACCAACATCGGTCAGATCTTTAATTGCTAGCGGTTAAACCTCTATCGGCTATCAGTCAGAACTCTAGATGATGAATAGTAAATTAGTATACTTTCAAAACTAAAAATCCGTGTAACTTTTGATCCAATGATCTAAATAATTTGAAACGTCGTATGCACCTTCTCTAGAATGTCATGAACCTATTCCAATTAATGATCGAAAGAACTATTCCCAAAATTACGATTGTTTTCATTTAAAGGAATATTGCACTAAAATCGAACAAAAGAGAAAAAACTTGATCTGCTTTTGCTTGTGAGTCATAAATGTTATAGATGACTTTGGATGAGTTCTCATATATCATAGTAAGCAAGATCACAGCACGAATTCGATCTAAATCATTCACAAGAGCAAAACTCTAAAATCACATATTTCTTAAGGAAAGCCGAGCAAACTCAGAAACTTTCTATAGATCATGCCTAGATGAATATGATCTTATCTCCAGAAGATATCTTCACCTCTTACATATCCTTGCACTAGAAAAGATTAAGAAGAGAGAAATCCAAGCAAACCAAAAGCATGAGAAGGAATCTATGATACAACTCACTTGGGCAAACTTTAGATGTACATTTCACTTGGAGAGGAATGTTTTATAGCTAATCCCTCAGGATAACAGAGCTCTAAGCTTAAAACACACACAAAAAGCTTCACACTTGAAAACCCTAACCCTATAAATCTTAGAGAGGCTTAAGTGTTATCTTTCTTTTCAACACAAGGGTTACATAGTGGAGGCTACCACCTTACACCAAACCAATCACTTCTTAATAGATCACACCACTTACAATTAAAGAAATATGTTAACCCACACATAAATGAATTTTACATTACACACACGTACACGCTTTTCAAAAGGCAACTTTTCAAAGGCTCTAATAACCTGATAAGACATTTCATCCATAAAGACGTGACCTAAAGCACTTAACCCAGCACCACGATTTTGCAAACCACCATTCCACTTAGTTTGAGACAATTTTTTTCAATTGCCATCTATTGGTCTTCACGAAAATACGATGCCAATAAGTCGCCGCCAAGATCGTACACCTGCGCCGAGGCAATTGCCACTTGAAACACTTGAATCTAATGGCACACCATATTACATCATAGTTCGTAATGTGCAATGCTTGCTGCTAAGATCGTACGTCTACTTCGAGAATCGTCACCGCTTGAAACGTATAAGACCAATTTGCATACCACATACACTTATTGCCCCCTCACAATCCTTATCTTTATCTCATCATGATCCTTGTCTTTATTCCATACTCTCAAGTTGAGATGATACTTCACCTAGACTTATACAACATTTCATGGTCACTAATCTCGGTCTAGCCGCTGGCCAAAATACATCATCAAAGCACCTACACACCAAAGATAAAAGCAATTGATCCGAGTACAAATAATATGTATTTGACTCTTAATTAGCAACACATGCATGACATACACCATAACTAACCCTTGCATAGAAACACCATGACTAATACTGCACGGACTACTATTGTGACTAACACCATAATAAACAACTCAAAACCAACTCCTCTTAGAAACAGGAGCTGACCTGATTGCGGCCACTAAATCGGTCAGACCGCCATGACAAGACCGGTTAGATTGCAACTTAAGACACCAATTGGACCGCTAGCAACTGCTGGTCACACCCCACTGTCAGACTGCCAAGGCACGACCAGTCTGATCGCAACTGCCCAGTGGTCAGACCATCACCCTAAGCCGATCTGACTGACGCTACCAGGAAAGCACATGTTAAAATGCAAATTTACAAATATCAAACTCAATTAACAAAAATATGGCACAAAACAATATCAAATACTCATCCAATCTGATCGTAACTGCGCAGTGGTCAGACCATCACCCCAAGCCGGTCTAACCGGCGCTACCAGGAAAGCACATGTTAAAATGCAAACTTACAAATTCAAACTCAATTAACAAAAGCATGGCACAAATAATATCAAATACTCATCGCTTTCATAGAGATGCCTCTATATTGTCTTACATATTGATTCTACATCTGAATTAAATTAGGAAAACTATAGGATTTTTTTTATTGTAGGAAGACGTACATGTACACACCATTACACACACCATATACATAAATCTACAATCTCATAAAATTTTCACTGAAGTACGCTTACGTGTGTGTGTAAAGTTAGACACCAAAATTTAATTTCTGCCTAATGGAATCGTGCACTCTTAATTTCACCACCCCGCTAAAAGATGGTTTCGACGACCAAGGAAATTTAACGAACCTTTAGTGCCGGCCACACTTTCGGACTTTCGTCTCTAACTCGATTATTTGGTTAGTTCCACTAGCCGGGTCACCGAGGTTGTCTGGCTAGTCAAAGTATTCAAATTTTACTAGCTACATATTTAGTGGATTTATTTGCAGATTTTCTTTTTGAAATTTGATCCGGCGATTTTTTTTAGTGAAGTTAAGATATATGCATGGCTTGGCTTCGGTAATCGTCTGCGCTCTTTCTTTTTATTTTATTTTAAAAGACAGCTTCCATACATTACACAATTGAGATGTACTACTATTTGTATTTACAAACTAGTTAGAAAGCCGTGCGTTGCAACGGAGTCATAAAAATAATGAGACGGAACTTACTGCCTAGCCAATTTCATACATCAAACATTAGAGAACAAGCGACAGAGAGAGAATGGTGGTCAGAATGCGCGAGGAGATGAGAAAAGTGGAGAGGGTGGGTGGTTGTATCCTAAGAGAGAAGAAGAGAGACAAATAGTCCAGATCAAATCGGATAATTGAGAAGAGACAAGGGAGAATGGATCAACCATCAACTCCCACTTTTATAATAGTAAAGAAATGGAAAAATTAATGGAAAAGCACACCAGAACGCAAGAGCAAATCAATTAAAGCCGTAAAGGCAGTACATTAATTAATACCGCAATAAGCTAGATGAACAGAAGAGCAATTAAATTGAGCCTTCCGTAAGTTCCGTTCCATCGATAGATCAGTACACAGCTATCGAACTGGCAAGCTAGTAGCCATGGGCAATGCAGGCCTCCCAGAAGAGCCTGTCGCTCTCGGGGTCGCCGGCGGCGGCATCCTCCGCCGCCGGGCAAACACCATCGTCGCTGCCACCGACGGCCTCCGCGTGCCGCGCCGCCGCGCTCGCGCTCTCAGTCGCGCAACACCACCAGGACACGACGACTCCCAGCTGGTCCACCGAGCCGCCGTCCTCGCCGCCGCTGCACGACTCGGCGTCGCCATCGTCGGCGTCGACCGATGAGCCGTCGGCTGCTAAGTCGTCGGACTCCGAGTCGCCGGTGGCCTCCTGCAAGGCCGACACAGTCGCCGGCGAGCTGCAGGGGGGCTCCGAGTGGTGCTGGTCTGCGCAGTCCATGGACGTGAGAGAGGAGAGTATAGCTCTCCTCCGGGAGCTGGGCGCGAAGTTTTTGTAGCGGCGGGCGGGTGGGGAGGTAAACGGCTCAACGTGAAGAATGTGGCCACGCGGGCTCAAGAAATGTGAGGCGCGGATTGCGACTTGCTGTTGCCTGCGTCCAGGGTGAGAGGACTAAACGGGTCAAAGTTTACTGGGCCATTTCTTCTAGCATCTACAAATTATTTTACGATTTTTTATGGTAACCAGATTTTAAATTATGTATTTTTTTAAAACAAAATCTACAAATTGATTATAATATATACTATAGCGATTTCATTTATATGGATCAAAACTACACGTGAGTTTTTTTTACTCTATACTCTCTCATATAAATAGTCTAAAGATTATAAGCCACAGTAAAAAAGAACAGAACAGACACACCATTTTCAAAGGGCTTGCAAACTTAATCGCTCCGGGCCAAACTTAATTCGGACTTGCTGCGCTAGGTGCCCGTGGTGACCGCGCCGCGCGTCGTCAGTCTGTAGCCTCGTTCACACGCGTCGACGTCGTTTTCGATCGTGTGCTCCGCTAGGTCGATCAATTCAATGTGTGATCCGTCGTCCGTGTGAAACATGACGGGAATTATCAACTTTAGTGCATGAACAGTAGGTTTATTTGAGATTTCTGAATTTGAGAACAAGAGTTTCCGGCGCCACAACCCGGTTGGTTTATCTGAGAATTTTGAATTTGATTTCTTTTTTTTTTGAAGATTTGAAATTTGGAATAGATCCTACAGAAAATTCCGAGCGTTTTAGCGTAGAAGATGATTTGAACGGGGGATTACGAAGTGAAACGACCAGGATGCTGTATTCCCATATTAACTTCTTTGAACATCTAATTTTCCTTTCGATACCTTAAGAGATGTTCTCCACTTGGGTTCGACTCCAGCCAGAAAGGGGTGACGAACCCTAGCTGCAAAAAAAAAAACAAACAAACAAACAGAGGAGCTTCCTTATATCCCCTGATTCGATCTCATTTAGTATAGTGATTCTGACCAAGCCTAATGGTTGCACAAGTCTCATTAGCGGCAATCCTTCAGGGCAAAACTGCATGGTATTAGCAGTACATGAAGAGTACTAGCAGGTACCTAAAGACAATTGACTACATAAAAAAATTCCCGAATTAAGATGACGAGAAAAGTAATAGAGGAAGAAGTAAAAAAATTTGCTGCTATTTTGGATTCTTTCTCGAACTCTTTTGTCTCGGTCCGTGTTCTATTACAGATTTTCTTTTTGATTTATGACTTCTCTTAAATAAATAAACATAATAATTTCATCGTCGTCTTTTTAAAACAGCTTATTGAGATAACATTTTCAAAACGATTTATCGATATTCGATTTATTCGTAAAAGCGTTTGCGTTAGAGATAAGAACGATCAACTGCAGTCATAAATTATTAGCTGTAATCTAAAGGAATACACTTATACTCCTATCAGAGAGAGAAGAACAACTTTTTGTAGTTATTTTCTGGTCCAACTTGCTTTAAGATGGAGACTGACCTGGGCTTTGCTACCATCTAGAAGCCGGCCGGTATGAGGCCCATGCACGGATGATGCGTATTCTAGAAGCTCTATTGCGAGAGGCACGCGGTTCTATGCGAGGACTGACGCGCCGCTCTCCCCTCGTTTCCAAAGGTGAAACACGTGCCAGACCGCGCGTGGCGCTGCCCATCAAATCCTATTTGTTTTTTCGAATCGATTTTTTCTCGGATGAGAAAGTTTTCAAAATGATTTTTTTCTCAACTGAAAATTTTTCGGAACATTTTTTCGCATTTAACCTTTTGAATCTTTTTTCTCGAATGATTTTTGCCGAGTTGATTTTCTTCGGTTGAGAAATTGTTTGGATTGATCTATTTTCACATCGGATTTTTTCACACTTTTAGGCGTCTGGGAGAGGTGACTTATAGACGATGCTTTTAAGGATAGATAGGCCCTATTCTTTTCCTCCGAAGCTGGCAGCTTTTGGCTTTTGCTACAGTACCTAACTTTCAAACGGAGTATTTTCTCAAAACGGGGTCTATAAGTTAAACGATGTACACGTTAAAAGCCTAACATATGTACCATCCAAAATCGCAAGTGAGTATCTCTCCGTAATTTGTACCGTTAACAGCTAAAATTTTAAAAATATAGTCAAAAATCATAAGCCGCAACCGTTGCCAAATAGACCCATAAACTTGTATATTGGTGATTGTGCTGCTGAACTCAAAAACAAGAATAAGAGAACACAAGATTTTCTCTCAATCTTATTGGCTGATGGTATATAGTGTACAAAGATAATCCCCTATCCTTCCTTATATATAGGTCTAGAAGGTGTGCCATGATCTACACTAACAGCCTTCAACCCCCTTATAGCCCTATTTTAGGTAAAGGTCACGTTCTTTTGGACTTAAAGTTAGATTATGTTTGTGCTGTTTATAGTAAGTAGCTTTTAAAAGGTACGTTTTTTCAGGCGTGGTTAATAGAAAATTATAGTAAAAAAGTGTGCTGAATTCAGATGTACTTACCAAAATTACATGCGACTATTTTCCTCTGCGTGCTGCCTCTCGCGAACAGTCAGAATTCAAATATTTAAGCCATCAAACCAAAAGAACCCACCCAAAATGTCCACATATTATGATACTATACTACACATAGCAGTTCAGAATGTCACAGAGCGATCTATGACCATTGAGCGATCGAAACCAAGTTGGTCGAACCAAGCCGAATTTCGACCAGTGAACGGTCGAAACCACAGTGGTCGAAGAACAGGAACTGCAGTACTGCAGCTACAAGACTTGCAGTACTACTGTTTCCAAAGGAAGAACAGGGGAACAGGGTTTTTCAGCCTGACCGCAAAATCCAAAATTCACGCAACTTTGGAGTTACAAGATCCAAAAGCTTTGAATCTAGTGTACACATGTTTCTTAAGGTCTCAGGAAGCTATTCCATTCCTGGATCGATAAATCCATAACAAATTTGAGACCTTTTGCAAATTAAAGCAGCACACACAATTGAGATCTAAAAACAATGAACAGATCTTGCTCGTGGGTAGAGAATATCCAAGAAGGATTTGAGCACGATCCCACATGTCACAGCAAGAAAGAATATCGAAGAAATCAAATCAAAACTCTTGAATAAAGAAAAAATTGAGAGAGAAAAGAACGAAATCAAAACAGAGTGGACGTGTGATGTGGTCGAAGACCATCGAAAACTTGTAACCGACTGTGGTCGTAAGCAACTTGAAAAGCAGTAGAGACGCTTGACCACATGATTCTACAATCAGCGATCAAAAAACAGGTTTGGTCGTAAACAACTAGAAGTAGCAGAGAATGCACATGACCATCATATCTGAAATCATCGAGTGGTCGAAATCAGAAGCGATGTGGTCTGAAACTTGACCGTGGTCGAAACCAGACACGATTGAAAATGATTCAGAAGAATAGAGCAACGCACGACCGTAAGATCTAAAATCCACATATCTTTTGGTTAAAAGAACAAATGGCCGTGAAACTTTGTACGCAAATTTCTTAAGGGTTCTGGAAGCTAATCAAATCTTGGATTGAAAACTTAGTAAACAAGTTGAGACCTTTTTGAGATTTAACCAAGTGCGCACAAAACTGAGACTTCCAGATCGAAGAGATGAATAGACCGTGCTTGTGGGAAGAGAATAGCCAAGATGGCTTTGAGTATGACTCCACACAATACAACAAGTCAGATCATCAAAAAAATAAGCAAGAACAACCTCTCAGATCAAGAAGAGATAGGACAGAGCCGAGAAGCAGAAAAGGAAAATAGAGGAAGAACCATATCAAGCCGAGCAAACTCAATCAAACAAAAGATACACAAAAAGGTATATCAAAGATTGATGTATTGCTTACTTGAGATGATTGTTTTTTCAGCCACTCCCCTCGGTCTGACAGCTCCTCTGTCCCCAAAATAGAAAATTATCCTAGGATCAAACTACTTTTGGTGTAATCTTCAAAATACATAATCAAAAGAGGTCAAACTTTGTACTCACCTTACGGAGAGTCTCAAAAATCTATTATATATAAGTATCAGGAGGATCTTGATCAAAGTCCTAATGTTTCCTCAAAACATGTGAGGTTGCATCAAAACTAGACAAAACCCAAAAACTTGGGATACAACTTGCTTGTATGTTAAGAACATCCAAGATAGCTCTAGATATGTCCCCACATGTCACAACAAGCAAGATCACCTAACAAATCAAAGCTAAAACCCTCATATCAAGGAACCTCAAGAACAGCTCAAAATCAAGTAAGAACTGGACAACTTCAAAATCTTGCAAAACACAGTATCTAGATGGATGTGATCTAATCTACATGAGTCATCTCCATCATTTACACATCCTTGGTATGCAGCAAGATTAAGAAGAGTAGAGAAAATGCAAAGAACAAACAAGAACAAGAGAAAATCAACCAAAATAAGAAGACTTCATAGAAGATAAACAAAGTAAATTATATTGCTACTTGTGAATAAAGGTTGTACAACACTCTATAAAGAGGATAAGAGAGTACACCATAGTACTCACTCTTCTCTTTCAAACCCTAAACCTAACTCAAGATAGTTGGAATGGTTAGCTACATGTCTCTATCCCTAACCTTCTAAATAAATAGAGCAATCAACTGACATAAAATTGTAATAGATACTATCCACTAGCACAAACGAGAGGGAACCCATTTTTTGTGCCTGAGATAATTGCACGGTTTTCTTAGACTGTTCCAGTTTATTCACTACTGTTTTTAGCTGTTTACTTTTTACAAGTTGCGGTGAAAGTATCAGCTATACTGAGGTATCCGGTAGCTGACGCGAATAATGCAATTAATTTAGCAGCAGAGGAAGAATTTAATCGGTGCAGGGTCGGGCCTGGGGGTGGGCAGGGTGTGCCACCGCCCTAGGCCCAAAATTTACATAGGCCCTACCCCATATAGTACATTAGTACTAGTACTAGTATACTTAGTAACGTATGTGGGCTCCTATGGCCCAATCAGGTGCAGCAACACAGAGAAGGCTTAGGCTTTTAGCCTTTCACGCTGGTGCCTCCTGTTCCGCTCGGAACTTGGAAAGTCGGAAGAGGCAGCGCTACTTGGCCGCCGAACGCAAGGCATCACGAGGTCTCAAGGAGATCGATTATTCTCAGGGCCCTGATTATTCTATTCGATTCCATCAGTCATCCGGGACATCCGTCCGTGGCCTCGTCGTGCAGGCAGGCGGCAAGCCCCGATAAATCCTAGGTAAGCACTGCTTCTTCAGTTCTTCTTTGGTTTCAATCCTAGGTAAGCACTGTTGATGTACACATATTAATGATTAATTTATTTGTACCTTACATTACGCTTCTTCAGTTCGTTTTTGGTTTCAATCCTATGTAAGCTACATACGCTTTCACTTTTCAACTATTCCGTGTTTATTTAAATTTCAGGATTGTGGGATATAATGTCGTCTAGAAAGTACGAATCCGGTAATGACAAAAGAAAAAGGAAAAGACGTGTGGATGCGTTGATAGAATCATAGAGAGGAGCTATTGATAAATTTTCCAAGAGTAATACGACCGCTTCGACGAATCCTGATGAGTTGGCGATAGTTGCTGTAAAACGTCGTGCTACGAGGAAGAAACAATTTGATGAAAGTAATTGCCAAGAAGACATTCTAGAAGCTGAGAAGGCTTTTGACGTTAAATATTTTTTTGTTCTGATTGATATGGCAATCACTTCTTTGAAGAACATATTTGAAGAACTCATGGTGTTTAAAGATATATTTGATTTCTTAATGAGCTCAAGCACCCTGAAGTCATTAGATGATATTGAACTTGAAGAGTGTTGCACTAAATTTGCAGAAACTTTCTCTATTGATGGATCATCTGATGTTGAGGTACATGATCTTATTTCTGAATTGAAGATTATGAAATTCACATTGCCAGATGGTGCATTGTCTGCTATGGAGATTTTCGAGCATGTCAGAGAGGTGGATTGTTATCCAAATGTTTTCATTGCTTACCGGATCTTATTTACTGTGCCTGTGACTTTCGCATCAGCTGAAAGAAGCTTTTCAAAGTTGAAATTATTGAAGAACTATTTGAGGTCAACAATGTCTCAAGAAAGGTTAAATGGTTTGGCGACTATGCATCGAGAAGAAGTTATTGGATGAGATCGATATCAATAGTATAATCAATGACTTTGCATCTCGAAATGTTAGAAGAAATTGTTTAAAATAATGTCAAGCACCAAGTAAGTAATTTATTATTACATTTGTCCACTTTATGAACTTTGAGATACTCTATATAAGTTATTTTAGTGCATTGAATATTATCTTCTTAATTGATGTGTATTTATAAGATTATATATACGTATATAGAAATATATATAGATATTTTGAGAGAGTGGATTAGGCCTCCGTATTAGTACTCGACCTAGGCCCAAAAAAACTCAGGAACAGCCCTGAATCGGTGGCTTCAACGTCGACTGTTGTTGGGCCCTCCTCCATTTAGCTGTTTACTTTTTACAGGTTGCAGTGAAAGTGTCAGCTGTACTCAGGTGTCCGGTAGCTGACGCGAATAATGCAATAAATTTAGCAGCAGAGGAAGAATTTAATCGGTGGCTTCAACGTCGACTGTTGTTGGGCCCTCCTCCATTTTAGCTGGACCTTTGCTTGCTAGTTATGTTTCTCGTTTTGTTATTGAACAATAAAAACGATGGTCAGGAGTCAGGACAACGTATGAATTCTGAAAATTGCGCTCTACTATCATGTGTTCCGTATCGATGGTAATTGATTCCAAAATGTCTAGTATGATATTAATATTATATCTTTCTTTTAACTAACAATTGATCATCGATAGTGCTACCAACCATTTTAATGGCACTATCTATCCCGAGTTTGTATTAAAAATAAATAAATAATAATAATAATAATAATAATAATAATAATAATAATAATAATAATAATAATAATAATAATAATGTAATTATAAATGTGGGGCCTCGTAACGGCGCATGTGTTGGACGTTTTCTAGTTTCTCTGGTTTTCGCCTCCGCTGTTCGCATGCGTTCTTCCAGATCGACTGGAGAGGTATTGGTAGCATATTAGATGGTTTTGATCTGACATAATGACTCCGAACTATACCCTTTCGCTGCTTATGTTGTGCTGGCCTTGGTTATAACCTAATATAGGCTAGAAGAGATGCTTAGCGAAGAAAAATAGATTATGTGCTTATTTTACAGCATCAATGCTCGAATACACAAAGATGCTTCACAGATGCTTAACAGATACTTATACATATAACAATATTTAACATGTTTGTATTAGAGAAATAACTTTTACATATATAATTAATAATATGGTTATATGTAACTTTTACATATATGATTAACAATATGGTTATATGCTCTCTTTTATACACTTATATATAAGCATCTTGTTCTTTTCAGGTTTCTTGCTGTTCTTGTACGCTAAGCTGTTGTACATGTTCCGATTAATTCCCCGGGCCTGCCGGGCAAGGTTGGCACACACTAGCTGCGTGGCATGTTGTCAAGTGGAGAAATGGTTTTGTCGCTCCAACTCCCGGCCTGCCTGTACATCGCACAGATTATAGATGGGTATCGGGCCAGACGCGCGCGGTCCTGAAGAACTAGCCAAGCAAAGAATTTGCACCGTGACGATGCGCAAGATTTCCACATATATATAATTCGCTTGTAGCTGGTCATGATTACGTAGGGAGGCATGTTTTTAAGTGCTGTGGCTATTGAGTTTTAGTTAAAATAACACTATAATAATCGTTAGTTTTTTTGAGGTATTTAATTAAAAGAAAATAAATATATAAAATAAAAACTTTGTTCTATACTTCTATCCCTACGGATAATGCTGTGAAAAAAGAGAGAAAAGAAAATAAACTACGTTAAGAAGCTAACACTTCTAAACGTCTTTTAGATTGTAAAAATCAGCGGCCCTTGCTGTTTGGAACACGGTCTAAGGCGAACATGCTGTGTACTCGATCCCCATTTGTTCGTAGTGCCCAGGCCCAACCAAGTGATGGCCTGATGGGCCTGGTCGTGAGATATAACTGCTGAGCTTTTGCGTATGTTGACGCTGCAGAGGGCCGCGGCATCTCCAAACCCTTCCAGGACTGCATCTGTAGCATGTATCTCTTGCTTGATCAGGTCGGCCTATATTACTGCGTCACAACGCATAGACGTCCGCGTAGTAGACGTAGTGGTGGGTCCAGAGTTTAAAATCCCGATGGTTACCGGCCGGCTACCATTTATACGGTAGAGACCGGTAACAAAAAAACCAACCGGTATCAATTTTTATTTTTGAATTTTAGCTAGTTTTTTCTGGTTTTTTCGGTTACCGACCAATTTTTTTTCAGTTACTGGCCGATTTTTCCAATTACTGGTTTCAAAACATCCCAAAATCCCAAAGCCGGTAACTGGCCGATTACCGTTGCCGGTCGGAATTTCTTCCGATTCCGGGTTTTGGAACCTTAGGTGGGTCAACACCCAGGTGGAAGTCTTCCCCTGTGTTTTATGCTCTTCACGTCTAGCTACCTAGGTTGCCATTTGGAAGTATAAGGGGGTGTTCGGCAGGGCACAAGCTGACCGTCTTTTGACAGCCGCTACAATACCTAACTTTTAAACGGAGTATTTTCTGAAGACAGGGCCTACAAGTTAAACGTAGTACACGTTAAAAGCTTAACATCTGTACCAACCAAAATCGCAAGTGAGCATCGATCTCTCCGTAATCTGTACTGTAAACAGTCAAAATTCAAAAATTTCAGCCCAAAGCCATAAGCCGCAACAAAAAAAACAGGCCCTACATGGAGAGGGCATCCAGGTGGATACATTCCACATGCTTTGACACCCTGATAACTACAAACTTTGAGAGCAGCTTGGCAATCGAATGAATGAGGCTAATCCACTGGAATCCTTCAGTTGCACCATTGCCTGACACAGTCTAACCAAGTTACCCCCCAAAAGTTCATGGATATTTGATCTGTAAGCCTAGACAGCGAGACCTGAGCCAAGCTCTACTGCTTCCATTAATTCTCTAACTGATATACATAGGTCACAAAAATGGAAAACCCTACAATAAGGTGGAACATACGCAGTTTAAGATTACAAAGTAGCAATCGCATAAATTGCGCAAGCAAGTCGGACAAGTGTTCTTACATGATAAACATGAAACCATGGAATCATAGGTTGATTCATATAATTCTTCTTTGGCCCTAAACCGCCTATTTGTTCATGCGAGCTTTTTTATTGAAAGTACCTTGAGAACGAACACTATATAGCATTTTTGTTTAAACCCCTGGCAGGTGATAAGTCGGTGAAATCTAACAATACAACAACAAACCTCCAATGGGTGCAAAATTGGGCAGCCATCCAAAACTTTTATTCACTCACCCTGGGGATTTCTTGGGATAATTTGTCAAAGCCGTTGTTTCACCATTAGCCTAAAAGCAAAACAAATAATAGTTACATCCATGAGCAATTAATAGGCTATAATATTACCTTTGGTCATCTTTTTAACTTAGTTTCCGATAAGCAATTTTGATGACTAATTTTGATCATTATATGTTTGTGTTCACAAAAAATATGACGTTATGTAAGTATTTTTTTCACTAGTCAATTCATGTCATTTTCACGTGGCCAATCCAAATACTTACAAAAATATAAGGGGTCAAAGCTGAACGAACTGGCAACACATACTGTAGCAACATCCAAAATTCTATAACTAACTAGTACTTAATCATTCTTAGCCTGGGTGTCGCAAATAACACATCTCTTCCAGGAGTTGCATTCCTACCCTAAAAATTTGGCACTTCAATTGCTGCTGTAAGAGTACAACCAAACAGCTTGGTCAGCCTAAACATAAACACATTCTGCTAGATTCTATAAGCTGCTTTTCTATAGTAAATGATTTTTCTACAGTATTTAGATTTCAAACGGAATGTCTTTTCAAAGCAGGGTCTACTAGTCGATTGTAGTACACATTGTAGTGACTTTATTTATATCGGTCAAAATCACACGCAAGTGTCTCTCTCTTTACAAGCTTCTCTACAAGCTGTTACTATTCATAAGCTAAAGCCAAAAACCAATTTGAACAAGCCCAAAGTAACAACCAAACCAAACTTGTCACCCTATCAGAATAAAGGCAGGAAGAAATACTAATCCCACCAAGCAAAAGAGAAGAAGTTTCTTGCATTCATTCACAAGACCATATGGAGGAATTGCACTTAGATATTTGAACATATTTTCGCCTTCAAAAAAGATATTTGAACATTTTTTGTATAAAATTGTGATAAACATTTGGACATTAACACAGAATAAAAAAAACAAAACTATACGAAGCATGGCAACATGCAATTTGACCTACTATAGTTGAGTGAGCAGGTTTGTGTATGCATGTTAGACTTGTGGAATTGTTATGGCATTAGGGTTCGTCTTCAGTGAGATTAATGAGATAATGGTCGAATTAACTTAAATCTTGATCATAGGTTCATGCATTGTTATCTTACATGTTAACCCATAATAACTGGAAGATTGAACAAATGAAATGCCAAAAGATAGATAGATGAACCTCTTAGGTGTACTTTGCTGCTATCTCACGCATCAGGCTTTCAGGAGCTGCAATAAAAAGAGATTGTTGGAAATAGTAACTTATAATAACTAAGGTGCCGGTGCGCTAACATCATTCGGCAAAATAAGGGTTATGTTAAAGTTAGGAGAACATGATACCTTCTATGCCACGAGTGAAATGCTCAAATTGACCCATGGCTTGTCTAATAAACATTTCTACACCGCTCACAACTTTAACTCCAGATTCTTCTGCTTCTCGTAGAAGCCGGGTAACTTTTGGGGCATATACCGCATCAAACACTACACTGTAGAAACTTAAAGCTTGCTGTAAATACAAAAGGAGAATTCATCAAATATACAGAGGCAGCAGATGGGTATATCAAGGTTTATGTTAAAGGTGAAGTTACAGAGAAAAAAAGAACAAGGTTCCCAATTTGTTATCGCTATAATGGAACAAGGGGTGCGTGTGCACGCGCGCGTGTGTGCATGTGTGTGTGCACGTGTGAGAGAGGGGGAGAAACAGAGACAGAGACCTTGGGGATAGGAGTGCCATCCACATTTGGGTACATCCCCAATGATGTTGCATTAGCGAGGATCATCCCTTCTTCAGGCCTGAAAGTTTCCAGGTCAGCTAATCTCAGGGCTTGACCACCAATTGCATTGGCAAGGCTTACTGCCTTTTCTGGGGAAAATGAAGAATATTGTCACATTATATGATGTTCAAAAATACGACCATCATTCATCTAAATAACCATGTAGCTTACATCCAGTATGAACCAAAAAGAGATGAAACAAAAAAAATCATGTAAAATTGGATGGTATCCAAGGTTCCAAAACCCGGAACTGGGGTAATCCCAGCCGGCAGCCGGTAACGGTTACTAGCCGATTACTGGAAATCCCGGGACAAACCTGGACGAATTTCGTGATTTGAAATTTGAATTTGGGCAGTTTGAAACCGGTAAACATTTCGGTAATCGGTCAAAACCGGTGAAAAACCAGCAAAACCGCTAGGAAAACCGAAAAAAGGCAGAGAAAACATGAGAGAAAAATAATTGATACATATTTACTTCATACAATAGGCAATCTAGCACAACAAATGCCTAAATCAACTTAGAAAGTGCATTATGCAGTCATAAATCTACATTTACAAAATGGAAGAGCGACGACTGCGGCTATACAAAATGGAGTGAACCACACCCATCCGAGAAGATGGACCGTGGCTAGCAAAGCAATCGGCTGACTGACAGGATTTGTGGACTTGCATGGCTTTGACAGACTGATAGAGAGATGGCAACGCAACAGAAGACGCAAAACGAAAGACTCAAGAATAAATACTAGCAACAGCAAAAGTAATATCCCTTCAAATTCCCCTTCTCTCCCCTCTCTTCACCTCCTCACTCACTCCCTCTCATCTTCCAGTCCGCTCCTCCCTCTTTCTCTCATGCCAATGCATGGAGGCGCGGGAGCCGGCAGTGTCGACGGCCGGGAGGAGGCGCCGGCGGTGGCGTGGGCACATCCAATTTGGCGGTGGCCAGGAGGACCAAGGCAGCGGCAGAGTCACGGACTACGGGGCCGAGGCAAAGCGACGAAGGACTGGATCCGCACAGCGACGACGGCGACGGAGGAGCCGCCGAATCTGGCGGCGGTGGAGACAGGAGGGCCGGATCTGGCTGAAGAGAGCACAGAGGAGGCCGGATCCGGGGAAGAAGACAACGGCGCCAAGAGTAAGGTGGCGGCGACGAGAGCCAACGTCGCGTGTCGGCCGGATCCGTGCGGTTCAGTCGGGATGGCGGATCCGGGCGGGCGACGCGGATCCGGAGCGGAGACGGCGTTGGCGGTGGCTACAGAGGTCGGCAAGCCTAGATCCATGCGGATCCGACCAAGCGGGACACTTGCGCGGTGGCGGCCACGTTGAGGAGCACGTGGACGACCAGGAGGCGGCCCAGTGCGGGTGCTGGACCGCGTGAGATGGCCGGATTCGGGCGGAGCGACGAGGATCCGGTGTGGGCGCGACAGGCATGGACGCGACGGCACGAGAAGAGGCGGGCCTCGCCATATCGTGGCGGCAGCCGCCCCCAGGAGTGGAGCACACTCCTCCGGGCGATGGCGATGGCGGGGCGGCGGTGACTGGCGGCGGCCAGAGCAAAGGCTAGGTTCAAAATATAGGCTCTGATACCATGTTAATATGAAGGAAGCTGGTTCTATTGCAATAGTCCATAGGGCATATATATAGTACAAAAGACATAAGGATCCAAACCCTAGACCATGGTTGTCACGGCGAAATCGGTGACCACGGCGAGTGAGAGGCGCTGGGACGCCTAGGCGACGTCCCAGCGACGCCAAAGTAGCCAGATCCAAGATTCCAGAAGTATCTCATACCCCACCTGCAGATATGAAGCCAACGACCCTCCGCCTCCTCTCATATGCACATATTCAGCATCTACCTCATACCGCCTCCTCTCATACCCCTCGGCCCTCCGCCTCCTCTCATACGCCGCCGCTTCCCTGCTCTCCCGACCTCTCCGCCTCCTGCCTCTCTCTCTCCCGACCTCTCGCCTCTCCTGTCTCCCCGCCGCCGCCCGACCTCTCCGCTTCTCCCGTCGCCGCCTCCCGCGTCCGCCTCCTCTCCCCGCCACCGCCTCCCGCGTCCGCCTCCTCTCCCCGTTGCCTCCGGCTCCCCGCGCCTGATCTCCTAACCCTAGCCGGCGTCAACAACGGGATCAGACGAGGCGAGCAGCCACGGCGTCCTCCTCCGGCCGCCAGGACGCCTAGGCGACGCCGTGACAACCATGCCCTAGACAATAGGAAATGGCTTAAATACCCTTAACAAGGATCGCTTTGCACCTCATTACATGGGAAGCCTGTTTTGCATAGGACACCAATCCCTTTAAAATATTTGATGCAATCAACAAGTATTGTTGGATGCAAATGAAAGCATTGTCCAAATAACTACGCAGAAATAAAATGATGTTCACAAAGTGTTCTTGCAATAGAATAGGATGCTTATGCAGTGCACTTGACCTGACTGTTCTATGGAAGACATCAATATCTATAAAAATATTTGACATTTGGTATAGTATTTCTCATCAGGGAAAACAGGATGCACGTAATCATAACACATGAGGTCACAGTAGCAAGCCAGACAAATTAATTAGCTATTTAGTGTGCACATACTTTTTGGTTGGGATCACGAAGCATAGTAGTATATCATGAATGTTTGTGGATATAACCGAAGGATCCACATATGCCATACCACTACAAACCAACAAATTATGGAAATCCAGTAGTAATATGTATAATTTGTCCAGTCCAACCCAATTCAAGCTACAAATATCATCCTATGTCTTGTTCCAAGACACATAAAAAAACTCAAATCTGGATCCCACACTGATCTTCATTTCATTCCAAAATTATCATATTGATTGTCTTCAGGATTAACGACTTCAATGACAGCAACACCAATAATAAAAATGGAAAACTATATCTTCCCATGTCAGATGTATTTGCCATTGGTTTAGGAGCATAATGGGTACAGAAATTATGGTGCTTCACCAGTACAAAATGTATTCTTGCTGATTTGGACATGAAGATGGATCTATCGATTAGGTATAACAAATGTGCACATGCTCAAGAACATAGAACACAACTCATATAGAAATACAAAACCTTACCATAGGTACGATTTGCTACTACAACTCTTGCACCCTTCTCTTTTGCCCCATAAGCAATTGCTTTACCAGCACCACCAGCACCCACAACAACAATAAGTCTACCAGCCAATGGTGAGACGGCAGCATCCTTTGACCCCGGACCTGTGAAACATAAAGCTTCTGATATTTATCCATGAGTCCCAAATAACTGTTACAAAAGAAACGGTTAAGATTGTTAAAACCTCCTATGCCATCCTCAATAGCAGAAATTGCTCCAATGTAGTCGGTATTGTAGCCCACTAGTTTGCCATCTGGTCTCCTAATTATAGTGTTTATGGCTCCTATTGACTGCAGATTAACACGAGAAAATAGCTGGTCAAACAAACAGAGTGGAAGGTAACTAATGAAGTAAGTACTTAAAGAAAGTGCAGTGCATCCAGGTACCTTAGCAACTGGATCATGTTTGTGGCAACACTGTACTGCATCCACTTTGAAAGGGAGAGAGCAACTGCATTACCAAAAGTCACATGGCATGAACTCAATTTTGCTCTTGTGAAATGTACCAATGAAAGGCTTTCAATGAAGATGACTTGCTGCAAGTGGATTAATTACAGAACAACCAGAGTTCTAGTTCCCTGCAGGAACCGGTTATGCTCCAGTTCAACCCCCAAGTAAAATAGCTTATTTTGAGCTATTTTGCCCAGAATGTGCACATCAATGTTTATTAAGTATGTTAGAAATTTGAACTTGGAAAAAAAAAGATGAAAATCACACCAACAAAACCAGAAAGGGGAATATATATATAGCTAGATTATGTCATGCAAATTCACTAGGCGAACTGTTGGATGAGATTTGATTTTATGGGATCCCTCATATATGAATTCTCAATATTTGAGGGGTTATATCCAATATGCTCATCCATGTGGTCCTCAAGACCACTTAAATCTAGTCCAGCCAAATAACCGTTTTTGTTCTTACTTCTAAGAAATCTAACATAGTAATAATTTTTTTCTATTTTTCTGAACTAGAATTAGTACCTGAACCCTGAAAAATCTGGAGATGAATATGTGTCAAGAAATCTAGCAAGGTCATCTGCCAGAAGTGGAAGATAAACAGCATTGTATCCAACAGATTGAAGACATTTATTGTGCAATATTGGGCTCTTGCTCTGCTTTACTGGGTTGGCTATAAGACCAAGAACCTTTGTATCCGGTCCTATACGCCTTATATTGTAAACGTCCAATAATTCTTCAACCGTTGGCTGCCCAGATGCTGATGTCTTTGTAGCATTGAGTATCCCAAAGGTAAGATATCCACCAAACTTGGGGGATAACACCCTTGAAATCAAACCTCTTTCACTCATCACCAATCCAATCATAGGCACCTGTCATTTCTATTGGTCAGTCAAATGGCAGTTAACACAACATGGCATGGATTAGAAAATCCTGTAGCTTAAGCATAAAAGTACACTTCAGATAAACCATGACAATTAGCCATACTGTTGTGCATGACAATTAGCCATACTGTTGTGTACCTTTTAATCAACAACATCAATCTTTGATGAAGTAAAACATAAATGAATAAGCTAGAAAAAGAGCTCTAGTTTAGCAATGTGATTAATTGTTAGTAACAAGGTCGCAAAGACACAAAGGGTTGATAAGACAGAACTACACAAAGAAGTATCTATTGAAAGAATGACTGAGGTACAAGCTATCATTTCAAATTACAATTGCAACAGGCCTACCTACTCACAGACAATAAAGATTCACACCTAATTTCTTATTAACATGTTCGAATACGCTTAAAGAGCGTATAAGGGTTCATACGAAAACCTGTTGAGTACCTTAATTCCCATCCTCTGTCTAAGCAATCGATTTCATGAAGATACAGAGTGCTAATTTGCACTGATTAGAAGAGAAATACAGATGATAGACAGGGAAAAATAGTATTGCAATAGCCCATAGGGCATATATATAGTACAAGAGACACAAAGACCCAAACCCTAGACAATAGGAAATGACCTAAATACCCTTAACACCCCCCTTAAACGTAAGACGTATACAATAGCATTACATTTGAAAAAGGGTTAACACTAAAATAAGGAAAATCCAAAGTCCGAGTCTTAAAGATGTTATCAAAGCGTGCAGCTCTTGGAAAATTGTGTCGGAAAGATCGCCTTCCATCCGAAATCGTGCAGCAGCCCATAAAGCACAAAGTGCAAGAGCCGAGAAGGTAGAGGTAAGCGGGAACAAAGTCGATCGTGGTAACACGATGAAGAGGATGTGGAAGGTAACATAAGTAGAGAGCTGTCAAATCAAGCCGAAGAGGTAGATAAAAGCATAGCGGTACAGATCGAAGCTCGAGACGGCGGTGGCGCTGTGCACATGAAGCGCAACAGATGCGCAGTGCAGAAAAGCGTGGTGGCTTTAGAAGCTCAGGGCGGTGGCTCAAAGAGAAGCAGCGGCATCATGAAGACTTCTACGATCTGTAGCGGCTCAAAAAGAAGAGCGGCGGCTGCGACTATGCGAAAGGAAGGAGATGACCACACTCATCCGACAGGATGAACTATGGTTAGCAAAATAATCGGCTGACTAACAAGAAATTTGTGGACTCGCACAACTTTGACGAACTGAAAGAGAGAAGCTACGAACTTGGACGGACACAACGGAAGACTCAAAATAAATGACTCAAAGACAGCAGCCACCAACACCAAGAATCTAAAGTTGCAAATACTAGCAACCACACCCTTTAGCAGAGCACAGCTAGCTTCTCAACAACTAGCTTGTCATCCGCAGTCCTGACTTGCATCCTCCTCCTCACATGAGCTTCAGTAAAGCATTGCCAGGAGATGGCAAAATAAAATCCTCCCTTACCCTCACAAAGCTTCCCCCAAACGCACTTTCCCCTCTCTCGGGTGGTGGTGAGGAGGCTTCATGGCTAGAGAGAGCAGGGTGGCGGGATCTGGTAGCGGTGCGTGCGCGGACAGAGGTGGCCGACCGGGAGGACGATGGCAGCCCGGGAAGGGCGGTGGCGGCCCGGGGAGGCCATCTCCAGGCCAAATCTGACAGATCCCGTCGCGGGGAGCCCGCGCGGGCGTCGAGGACGCAGAGCACAGCAGGAGTAGGAGGCATGCGAGGAGGCGTGGTCGCAGCTCCAGCGGCCGGATCGGCAGCGGCGCTAGTGCCATGCCCGACGGAGGGGCTTGGCGAAGGCGATGCTGGGACCAAGAAAGCCGAGCGACGGCGGTCCAAGGAGAGGACGGCGGTGGCGGCTCATGCTGTGGAAGGCCAATGGCAGGGCGGACGACCACGACACGGACGACGGCGGCCCTAAACCAACCAGATTCAGCTTGGAGGCGACCAGATCCGAGCGAAAGGCTGAGGTGGCGGCCAAAAGAGAGGGAGCAGCGGCCGAGCGTCTCCCTTCCAGATCCAGGAGAGGCAGCATCGAGGAGGCCAGATCCGGTCACGTCAGCCGTGGCCGGATCCTACTGGCGGGCGGATGGAGACGACCGGAGAAGGCCGATCCAGAGCGGGACGGTTGGATCCACGACGGCTGAAGGAGGCGCAACGGTCAAGGGTGGCGGCGGCACAGAAGCGAGCTCGACCGGATCCGGTGCGGAGGCCCTCGAATCTAGGCGGGCGAGGCGGGCCGCCGGATCCGAGGTTGGCGGCGACGTGGTGCAGGAGAGGCGGCAAAGGCGCGGCGACGGCGGTGGCAACTGGCCGGCGGTGGCCGCCCGGAGTGGAGCACACTCCTCCCGGGGGTAGCGGCGGTGACCGACGACAACGGCGCGCGACGGCTGGAGCTAAAGTTATAAAACCTAGGCTCTGATACCATGTTAATATGAAGCTTGTTGCATTGCAATAGCACATAAGGCATATATATAGTACTAGAGACAGATCCAAACCCTAGACAATAGGAAATGACCTAAACACCCTTAACAGAAACAACCCTAGTTGTCACTCTGAGTTTGAAAACCACCTCTGCAACTTATTTCCCCTGTGGTTACCTTTTCTGAAAATTATAGCATAAAACATAGAAAAAGTAAAGTAATAATGACTAACTTATGTATCTCTCATATAATATGTCCTTGCTGCTATACCACTCTTGAGGTTGCTTATTGGGGAGAGGGAACTGAGAGCACAGAGATAGAAGATTAGTGGAAGAAAAGGAATTTTGTTTAAAATTCTAGCCACTAACATGAGGGCAAGCATATTGATGACTGTTTCTAAAATTTTTTATGGTTCTTGCATACAAACTAGTGAAGAAAGTAATGTGTGTGTGTGGGGGGGTTGAAAACCAAGGTAACTAGTGGGGTGGTAAAGGACCACAAGTTGTAGGGTTGTTTTCAAACTCAGAGTAACAGTTAGGGAGTTTTCTGCAATTTTCCCTTTATACATTGATGAAATTGTTCACTAAGTTTCACTGGAAAAACAAGTGGATATTTAAATTTGAAATTGAAAGTGCAGAAGGGGTACCAATTCTTGGATAGTACAGGTGGGTTTGGTGTTCATGTAGCTTAACTGAAGTAGAATTTATGAAATTCAAATGGGCCAAAATTAAGGGTGGGTCTTTTAGGCTTATGGCTTGCCTTTTTACAGTAACTGACTAGCTTTTAAATAAAGTGTCTTTTTAAGGCAGAATCTACAAGTCGATTGTAGTACACATTATCTCGACTTCATCTATATCAGCCAAAATCGCACGCGAGCATCTCTCTCTCCATACTCTCTCTCTCACGAACAGGCATAATTCAAAATTTTAAACCAAAAGTCACAAACCAACCCTAACTTGCCAACGTCCATAAAGCATAACTTTCATACCAAAAGGACCACAAATGATTTGAACCTGAGGAAAGTTTACAGGGCCAAGTTAGCAATCACAAGTGCACTGAATATACAAGACAGATAACACAAGTTTCTGGGAGGAAAAAGTGAAATGTTTCTTCGATTCTGGAAAGTGCCACTTACTTGGCAGTGCACCATCACTTGGAACATCCGTGACACATCAACAATGTCCGTAGCAGTTGTTGCAACTTTCACTATGTCAGCTCCAACTGCTTGTATTCTAGCTACAAGATTTGCAAGCTCCTCACAGGATGGGGTATTTTCATAATTATGTGAAGAAACAATAAGTTTACACTTCTCTGGCTTACTACCAGCGAGAAAGCTGATAAATTTGTCAGCAACCTGCGGAAAATAAAAATAAGTTGGTTATCAGAGTATCCATATGATTATCTAATACAACTGCTATGGAATCGGAAAAAAATTGGCACGACATTCACAATTGAACTACCTAATGGGCAATGAATGCTTAGGGCAAGTTATTCCTAATCTTGAGCTTAAATAAATGAGCCACCCACTATGATCATATTTTTCATATTTAAAATCCTGATTTCAGACAAACCTTGTTAAATATACAACAGACAACACAATGGCAACAACTTATCTACAAGAATACCTAGCAAAACCTTGTCACAGGGAAAATTTTCCAGATCTCTGCTACACAATACAAGTAATGATAAAGCAAAATACCACTAGCAAAACTCTGGAATCATCATTAGTAGCATAAAAAGTAGAAAACCATGACTTTCTTTCTTGATGTTAAATGTACTTCCTCACTATTCCATACACAAGTCATGTACTTCTGACCAAGATAATCAATATTTGTGGCACAACCACACCACAGCTCCCACAAGTCAAGTATATGCGCTAAAGGATTGTTTAGAAGTATTTGAGTGTTTTGAAGTAATTTTTACCGTCTGGATATTGTTCACACAAAATTTCCCTTTTTTGGTTTTCCTGACCAAACACTATCTGGAGTTACCTTCTAATAATCCTTACTATGACAAAGACAAAATGGCAACTAGAGTACTAGACACTAAAGCTAAAGCATATTCAAAATGGTTGGTAAATGGATTTAAAGTTAATGACATGATCCATCTGCTAGTGAATAACAAAATTTGAAGACAAAAGCTACCAAAAGAATATCATTCGGTGTATTGATGAGTGTGGAGCTGCCACTTCTGAAAACTATATACTGCAGTGTTCAAAAAATACCAAAAAAATATCATGGATGTGGTACATGTAATGTTGTGCACACATGCATAATTTCAAATCCAATTTGTTCTTATTGTGGAGAACAAAAAAATACAAGCAGTGCATTGAATATTGAATAGTACACAATGCAGTGCTTGCCTTTTTTTTTTACTCTACAGTAGGGACAAGTTTAACCATGAAATTTCTCGTGTGTGCATAACACCACATGTATGATGTATTTGTAGAAGTATTTGGATCAGTGCATCATCCACTTTTCACAAATGGTGGGCACAAAGCAATTTACAATGTATGGATTATCATATTATAACGGGGGCAGAGTAACAGATTTAATTTGTTTGAATAAATGGACCTTCAATTCGATGTCAACATAGTCTACACCTAGTTCCATTGCTAAACGGAGTGTTTCAAATCTTGCAGCATCATCACCATCATAGTGACCTCCTTCCCAGTTAGGTCTGCAAACAAAAAGAAGGAAAGATGGGCACATCATTTATGCAAGGCATAATGGTGCATACTCATATACATAAATTAGATTAACATGACCTACTACAAAGAGTAGAAGTGTTGTTGGCCTAAAAAACATTTTCTTTGGCGTAATTGCACAATAAATCCATTCATGCACACAAATTCAAAAGATAAATAAGTGAAGAGGAGAAGCATATAAGGGCATGTTCTTTATGGCTGTAGCTTAGGCTTTTAGTTGAAATTTTTGAATTTTAGCTGTTTGCGACAGAGATTACGGAAAGAGATACTCGCTTGCGATTTTAGATAGTACGAATGTTAGGCTTTTAACGTGTACTACAATTAATTTGTAGACCCTGTGTTAAAAAAAATACTCCATCTAGAAGTTACGTACTGTAGCAAAAGCCAACAGCCGGTTTCAAAAGCCGAAAAGAACAGGCCCTAAGTCAAATAACAATTCCAGTTAGGAGACTTCTTTACTGATCCAAAGACGACCAGATTCATTTTCATAAGTGTAGAAAGTTAATAATGGCCGTAGATCTTCTCATTGACCAATCAGTTTACCCAAAGGCCAATCTTCATAAAAGGTTCATGCCACATGTCAATAGAAAATGAACTAACAGTTCCACAGTGATTCCTTATTTGCACTCAAATAGCCTGTAAACAGTTTTTAGATTCTTACCTGGAACTCTTCGCTTACATCATACTTATTTTTTAACAATGTTTTCACATATTAATAAATTTAAAAACTGAATCAAACAATGTACCCAAAGCTGTCCTAATTTCTGCTAAAATATTGGCAAGAATGGGTATCTTCTTATGATTTTGGCTATTTTCAACTTTCAAGGATACTTCAGAACGAGTTATCATTTTTAGGCTTCAAGTCATGTGTGGACATCCCTACACTCCTACAGCTCATTAATCCCTATTGTGCATATAAAATGTCATAAAAACATAAATTTTGCCTAAATAGTCATCTTAGATTTGAACAGAATAAATTTTAGGCAAGGTTGTCATGTATGGGCCTGTTCATATTAGGTTCTACTTCTGGCTTCTGCAGAAGCCGATATAAACACCCACCTTCCCGAAGTGGCTTCCTCACTCCTCTCGCTCCCATCTCGCGCACACATCTCTCCCTCACTTTCCATAACGCTCGCACCCTCCTTCTAAAAATCACTTTTTTCAACAACTATTATTTATTTTCAGGCAAAAGCCATAAGCCACAGCCAATATGAACAAACCCTATATTATGCGGATCCCATATTGTTTTTTCTTTGGCCTCTCAATGTACCTGTGTGCTCTATATATATGACTATCGGCCTACAACAATTATGCGGATCCAAAGAGGAGCACGGGGGTGCATAGGACACCAAGTCCAATTTCGTTTTTCTATTGCATAGCCCATATAAATTTAGGTGTGAACCCCTCAGCCCAAATCGATGGACACCTGGTTAGCCCAAAGATTGAAGCTCTCAGTCTCCCGGCTCCCGCTATTCCACTCGGTGCTCCTGTTGCTAGGCGCAAGATGACACCAATCGAGACCTAAGACATGAAGCCTAGCATACACAAGTGCAACCCAGCTGACACAAGTATAGCCCAAGGCGCTCGGCCAACCAAGCTACTCTACGAAGAAAAGATAGCAAGCAGAGACCGCACTGCACGCACATCACATTGCCCCAGTCACTCGCATCTCATTCCCCCTCCCTTTGTCCCGCCTCGTGCGAAAGCAAAATCCACTCTCTCGCTTGGTTGCAGACTGGCAACCCGCCGGTTGCCGCAGCCAGAGACCTAGGCTGCAGCCCACCGGCCACCGCGTCTACTGGTCGTCATCACCTGTCGATCGTCTTGGTGAGCACTTAGAAGCATGGATTAAATCCTGAATCCATATATGGCATTGCTAAATTTCTCCCGATTCTTTCGATTTCTTTAAGCAAATGGATTGAATTTATGAGTTATGGTTTGAATGTTTTGATTATTGGTTGGATTTTTGTTAAATTGTAGGGTTTGGAATTAAGGTTTTAATTTGGGTTTTTTTACATTAGAATACCCAACTACTTCGTTTTAAACTAGAGACAAAATTATACATGTAATTATATGTGTGGTGAAGCAGTGAACCCCGGTCATTTTCATTCTGATTCCACCCCTGATGCTAAGTATATCTTGTGGCTAATCGTTAGCCATGTGCAAGAAAGTGAAAGCAACTTTCATTGGCACTTTACATTTGAGGATTTCCAAAAAGAAAAAAAAACTTTCAAAGCACACATAACTGCAGATTTGCAGTGCAATTTACTCTTCATTTGGCAGAGAATGGGTGAAATTTATTATATATGAAGTATTTTTAGGATAGCCATTCCCGTTAACTTTACGAAGGTCAAGTTTTATACACCCTTTTTAAGCTGTACACGAAATGAAATGCTCCTGGGATGCAGCGGTGGCACAACGGGTAAGGCAGCAAGCAGCCAAACAGGGCCAAATTGCAAATAAGCGGCTAACTAGGGTCAACTAATGTAAAACATCCTCAGGGATGTGTTTGCAGATATTATGTCTAAAGGGGACCAAATTGTAAATATCCACCTGCGCAGGGGCGTTTCTGCCATTTTTCATACCTTCCACGGATGTATCTGTATGTATTCATTAATTCATACCACTACCTCATTTGATCCGGCGGCCAAACAGCGTCCAAAACAAGCTATCCTAGCCAGATGGCAATGGGTACCCGAAACCCGATACCCGGTGGGTTTTTACTCTATTAGAGCATGGATCTGAGTCAATTTCCTAACCCATGGGTCTCTTAATGGGCAAAAAGCCCAACCCATCGGGTCTGCCGGGTTCGGGTACGTTCCTATAGTACCCAAACCCGTAAACCCACGGGTAATATAAACCCGATCCATAGGAGTTATAAACCCAGGCTCTCAGCCTCCCAAGCAAACCAGCCCAGCCCATAGCCCATTAGTCAAGTACAAGGAGCAGTTGATGTCTCTCCTTTTGGTTTTAACTGAGTTGTGAACTGTGAATTTGTAATGATATGTTATGCCAGTGAACTATAAACTGAGAATTGATAGAGTGAACTAGTGATGTGCATTGTGAATTTATCGTTGCTTGTTTCATGCATAGTAGCATATAAATTGAACTTATTGTTGAGTTGCTAAGCACTGCATTGTCTGCAATCTGCACAGCTGTTGTCGGGCACGGGCGACCCGTGGGTACCCGTTACCCGAGTGGGCATGGGTCTGAGCAAAAATCTGCACCCGTCACGGGCATGGGTTTTTTAGCGGGCACGTCCAACTTTCATGGGCACGGGTTTGGGATAGCAAAATCCAACGGGTTTGTGCCCGTTGCCATCTCTAATCCTAGGGAACAAACGAAGTGCTATTGACTAATGCTGCTAGATGCCGTCCCAAAACTGCAACCCAAAACGAGAGGAAGGCTAACGACGAAGAAAGCAAACCAGAAAGGCGACGACGAAGAAGACGAATGAGGCCAAGCTGAAAAGCTCGAATCTTGCGAGCACAAGCACACCCAAGATGGATCCCGCACAAGCATCTGCGCACGCGCTCCGGATATCCCAAGATGGATGCAGAATCTATCAAACGAACTAACTTGGAGCTCGGGAAGCAGGGGAAGAGGGCTAGGAGATCAAACCGGTAGGTGACGAGGGCGGGGAGCGGGCAGCCGCGGAGCAGGCGCGGGAGGTGCTCGCGCGGGCGGAACCCATCGATGAAGTCGAGCCGGATCTCGACGAGGTCACCGCCGGTGGCCGCCGCGGCCGCCGCGTCGGCCTCCATCTCCTCCACCGTCCGCCCCACCAGCGGCACGCACAGCAGCGTCATCTCCTCCTCCTCTCGGCTGTCCCCGCTCGCGATGCGGATGCGGGCGATCGGCAATGACCGCGTCGGGTGGTGTGGTTGCTCTGGTCGCGGGCGGAAGCAGGAAGCGGGGTGGGCGGGGTGTGAAGAGGGGAGGGTGGCGGGGTTGGTGCGGTGGGGTGGGTGGTTTGGTGGAACGGCCGCGGAAAAGTCGAATTTGCCGTCAACGGGGGACTAGCTCTGGCCAAATGGGCGTGTCCGCCAGCCGACCCAAAGCACCATAGTGTGGCTTATGGTCTAGTCCACGCACGACATGGGAGTAATGGATTGGGCAACACGGTACAGTACCGCGGGCGGAGTTTGCAGAGGTAAAGCCACTCGTGCCATGTTTTTACATCATATTTATAAAAATAACTATATACACAACATATTGATAAAAATATCGTTTATACCATTTGGTGGATAGACGGCAGCACAGAGTAGACGATGTGTAACACCTGTCACCCCATAAGCAAAAGGCAGGCGTCTGCCGTCCGTCCACCAGACGACAGGCGCCTGCCGCCTGCCCATGGAAAGTCAGCTTAATCACCTGTCTAATTTGTACCTGTCGCCCCACAAGCAGACGGCAGGCGCCTGTAGGGGTGGAAACGAGCCGAACCGAAGGCCGAGCCAAGCTCGGTTTGGCTCGGTGAGCGATGAGGCTCGGCTCGGCTCATTTCAAAGCGAGCTACGCGAGGGGCTCGGCTCGGCTCGAAATGAGGCTCAAGCCGGCTCACGAGCCCGAACGAGCCAAAAAGGCTCGCACATAACAGTAGCAGAATTTCACAGTAAAATTTCACAGATTCACAGCAGATTTTCACAGCAATTTCACAGCAGATTCACAGCAGCAGATTCACAGACAGAGTCACAGCAAAAGTTAAAAAGCAGTTCACAGTCACAACCTCCCCAGACTTCCCACTGAAAACTGACAGAGAGCATTTCACAAGCACAAGTGCACAACATTCACAACAGCAGGGAAAGCAATTCACAATAGCAGGAGCAAGCAGTCAAGATGTGATGGCGGAGCCCAATAGTTCGATAGCAAAAGCAGTTCAACAATGAAGAAAGGTAGCAATTTAGTAGTAGAAAGAAAAGAATAGAAATAAAATTGGTGGAAGCATTACCAGACACTAGCTGCTCTCTACGATGCTTTTAGAAAATGGAATGGTTTGAACATCATCCTCTTCATCTTCTTCCTGAAAAGATATATAATATTGAAGTTAACATAAGCAAAAATAAAATAGACAAATATTGCATTACAAATATTGAAGTTAACATAAGCAAAAATAAAATAGACAAATATTGCATTACAAATGAACCTATCACAACTATAGAAGATCTCATGTCATCATGTGCACCTCTAATCCAGCTAGAGGCACAAACCAAATGTTGAGCCATAGCCGGACGTACAGAACTCCGATAGTCATCTAATACTCTACCTCCAGCACTGAAAGTTGATTCTGAAGATACACTAGTAGCTGGTATAGTCAAGAAATTCTTAGCCATATTCGACACAACTGGAAATCTATGTGCATTCAAATTCCACCACGCGAGCAATTTGAAATCCTTGTTATCTAAACTCTCGTTTACTTCATCTAGGTAGATGAGTAACTTTGACTTTGAAGGCTTGGTAGAAGTAGAACGCAAGAATGACTGAAACTGAGATGAAACTGATGATAATGAGCTACTTGTACCCACAGCTGAAGAAGAGATTGCTTCACCTCTGTTGCCTATTCTGTTGTGCCGATAGTCCATCTCAAACTGTGAATATAAATCTTCCAATTCAACCTTGACATCATCAAACTCTTTTGCAGCTTTTGAGGGCTCGTACATTTGGTTGAAGTACCAACTAATGAACCTCATCTTAAACCTGGGATCAAGAATAGTAGCAAAGACCATGACATTGTTCTTTTCTTCCCAATACTTGTCAAACTTATCCAACATTGCAGTAGCCATTTTCTTCAAATACTCATCTCCAGAAGTAATTGCGGCTCTTAATGCAATCTTAACATTAACTATATGAGGATAAAAAATATTTGCCGTTGGATATGTTGATCCAGAAAATGCAGTAGTCACCTCAGATAAGGATTGCAATATTGGTGCAATTTTTTCATACAATAACCAATCTTGACCCGATGGTTGCCATTGATAATTTGCATCCGTGTCAGCATAACACACTAAAGCATCCTTATAAGCAATACATACTGACAACATTTTGTATGTGGAACTCCATCGTGTAGACACATCAAGGCTCAATCCAGGGCCAATTTGCAAAGCAAGCGATGAGCAGATTTGTAAGAATTTGTGCATACGAGATGGAGACTTCTTTATATACTTTACTGTTTCTCTGAGCTTGTTAATCAAAGGTTCTAATGGTTGTAGGCCATCATTAACAACCAAATTCACTATATGAGCACAACATCGAACATGAAAATACTTGAAAATGAACCGGCTGATCCTCTAGCAGCAAACTTGGCCATTAAACTACGTATAGCAGCAGTATTCGATGAAGCATTATCAAGAGTAAGTGTGATGATCTTATCCTCTATCTTCCATTCAACAACGCAATCAAAAACAGCCTGAGCTATAACAACCCCAGTGTGTGGAGGATCCAACTCAATAAAGTTCAGCACACGACATTGCACAACCCAATTTTTATCTATATAATGTGCCACCAAACTCATATAGCAAATGTTTTGGTTTGAGGTCCACAAATCACAAGTTAAACTAATATGTGACACATTTCTGAGACTCTTTCTAAGAACTTCTCTCTCTGATTCATAAATCTTGATGCATTCATTTCTTATCGTCTTTCAACCAATGAACTGATATAATGGATTTAAATATCTCATCAAAATATTAAACCAAGTATGCTCAACCATCCTAAAGGGATACTCATGGACAATTATCATCTTAGCAATAATTCGACGAGTCTCATCATGATCATATTCCATATAAGTAGCTACAAAAGGTAAACAAGTCTCACCTCCCATGGCAGGACCGAAGTTGATTGTCGCTTGAGCTTTCATCTTAGCCATCTTGTTCATATATGGCGTGCACTTCGGTATATGCCTCATAAGATGTGAAGTTGCACCCCCTTGTTTGTACGACATGAGTTTGTAGCAGAACCTACACTTTGCCTTTGAATCAACATCTCCTTTCTTTGTCTTCGATGGAACATTCACCACCTTAAAGATCTTCCAACAATCTGATCTCTGTTTCTGTCTACCAGCTGTCTTTGGAGATCCTTTCTTCCTTTTTGCCCTCTTCTGAGATATTGTACCCTCTTCTGTTGTCAATGCCACAGCGGCTCCTTCAGCACCATTTGAGCTTGAAGAGTCCACATCAATATCATCCATGTCCTCATCAGATCATCCACCACCATGAACATCACCACCCAAAGCCTCCCAATCCACATCCTCACTCGTTGACTGCAATAAAACATTGTACAATATTGTAAATCCCAAGAATTAGGAATAGCAAATAGTAGGCATAGCCTAATCCTAACATAGATTAGAACCCTAAGAATAGAACCCTAATCCTAATCTCTGTTTATAAAATCAGGAATAGCAAATAATCTCTGTTTTAATAGTGTCCACATAATGCTCAACAGATAACCCTAATCCTAACCCTAACCCTGAGCAAAATAGGAGCAAAACAAAGAAGTGATTCTCTATATTTTTCAGTCCGACTACAGTCCTCCCTAGCCCTGAATACATGAACTAACCAACAGACTAATGACAAATCCCAGTTAGGGCGACATCACATATTCACATCCTCACCCTAACCCTAACCCTAATCCTCAGTATTAGTAATACAGTAATAGGGCGACATCACAGTTACTCACCGAGGCTGCTGGTTCGACGAGGTCAGGAGGCGGTGCAGACCATGCAGGCTCGCCCCCTATTGCCGACGGGGAGGCCTCGACGTCGGCCGCCTTCTTTCCTCGAGCATGTGACTCCATGCTCCGTTCACGGCCCATGCGCGTCGGTTGGAGCCATGGAGGTTGCCGCGTGACGGATCGAGAAGGAAGAGTGTCGGGGACTCGGGGAGGATGGGTATTGGCGAAGCACACCGCCCGCGCGCGTGGGGAAGGAAGACGATCGCCGATTCGGGGATGGAGGGCGGTCGAGCGCGTCGGGAACGAAGGGGATCGACCGATCGGGGAAGTATGCCGGCCGAGCACGTGGGGAAGGACGGCGATCGCCTATCGGGGACGGACGCCGGCTGCGCGACTAGGGACTGGGGAGTGCCGCTGCCGCCCGACAGGAAGACTTAGGGACTTAGGGTTGGGGTTAGGGATGACGGGAAGACTACATCGATCGCAGCGTCTCACTGGGCTGGGCCGACTGCGGCGTGGCGTCACTGGGCTGGGCCGTCTCGCACCGTGCTCGCACGAGCCAACGAGCGGCTCACAAGCGGCTCGAGCCTAGCTCATTTTTCTCACGAGCTAGACACTGCGCTCGACTCGCCTTGAAACGTCGCGAGCCCGAGATGAGCCGGCTCGAGCTCCTCACGAGCCGAGCCGGCTTGCAAGCCTCAAGCCACTTTTCCAGCCTCAAGCCTACCGCCCGTCCACCAGATGGCAGGCGCCTACTGCCCACCCAAGGGAAGCCAGCTTAATCACCTGCCTAATTCGTACATGTCGCCCCGTGAGCAAACGGCAGCGCCACCGCCCGATCCACTGGGCGGCAGGGCGCCGCGCTGTCTGTGAAGCCGCCTTAATCACCGCCTAATTCAGTGTCACGTCGTCCCGTGAGCAGACGGTAGGCGCCTGCCCACAGGAAGCCATCTTAATCACCTGTCTATTTCGTAATTTATAATTTTTTAAATTTACAAATATAACAAATGTGCTCAAACAAATATGACATTTTTTTGGAGCTTCTTGAGGCATCATGATATGTTGTGTAATTTTTTTACAATTTTTTGAGAACATTTTCTACCTCTGAGAATTCTTAGAATGACACATAATTAACTAGGCGATTAAACAGTTATGCACCGCTCTAAGAATTTTTAGAGGTAGTAAATGATCGTGAAAAATTACAAAATTTTTTGTGCAGCTTACATATATAGTGTGATACATTATGTAATTTTTACGTAATGTTTTGCACCACTGTGCAGGCCTGGTGCCGTCCAGGGGGCAGATGGCAGGTCATTAGGCCCACCTTTATTAGTGCTTAATCATCCAATTTAATTACGCGCTGCTTAAATAAATTTTAGAGGTAGAAAAGTGGTGTAAACAATTACTTAAAAATACACAATGTAGCACACTATATATGGAAGCTTCCTAAAAAATTTCATAAATTTTCACAACCATTTACTACCTCTAACATTTCTTAGAGAGGCACATAATTGTTTAATCGATTGGTTAACTATACGTCATTCCAAGAATTTTTAGAGGTAGCAAATGTTCTTAAAAAATTGGAAAACATTACACAACATACCACGATATCGTAGAAAGCTCCACAAAAAATGTCATAATTGTTTGAGCTCATTTGTTATATTTATAAATTTAAAAAAATTATAAATTATGAATTAGACAGGTGATTAAGCAGGCTACCTGCCGTCCCGTGGGCGTGCGGCAGGCACCTGCCATCTGGTGGGTGGGCGGCAGGCGCCTATCGTCTGCTCACGGGGCGACAGGTGCCATGTGTCGTCTGCTCTGGGCTACCGCCCGCCCGCCAGATGGCATAAACGATATTTTTGTCAATACGTTGCGTATACGACTATTTTTGTAAATACGATGTAAAAACATTGCAAAAGTGGCTTTGATTCGAGTTTGGGTTATCACCCTAGCCTGATACGGCATGAATAGTACTGGACAAAGCATAGCCTGGAATGAGCATAGTTGATTAGACATGTTTAGCCTATTTAGCCTATTAGATACATTTAGCCTGTTAGGCACGATAGCGGGTCGTTAGGCACAGTATGCATGACTCGTTTAGCACGATTTCAGCCCGTTAGACACGGTAACAGTTGAATTTTATAATTTTCTAGTCATTTATAGTCGTTTGAGAGTTTAAAAATATAAAAATATATATAATTTTTGTTATAAGTAAACAGCAAACCCCCTTATTCTGTTCTTGCACTTCTAAGTGACGCTAGAGTGATATATTATTCTAACTATTTTTCATATATTCATACTAAATTATTTGATGTTTTATCAAAAGTATGGGCTAAAGTTTCAAGGAGTGGGGCAAAATCTTTGGTGCACTAGGTTTCTTCAGAAGATCAAGTTATACAATGTCAAGTACTGAAGCAATACACAACCACCGTGGTAGTGGGGAACCATCCGTCTTTCTAAACAGCAATCCTGTGGATTACTAGGAAGAGGACATCAATATTTTGGGATGGTGGCATGAGCATAAGATATCATATCCGGTGTTATCCATATTAGCACATGAGTGTTAACTGTTCATGTTTCGATAGTTTCTTTAGAGTCTGCTTTCAATTTTTCAAGAAGAATATTGGAGGAGAGAAGAATAAATCTCATGAGTGAGATGGTGGAACTACTTCTGTAACATCCCAAAGTTTGGTTATTCGAAAATTATGGAATTTTAAAATCTTTTCCTGCATTTTTATGGCATTTGAATTTATTTTGAATATTTATTTGAAATCTTTTGAGTTGTTGGGTGGCATGCAAATTAATATATTGAGAATTAATATCCAGGTTTAAAAAATGATGGCGTTAATAAGAGAAATAGAAAATCCAAGGATCTACACACAAATTAACATTTAGATATTAAATAATGGAAATAAAAATCTGAAATCAAATTAGTTAGGTAAAAGAGAAGAAAAGGGCTAAGGAGTTTTTAAAACCCACATATAAATAGCTGAAAATTTAAATTCTAAATTTCAGAGGTCATGCAAAAATTGAAAGCAATAATCTTAAATGTGAAATAGAAATTTAAATCCAAGAGCAAGAATACCCCTTTTAAATGATTTTAATGAAATGCAACCTACACAAGGCTAGGGGCTAAATACAAGAAATGTAGATACTTGTTACCGAGATGGCATTGGTTCATGATGTGGCAAGATCATCCTCAAGCTTGGCTTCCAATGTGCATATGGTGAGATTCACCTCCTCATGAATATGCCAAGCCTCTAATGTCTCTCCAAGTACCTATTAAGCTTTTAAGCACATTTTGGTACCCAAAACTTGGTTGGGTCCATTAATATTAGTCACAATACATTTGGGCACCCAAATGGCCCTAACATTTAATTTTTGTGAACTAACATTTCTGGCAAATACATTGCTATTTTTATCTTTCCTAAGCAAATATGTTCATTGAATAGAGAAGGCTTAGGAATGATACCTTTGGGACAATCCTTACTTAAATGTCCCTTCTCCCGGCAATTATAGCAAGTACGGTAATTATGACCTCTTCTTATTTTCTTGCCTTGCTTTTTGCCGGTTTGCCTCTTTATTGATGGATTTATCTTGTTTTCCATCTTGTTGGGGCACTTAGAGGCGAAGTGACCCGTCTTATTGCAACCATGGCACTTGACTTTCTTCGTGTGTTTTGCATTGTGCCTTGTCTTGCTATTCTCCTTCTTGGTGATGAAACCTATACCTCTCTTGTCATTTGACAATCTTTGACCTCCTAATATTTTGTCAAGAGAGGCCTTCCCTTTATAGCTTTTCTCTAAATCAATTTTTAATGTTGTGACTTGGGCCTTGAGCTCTTTGTTTTCCTCTACAAGGTTAGTCTCAACAAGCATAGAGGAAGTAGTAGCATCTATTTTTGAGCAACAAGGTAAGTCTAGCAAATCATCACAAGATGTAGATACATTAATTTTAGATGAATTGCAAGAGCTAGGAGCTACGCATGGCATATCGTCTAATAGATCATCACATGAGGTGGATATATCAATTTTAGATGAATTGCAAGAAGTAGAACTTATACATGGCAAATCATCTATTAAATTACAAGTTGTGCCTATATCCACATTTGGTTTAGAATATTCCTTGAGAAGGAGCATTTCATGTTCCTCTTTTAACACATCATAATTATTTTGAAGAGAGACATATTCTTTCTTCAAAATCTTAAATATAGCTTTCTCATTTCCAAGAAATTCATTTAATTCTTCTAACATGTCCATCAACTCATCATAAGAAGGTGCATCATCATTATCATCAAAATTTACCTTCTTTTTACCTTTTGCCATAAAGCATCGAGTTAATGTGGAGGGGATGGTGGATTCTTCATCGTCGGAGCTAGAAGTTGAGCATTTTTCTCCCGACATCCACTCTTGTACGCAATCCTCATCGGTTGATGTGGATACTTCATATTTGTCTTGAATTTTAGTCCACATGTTATGAGCGCTCTCAAGATTGCATGTCGTATTGAACACCTCTACACTCAAAGCACTAAATAAAGCGTTAGTTGCTTGAGCGTCGAGATGTGAGCATTTCTCATCCTCAATTTGCTAAGCCTCCACTGGTGTAAGATCGAGGTGGCCGACTAGAGGGGGGTGAATAGGCGGTCTTAAAAATTCTCTACAAATTAATACTAACAATTTAAGAGCTTTTCTATTTGCCTAAACCAAGTATATAAAGCGGAAGGGTAAACCAATTTGGTTTAGCTCAAATAGCGCCTACAACAAGAATATCGCCTAAGTGCACCAAATTCTAACCTAGGTCAAGGTTTGCAATTCTAGGTATACAAGCAATCAATTTAATTCTATGAATATAAATTGCTTGAATGTAAATAAGTACAAGAAAACAAACCACAATTGACACAACGATGTTTCTGGTGGTGTTGGAGAGTTGCCACTCTCCCCTAATCCACGTTGAGGTTAGCCCAAACGAATTGGACCGGCTCCACGAATTAAGCTGAAACACCTCAATCCACTAGTGGTAGCTCTTTCCCGCTCCGGGTAGGTGAGCTCCAACCTTCACGCACGCCGGGCCTTCTCACAAGCTTCTTTGAGAAGATCACCGAGCACAACGCCTCCAACGCCGTCTAGGAGTCGGCAAACTCCAAGAGTAATAAGTCAAGCCCCTTGCTTGACTCTCACCACGTGCAACAAATGCACAAGCTCAAGTGGATACGAAATCCACCTCTAGATGCAACACATGCAACTAGAGACCTCTCTCCTTGCTCACAAGGTGCAACACATGCACAAAGGAGAGGAGAAGCTCACACTAGCTAAAGAGAGTGAAATGGAGTGCCAAAGACCTTATCCCAACCGGCCACAAGGAAGTATTTATAGCCCACACCTTAAAACTAGCCGTTGGAGTCAAAACAGGATTTTCTGGAACTACCACACTTATAGGAGCGGTACTACCGCTCCCCATCATAACTCATAATGGAGGGACTAGATTCTCAATCTTTCCCTTTTGGTAATTGATGACAATCTCAACAAATAATGATATAATAAATTGAATATAAAACCATTTGAATTCAAAGTGCGGTACTATCGCCATCTAAGGTCCAGTAGTTCCGCTCTCCGGTAGTTCCGCAGAGTCGGCGCGGTACTACCGCTTCCCTATCTGACGCGACAGAACGGCTATGTCAGAGCCTCTGCAATGACCGTTGGATTTTCGGCGCGGTACTACCGACGTTGTAAAAACCGGTACTACCGCTCGCCGGTAGTTCTGCAAAGTCGGCGCGGTACTACCGCTCGGGCCGAACTCCGAAAGTCCCAATTTTGGCGCTCTCTGGAAAAAAGGCTCCGCTCTACCTCCGGAGCTTCCGGGCGCCGGTAGTACCGTTCCTCTGCGATACTACCGCTCTTCCAGACAGAGCACTGATTTTGCTTTTAAAGCAGATTTTTAATGAATGCATGATTCTAGTTTGATCCCAATATATATGGAAAAAGAAAACATGGATCAATACTAATGAAACCACAAAACATAGAGTGAACTCCCCCTAAATGTGTGCATACAAGTGTATATAAAGAAAGACACATGCACATATTCATTTTGGATTATTTGAGGAGTTTAATCTATATTTTGGATCTAAGGAATGCATTAGTAAATAAGAAAGTGATTTCAAATGCATACCTCTTTGATTTCACATTTCCATCCAAATGAGACTAAACATAAATATACTTGAACAACAATATTAGTCTCATATATACATTTATCATTATCACCAAAATATTATAAAAGTATTTGTCATTAACATCAAAATCTCATAATGGCATTTGTAATTAACACCAAAACCAACTTAAACGTAGCTTGATCTTTCAACTGGGCCTTCTAATGATCGTGCGCGCTTCAATTTCACCTCTCCTCCCCGCCGACGCCGTTGCCCCGAACTCACCTCACCGCCGACCGCTTTGAGTTGCCGCCCGCGCACCTCACCACCGCTCCGGCCAATTCGCCGCCACCCCTAGCTTCCCCACTCCCTATGCAACCCATTTTGCGGGTCACCACCCCCCTCGACCACCGTCTGCCGCCGGCAACACCAACACCGAGCGCCAGCCATCTCCTCTGTTTTGACCCTGCCCAACCCGTAGCTCTTCTATTTGTCTGCCCTTATATCATCAGCCTAGGCCTCCGGCCCACTTGGCTAGCCCGACCGCATGTTAACCCCCACAACTACGAGGTCCCGAGTTCGATTCTGTAGACAACACTTTTTATTCCTTTTTAATTTTATTTTTGTAATCCATTTCAATTAAGAAAAATCAAGAAAGATTAGAGAAAGAATTAGAGAAGCTAATAAATTTAATTAGGATATAAAATAAGGTTAAATAGGATTTAATGTTTGATTATCTTTTGCATGAGCAACTAATATAGCTTAAATATTTATTTGAGGTCTAATTGTCAATTAAAAGCATTAATAAAATATGGTTTTGCTTAATGTCCAAATTTAATAAGGATCCCAATTAAAAATGCATTCGAGTTAAGGAAAACAAATTGGGTGTTAGGTTAAAACTATAACAACAAAGTTTTAAATTAAAGATTACCCATAATTGTAATATATGACCTAACATTAAAATGCCGCCATCAAACAAATCCCAAGTAGTAGATTTAACTAAACAACAATATTGACATGTAATCATGTATAGCAAGTTCGGCCCAAATAAATAAATTTAAAAATAAAAATAAAGTTAAGCCTAATAAAAACTAAAGTATAGACAATATAGGGATGGTGCTATTAATTAAATCCTAATGTTAGATTTAAATAAATAATAACATCGAGCACAAATGTATATAGCCGGCTAGGACTCGTATAAATAGACCCTAGTTCAAATTAAACTTAGCCTAGTGATAACTGAAGATACATAAAATGTCGTACCACAAAATGCTATAAACCAAGATTCTAAAATTAATCCGAAAAGCTAAAAATTGTATACATTGTGTGTATAGTGTATGCCCTGAAGATTTGCGCTCGACAAAATAATACTCAAATCATAGGTTCAACCAAACTCATGGAACTTCCATGATTAATACAAAAATAATAGAAGAGATTATTAATAAAAAGATCAAGTCATCGTATTCTACCACCGACCTTGCCTCAAATCACCCAAATCACCCATTAACTCATAACCAAGCTAAATTGAGTTTATTTGGATTTATGTGGGTCTTTTGAGTTATTTGCTTGTATTCGTGTTCAGTCATTTAGCATGTGACTAGAAATCAGAGTCCTGAAGAATCGAGGGTTCAAGTGTGATAAAGAGCGAAGTGAAGATAAGGACCAGAAGCTCCAAGGAAAGCATTTTGTGAGCTCAAGACCGCGGTAAACCGCGCAAGGCGAGTCAATACTTTGATCATGTTGAACCTACATTTTCTGTAAATTACTTTTGTTTAAATTATCAAATTGCATGTTGTTATTTTATATACAAATACATGTTTAATTTAGAGATTCTAGTTATATGCCCATTATTTACCTTGATTAATATTACACCTCCTTTGGAATAGTTGATTATGTGAACCTTGTCGCCCTGGTAATATTATGATAGTAACCTTTCGAAAATAAGTCTGTAATTATACGACATGCTTAGTATTGCTTAGACACTCGGGAGCGCTGAAATGCCCCAAGCATCATTATCATTTTTAATCATGAGAAACTGGTTTGGGAAGTCACGGTGATAATGACTGGTGTATTTGGATAAGATTATTTTATGCTCCCAAAAACCCTAACTTGCTTAAATATTTGGGCGGATGGTTCGAGGGTGTGTGTGAGTGGTGCAGTGGAAGCACAAAATGGTTAGTGGTAGAACTGTCCAGATACCACTAAGGACTGAATCTTGTCATGATCAAAACTGTACAACCACAAGTATGTAAAATACAACCTGGCTAAGTAAATTTATCGAAACCCCTAGAATCATCTCACCGGTAGTGGATAGCAGTGGATATGCGAGGGCAAGGGGAGGCCAAAAGGGATACCAAGGGGAGGGTGAAGTAACTAGCCGTACTAGCGTTGCGGGGAGTGGAGCCCAGCTGCGCTAGTAGACGTGGTTACATCCCGTGCAACGTATGGGACCCACCGCAAGTGGGAGAAGCTCATAGGGTGACATGACAACAGGGACTAGATGCTTTGAAAAGTCACTGTGATGGTCTGCTCAATCGCATGACTAAGGGATCATGTGGGGCAACGAGTTGATTGTCTCTTGTGGTGAAAGTGTACAAACTCTGCAGAGTTAGAACTATTCGAATAGTCGTGCCCACGGTCATGGGCGGACATGGGTACTTAACCAGATATAGTTCTATTTCAAAAACTTTGTGAGCGGGGATGGAAAAGTGGAGGGTAGCGGAAGGCCCTGATTTATGTTGCCCTGGGTGTCGCCACAGTGATAATGTAAGCGGCTATAACGCTGAAGGATTAAGCATATGGTGCAGAGGCCATGTAATGGTGGATGGAATCTGAATTGATATTATTATTGTATTCCTTTACGCATTATGTTTTTGGTTCAAAACTGCTAGGTTTTAGGAAATTTCTATGTATCATATTTCTAAATAATGATAAAGCTTCTTCTTTTACAAAATAAAGTGTAAGAAAAAATAAAAGGAGTCGAAAGTAAAGAAGATGGATGTTTGGGGTAAACATACGAAGATGTCGGTGGAATCATGTCGATCATAAAAAGAAAGCGATAGTGTGGATTCTGGGAGAAATAAGTTGGTGAAGCCTAAATGGATGGATATGCTAGATAGACGGTTTAAATGATTTTTTTTGGAGAATTAGGGAGTGCAAAGGTAATTGATGGATTACAATACTGATAACTAATATAAATTCTTGGAAGATGTTGGCAATGTTGAGATTAATTGGGTTTGATCAAATACTAGAAGGATGAATTGAATTTTTGGGAACTATCAGAGGAATGATAACAATTACTGGAGTACAATATTGATCAATGATAATTTTGATGGATGTATACTAGTGAGTCGTAGACTGGATCACTGATATTCTTGGTGGAGATAAACTAGTGAATTAGTAAGAGGTAGATAAGGGAAAATAAGGTTGACTATTGGATGAGCAAATTATGGTTTTTAGATCAATAACATAAAGGATTGAATTGTTAGAAAGTCCTGATACGAATGATTTCGGTGGATTAAAAAGTGATTATGTTAGAGAATCATTAGAATTCAGAAGTGAAGAGTTGATGAATAACATTTACAAGATTGGATTATTAGGAATTCAGAACACAAAAGATATTAGTGGATCAAATAAATGATGACACTAGCTGTTTGGAGTTTTAGACAACATTCAATATAGAAAGTGTATGTTCGGTGGATTAAATAAATGATGACACTCGTTGTTTGGAGTCTTAAACAGTAATCAATATAGAAGGTGTTTGTTCGGTGGATTAAATAAATGATGACACTAGCTGTTTGGAGTCTTAGACAGCAATCAATATAGAAGGTGTATGTTCGGTGGATTAAATAAATGATGACACTAGCTGTTTGGAGTTTTAGACAGCAATCAATATAGAGAGTGTATGATCGGTGAATTAGATAGATGATAACACTCGCTGTTTGGAGTCTTAGACAGCAATGATTGTATGATCGATGGGTTACATAAATGATGCCACTCGTTGTTCGGAGTTTTAAACAGCAACAATAACATCGTGATTAAATAATAATAATACTAAAAGCAATTTACGACAAATAAAATAATCCAAGCCTCTCCTTTGATAAGCCATGCATACTATTTATTTGCATCATGTGTATTGGCTCGCAGAGCACGGTGGTTAGTGTGTTCACACTCGCTCTCACAATAAATCCAGAATCAGGAAATCAGATCACTACGCGTCAGCAATACTTTTGGGCATGATGGTAAAAAAGATGAAGATGTCGAGGGCTAGGTCGCGAACCTCCAGTTGGCTGCCTGTGGACATGTCCTGAAGGTCCCACCTGTGTGCTTCGTTCTTCCGCTGCTTCAATTTACTGATTTCGGCCTAATCGGCTTATGTGTAAGTTCACTATTTTAATTATGCTTCCGCATGGTATGTATTTGATATTCATTTGCTGTATCTGTGAGCACTATCTACTAATCCAAGGAATAGTGCAATAAATCACAGAGGATTCCAGATAGTAAAATCTGATGTCCCTACAACTTCTCATAGTGAAAGAATGAGAACAAGCTGATTCACGAGCTCAACACTCTATAGAGAATACAGAGTTGACAGACACATTCAATAATTTTTATCTAAACAATGACACTTAGAGCATCGATGACCATTGTACATTTTATCATTTTTACATGTACTGTAGAGTTGTGGATTGTACTGTTTTTTCTTTGATAAGGTTTTTTCAAGTTGAGTTTTTACTTGGCAAAATTTTTAATGAGATAGCCATTTAAACATTAATAAAACCCATTATTACATTCTATAATTTATTTTGTATTTTTTAAATTATACATATATTTGGAATTATTACAATTTTTCAAAAAATTTAGGCCAAAATGGGCTAAACGGCCTCCTTGGCCCATCATGGGCCCAAGCTGGCATGCATGGCCCGTGAGCTCAATGGGCTATGTTGGGTCTATGGCTCAGCCCATGAGCCAGCACGACACGGCCCGTCTAGGCTGATGGGCTAAGTGGGCCATGTCGTAACAAGCTTATGTCGTGCTGGGCTATACCGCCCATTTGGCCAATACTAGGGAGGACATAGTGGGTCATTACCAGGTGAGATTTCCAATGTTTTTTCAGAGCATGTATGCCACGCTATAGCGTCAAAGCTTTCACAATGATGTAACCATCTCCCGCCGCTCTCCCTCCCCTCCCCTGCCACTCCCTCCCATCCCTCTCTCTTCTCCACCCGCACCAACTCCCGCTCTCTTCTCTAGAGCCAGCAGCAACTACACACCCCTTGTCCACCACCAGTGGTTGTTGACGACCTCGCTGCTTCGCGGCGCCGTCGTCTCCCACTCCCCATCGCTCCTACTCTTCCTAATCTAATATTCATAGGGTCGCTGCCTTTTGTGCCTCCCTCCACCATCGAACCACCAACTCCCTTGCCTCCCTCTATATCCGGAGGTGCAGTGAACCCGTCAACGGCAGCAATGCTTTATGCCGGCCATCGTGCGAGAGCGAGCGAGAGAGAGAACAAGGGTGTGGCGGCCAGCAGTGAGAGGGAGCGCAAGAGAGAGGATGGTATACCATCAGAATGATATATTGTTCCCTAGTTTTTCTCCTTTTTCTCTTCTTCTATCTCATCTTCCCATCGAACCTGCAAAGCTCATTTCAATGCTTTGGGAAATTACGTATGTGCCACTATGAAGGCTTTTGAGCAAAAAATAATGTTGTGAACATTCCATATGAATTAGAGTAAATTTGCTTCATACCATTATGATCATATGTGAGTTGCAACATACTAGCATAAAGAGACCAAGCTTATAAATATTATTGCAAAGATAAAAAAAATACTAGAGAATGATGTTAACATTAGCTTTTCCTTCTAGCCGAGCGAGGGCAGTGGCGGAGCAGTAGCCCAGCAAGGCGGATCATTACGACTTTGTTGGGTTCTCTTTGGCAGTGTAGGTGTTGTGGGCCATAGCAGCAGTGACATGGCACGAGCTCCTAATCTGCTCCTCTTGTAGAAATTCCTAATTTGCCTTCTCTTCTTAGGACGAGGTGTATTGTGTACTTTTGGTGAATTCCAAGTCAATGAGACAAGTAATTGATCTTTTGAGTACTAATTGATAGGAAAATTGATCTCAACCACCACATCTTCCTTTGTTTCACTGTGCTCCAGGAGAAGATGCGCGCGATGGTGACTCCACAGCATGTGTGCAACGTGCAACCTCCACTCACCATAGTCTCTAGATCTGTGAACTGCCTCAATGTGGAGCATCGTGATGGCTAGACAGAGCGAAATAAGATAACACAGAGTACTTGACCAAGAAATAGACAAGGGCATGCTCGACACGCCATGGCCAGCATAGGTGAAAGAGGAAGTGCGCCGAGGAGAGAAGAGATGGGGCAAGGGCAAGAATGTCATTTCGCACGCAACTAACAGAGAATGTGTGGTGATGGTCTTTCTCTCATGTAGTGAAACAAAAGCGATGGGTGGTGCATGTGTGGGAGAGTGATGAGGATGGGGGAGGAGAAGCAATAATTAATTATAGAGGTGGCCAAATGGGCGGCCTAGCTCGGCACATCACTGGCCCATATAGGCATAACCCATTTAGGCATGGATCCGTTTGGCCTGTTACTTAGATGGGCCATGCTGTGTCAGCCCATAGGCTGAGGCACCGACCTAACTATGCCCGATAGCCTCATGAACCATGTTGGGCCAGCTTGGGCATGGTTAGCTTGTCAGGCTGGTGTGGCCCATTTAGCCAATTTGGCATGAAATTTTGAAACAAATGTAAAATAAGCCTAAAAACATAAATAATTCAAAAAATATATGCTTATAAAATAACCTATATAAAATTAAAAACTATAAAATAAAATCATATAAATATTAAAAAATGAATAACCCTAATAGGCCGTGTCGAGCTGGGCCATGCCATGCCAGGCTCGATACTTTTCGTGCTGTGTCGGGCAGGCCTGCTCGGCCGAGGTCTTCACCCAGGCGCGACACGAGTTATCGGGCCAGACCAGCTCGGGTCGCCCGATCTTCTCGACGTAAGATATATACTCACGGAAGTCTTGATGAATCGTAATGATCCTCCAATGCAGTGTAAGGGATGAACACTCTTTAATCCGCTAAAACACACTTGTGTTGATTTCGTCGACCACCAAGTGAAGATATATCGTGCACCCAATTCCCAGCGGAATGGCTGAATGAACTTGATTGAAGAAAACACTCCTAATTCCCTATGGAACTTCGGCAGCAATGCTAAACTCAAACAAACTTTAGTAGATTGATTTTTCTCAAACGTGGTATGAATTTTACAAGGGTGGCGACTGTCTTTTAAATAGATACAAGGGGTGGAGAGTCGGCCAACACTTGGAGGCCGAATAGGACTCGATTACAAAGCCCTAGGCCTACTTTGACTCGGACTGAAAAAGTGATGTGACTTATTTCGCAGTTTTTGATCGACTCGTAGGGTATTTGGAGGTGAGGACAGATCCATCTGAAAGTAGACTTCAAGAGCTTTCCATAGAGTACAAGAACACCTCAATCGAACTCCGTTTGTAAAAGTTATGGCTGTTTTAGTAGGTGCATGTTGGGCTGTCTTGAACCGAATCCGAATTGAGTTCTGAGTTGAATCCAAGTTTGAATTCGGTTGTACATATGGGAGGTCCGAATTGGCCTTTAAAATCTTGTCCAAAACTTGGGCTTTATGTTCTTGGGCTTCTCCCCTGTTGCTCTCCCACTGCATGGGCTTTTTTTCTCCTTGATCAGCTGCATGGGCTGCTCGGCTTTCTCCTTTCCATCCCAATGGCGTTTGAGCTCTTTTTTCTTGGTAGCAAATATGATTACCCTCCTTGTGCTTCTCCATTGTTTTGGCCCCGGAATCATCATAATATTCAAACCTAATAATAAACAAGAATTTGGCATAAGGTAGTATATCGTTCCCACGAATAGAAGGAAATTCATTAAGAAACAATTCACCTGATAATATTTAATGCGGATCAATACTTCCTTCCAGTGAAATAATGTATTTGACTGAAAAGTGCTAAGCATATGCGTATCCGCATCACCAGCTCGGCCTGTTTAGGTAGTGAGCTATGCTATGCCGGGGCTAGCCAATAGTGCCATGCTTTAGGCCGACCTAGCTAGCATGATCAATTTGGCCACCTCTAGTTAGTTGCCTAGATTTTGGGGGAGGACAAGAATTAATTTGTTCAGAGTTGTTAGGGAATTCATTTTCTCATATTTTTATCATTTTCTTTAGATTTTTTCATAGTGGTTTGTTAGAGAGGAGGGGAGGGAGAAAGCACCACTGCCACCAACTCCAATTTTTTAAAGTAGTATAACTAATTCAATGCTCGTGCATTGCTACATATTAAAAAATTATACTACCGTAGCATGTCGTGCCACCGTCCGTGAGCTTGGATTACATTACGCCATGGCTCTGCCACATGCCCAACTGAGCTCTGTTGTGACCATCATTGCCCCTCCACTACCATGCTCGACCTATGTTGCACCTTGGCCATGCAGCCATGCCTAACCTCCGGCTAGGCCCTACAAAGACTAGAAGAGGTGATCGCACTTGGTGTCAACAAAGTGGGTGACCCAATGGCAACAGCATCTGCTACAAGCCATGGAAAGGATTTTTGCGGGAGAAGGAGGTTGTTTGTTAAAGGTTTTTAGGGATGTAGAAGTAGGGGTGGAAATCGAGCCGGCTCGGCTCGGCTCGGCTCGGAAAAGCTCGGTAAAAAAGTGGCTCGGCTCGGCTCGGCTCGTTAGACTAACGAGCTAAAACACAGGCTCGGCTCGGCTCGGTAAAAAGCTCGGGCTCGGCTCGTTAGGCTCGTTAGGCTCGTTAGTACAAATTATATATTTATAAAACCCAATAAAATTATAATATTATGAAAATATTTTTCGAGAGGAATATACACATATGATTTTTATATATCTAATCTAAATATCTAAAAAGATATCCATAGCTAAAGTTTTAAAAAGTGTGATTGCATATATTCAAAACATATTTTTTTTAAATCCGAGCGAGCCAAACGAGCCAAACGAGCGGCTCATGAGCCAGCTCGGCTCGGCTCGTTAAGCCGAGCTCAACCTCTGGCTCGGCTCGGCTCGTTAATGCCACGAGCCGAGCCGAGCCGAGCCGAGCTCTGTGTCGAGCCGAGCCGAGCCGCGAGCCACGAGCCATCTGTCCACCCCTATGTAGAAGGGAGAGGTGAGAGTGGAGAATGCATCACTTTTGTATTCAACAACTGAATCTTTTTTCTACTACTTAAAAAAATGAGTTGATGGTGGTCTATTCTCCCCTCCCCTCTTCGCAGCCATCTTATCTGGCCATGAGATAGGATCTAGGCCATCCATCTTGCACCCCTCCCCTCCTCTCTCTTTGTGTGTCATGGTCTCGAACCACCCCTCCCCTCCAATTCACTCTTCAATTTTTCCCCATTCATCCTCCCCCAATTCATCCAGAACGCCTCCATTCTGCTCCTATTTCGTGAGTCTAGGGTAAGGAATGGTCAATCTAGTTGCCTCCTCACCGGCGGCCAACGTTAGTGATCAAACTCCCCCCACTACCGTCTTTATCCCCTGCACCTCCGTCCTCCCTGCTCCGATACATCACGATCATCTGCCGCAGGCCCATCACCAATGCCATCCTCCCCATGGCCACAGACGTCATCTGTGCTGTGGTGGATTCGGCCGCCGAATATGACTCCCAGGCCAATTTAGTGTGCAAGGGAAGCTGAGAGAACTCAAGCTTCACTCGGCGTAGATGGAGGCTCTCTGGCCCATGTTTGGCATGCTCATCTTGTAGCAGTTGGTGGAGGAGAGCCTTCACAGCACCAGGGTCGGTGGCTGGATCAAAACTCGGAGGGAGCGACTGAAGAATCACATCAGTAGCCAACTTTTGGTTAAGGGGAAAGCCAAGCTTTTTTAAACTCTCAATGTAACCTATCATTTTGATTACATGAGGACATATTACACAACACACCCCAGGCGGCCTGAGTGCGGCTAAGACCTAACACCAATCATCATCTGAAATGACTGGCTCCTCCAGGGCTTCTTCCTCTTCTGGATCTCCTTCCTTCCATTGTCCTTCTGGTAATTTGTTTATGAAGTCATGAGTACCACCGTACCCAGTAAGTCACAAGGGTAATCCTTTCTTTACTATATGCAAGGATATTCAAGGCTTGGCATATAGGATTTTATTACACTTGTGGATGCAGTTTTATTTGTAAACAATCAAAATTAAAATATTTGCTACTTAAGATCAGGGGGTTTTTAATCATCAAAGCTTTCATCCATATCTCAATTCAATTCCAAAGATCTACTTATGCCTCATTGTTGGAATCACCCAATTAACACAGCTTCAATAACCGGAAGCACGGCGTATTCGAATGCCATTAATTTACTCTGCAGAGTTTGCTTAACTTTACCCACACGATTCCTTAACCCTCATGACTGAGTTAAGGACGCCAGGTCGTTTCACTGCTCGCTTCTTTATATAGTCTCTACCTGGTAGCATCGCTCAGTCACGGCTGAAAGCATCTAGGCCCCTAAAAATGATTTTGGTAATTAATGAATTTATATGAATATGGGACTAACCGTTTAATGAGTGTTTAAAGGTTAAGTCCAGGTTATAGTTGACAAATGCAAGCCAAAGGATAAGGATGAAGATCAAACATGGTTCAAGATAGAGGTATATGTAGAATAGGATCCCCTTTTTCAATTTTACCGGTCTTAGGAGAATGGTGGAAGACCGGATTATAGGGTAAATAATCGTACCATAAAGAGGGATCATGGTAAGTAGTTTGATAGCAAATTCTTAAGTGTCCATGGATCAACTAGGATCATGCATTCTCGAAAAATCTATTTTAAAAGCCAAAGCGTACTCGTGCGGACGTGCGGTAGTTCCGATTTTCAACGTCGGACACCGTTGAGCGGTAGTACTGCTGGAAAATCGGAACTACCGGCGATCGGAAGTTCGAACCTCAAGCGGACCCATTTTTCCGAGAGCACCCTCCGGACTCATTTCCAAAATCGAGGAAGCGGTAGTTCATTGTCGAGCGGTACTACCGCCGCAGTGTAGTTCCGGAGGTGGATCGGACCCTTTTCTCCGAGAGCACCCTCCGGATGCCCCGAGTTTTAGGAGAGCGGTAGTTCATTGTCGAGCGGTACTACCGCCACGTGTAGTTCCGGATGGGAATCGAGCCTTTTTCCGAGAGTGACTTTTGGAGCTCGGCTCAGCGGTAGTACGCGCCGACTTTCTGGTACTACCGGTGAGCGGTAGTACCGGACTTTATAACGTCGGTAGTACCGTACCGACGGACCAACGATCACTGCAGAAGCTCGACATAGCCGTTACGATCGTCGATAGGGGAGCGGTACTACGGCCTCGGGCCGTGGTAGTTCCGCCGCCTCGATTTTTCGGAATTTGTTCCAAACGGCTAGTTTTGGTAGGTGGAAGGTATAAATACCGCACTAACGCTCATAGACGAAGCAAGAGACTCTATTGATCATTCTTGAGCATTGGGCATTCACTCCACACCTACTTTCACTCTTGAGCATTCATTTGAGGTGTTTGAGCAAAGGTGCATAGCATTCATTAGTTTGATCCTTGGCACTAGTTTGCAATCAAGCGAAGCTCGTGGTTTGTTACTCTTGGTGCTTGCGGCACCGGACGATTGGGAGAAGCTTGTTCGGTGATCTTCTCAAAGAAGCTTGTGAGAAGACCCGGCTTTCGTGTGAAGGTTGGAGCTCGCCTACCCGGAGCGAGGAAGAGCTACCTCTAGTGATCGAGGTGCTTGGCTCAATTCGTGGAGCCGGTTCGATTCGTTCGAGCTAACCTCAACGTGGACTAGTGGGAACCGCAAGTTTCGATACCACGGTAAAAACATCAAGTGTGCACATCTCTATTGCTTTCTAAATAGTTCTAAGTTTTCATGCTTAGTGCTTTGTTTAGTCCTTGTTATTACTAGTATTGCTACTTGCTTGACTAGTATTGTGTAGGCTTAAAATTGTCTTTCATTCTTGTTCTTAGAATTAGAGAAATTTAGCCTAGTTGAAAAGAAAATTTAAAAACCGCCTATTCACCCCCCTCTAGTCGGTATCCTTGATCCTACAAGTGGTATCGAGCTTGGTCTCTCATTTTAGACTTAACCGTCTAGAGAGAAAAGGATGGCTAGCGAGGATTTGCTATAGGCAAGGCACCTTTCTTTGATGGATCAAATTATGCTTATTGGAAAATTAGAATGTCAATTTATTTAAAGGCCATGAGTCCAAGCGTTTGGAAAATTGTAAATGAGGGTTACGTCATGGCGCTTGATCCATTGAATCCAACGGATCAAGACGGGCGAAATGCTCATTTAGATGCCCAAGCAATGAATGCTATTTTTGGAGCTTTAAACGTGGATGAGTTTAATAGGGTGAGTAATCTTGAGACGGCTCACGCTATTTGGACAACCCTTTCCGAAATCCATGAAGGGACATCCACGGTTAAAGAAGCAAAATTGCATCGACTTAGGATTAAATATGAGACATTCACAATGTTGCCTCATGAGGACATCAATGAGATGTACACACGACTCAACAATATTGTGAATGAGCTCAAAGGCCTTGGTACAAACCTTTCCGATCTTGACATTGTGAGAAAGATGCTTAGGGCTTTCTTGGGAAAAATCTGAAATGTTGGTGACACTCTTCCTCAACTCACCGGAGTTAGCAAGAATGACCCCAACACAACTATTGGGCAACCTCATCACAAATGAGCTATACAAGAAGGATAAGGAGGAGCTCTTGGAGCAATCCTCATCAAAAGCCAAAAAGATCACCGCTTTCAAGGCCAAAGCGGTGGTAAGTGAAGAATCCGAAGATGATGAGGAAAACTCCGAAGAAGAACTTGCTCTTCTAGTAAGAAGAATGAACAAGTTCATGAGAAGGCGTTCAAACCGGAGCGCAAATTATGACAAGGCAAAGAAGGGGCACTCCTACTCCAACAAGCGATATAGCAACATCCGTTGCTATGAATGTGATGAGAAATGACACATTGCCTCAAATTGCCCCAACAAGAAAGATGACAAAGAGAAGTCATCAAACAAGAAGAGTTACAACGGCAAGAAGAAGCTTTTCAAGAAGCTTCACAAAGATGGCAAGAATGAAGCCCACATTGGAGAATGGGATTCAAGAAGAGTATTCGACTCGAATCAAGTGAAGATGAGTCCTCCAAGAAGAAGGGACTTGTCGGAATTGCAATCAAGGAAGCTCCATCACTATTCTCCACTCCAACTTGCCTCATGGCAAAAGGAGATAAGGTAAAATTCCTTGATGATGATGAGCCTTCATATGATGATCTTATGGATATGCTTGTTGAACTAAATGAATTTCTTGGAAAAGAGAAATCAAAATTTAAGATCTTGAAGAGGGAACATATAACTCTACAAGAATCTTATAAGGAGCTAAAGGAAGCTCATGATTTGCTCATCCATGAAAAATCTTGCACTAGCATTGGAATTACTTGCGATATTATAAATGAAATGCCTAGTGTAAAAGTATCTAAATCTAGCATATCTACATCATGTGATGAACTCCTTACCTTGCCATGCTCTTCTAATATTGATTCTAGAAATGCCATATCTTTTGTCCATGATGATTTACTTGTTTGTGAAAACAAAGATTTAAAGGAACAAGTGTTAAAATTGAACAAAAGCTTGGAAAGAGCATACAAAGGAAAGGCTACACTTGATAAACTATTAAGTGATCAAAGATGTTCATTCAACAAAGAAGGACTTGGGTACATTCCCAAGAAAGGTAAGAAACCGGTACACAAGCCCCCAAGGTTTGTAAAAGAAAATGGTAAGTATTGTACAAAATGCCGGGATTTGGGACATAAGTCTCAAAATTGTTCTAAGGGTAAGATTCAATCCATTGGTTTATATGACTCATGTTATATGCTTAGAAAAACTGAAAATGGAAATATTCTTGCTCATTTCATTGGCACCTCGATTTTGGGTGCTAAAAGGAAATCCATTTGGGTGTCCAAAACCTTGGTTACTAACCTCCAAGGACCCAAACAAATTTGGGTACCTAAAAGAACTTGATTCTCTTTTGTAGGTGAACTACAAGACCGGTGGAAGGCATTGGGTGTTGGATAGTGGATGCACTCAACACATGACCGGAGACCGGAAAATGTTCACCACCTTTGAGAGTGGGAGCAATGAGAAAATCACCTTTGGAGACAATAGCAAAGGAAAGGTACTTGGTTTGGGTAAAATTGCTATCTCCAATGACCTTTCCATTTCTAATGTATCTTTAGTAGAAACCCTAAATTTTAATTTGCTATCCGTTGCTCAATTATGTGATTTAGGCTTAACTTGTTCTTTCTCTAAAGAAAATGTCATTATTTCAAAAGAAAATGAAAAGGAAATTGTTTTCAAAGGTTTTAGATTTGGAAATCTTTATCTAGTGGATTTCACTTCAAATGAGTCTTGCTTAAAAACTTGTTTAATTGCAAAACATCTTTGGGTTGGTTATGGCATAGAAGGTTAGGTCATGTGGGTATGATTCAACTTAAAAGCTTTTCAAACATGACTTAGTTGTTGGCTTGAAAGATGTGAAGTTTGAGAAAATAGACTTTGTAGTGCTTGCCAAGCCGGAAGCAAGTTGCAAACTCTCATCCTTCCAAAAGTATCATGTCAACATCTAGGCCATTAGAACTCTTACATATGGATTTGTTTGGGCCAACAACCTATAAGAGTATCGGAGGCAATAGTTATTGTTTAGTCATTGTAGATGACCACTCTAGATATACATGGGTGTTCTTCTTAAATGACAAAGGCGAAACCTCCGAATTTTCAAAAGTTTCTCAAAAGAGCCCAAAATGAATTTGATTTTAAAATAAAGAAAATTAGGAGTGATAACGGTTCGAGTTCAAAAACACTAAAATTGAAGATTTTGTGATGAACTTGGAATAAAGCATGAACTTTCCACAACCTACACTCCGGAACAAAATGGAGTTGTAGAAAGGAAAATCGAACATTGATTGAAATGGCTAGGACAATGCTTGATGAATATAATACTTCCGATAGATTTTGGGCGGAAGCTATTAACACCGCTTGTCATGCCATAAATCGTCTTTATTTGCATCGTCTTTTGAAAAGACTTCCTATGAACTTCTCATTGGGAGAAACCGAACATTTCCTACTTTAGAGTATTTGGGTGCAAATGCTACATCTTGAGAAAGGGTGTTCGGCTCTCTAAATTTCAAAGTCGATGTGATGAAGGATTTTTATTAGGATGTTCTTCAAATAGCAAAGCTTATAGAGTTTTCAATAAAAATTCGGGTTTGGTTGAAGAATCTTGTGATGTGCAATTTGATGAAACTAGTGGCTCTCAAGAAGAGCAAGATAATTTGGATGATGTAGGAGAAGAAGGATTACGCAAAGCCATGGAAAACATGCAAATTGGCGACATCAAGCCAAAGGAAGATACTACATCACCCATCTCATCAAGACAAGTTGAACCACCTACTTCTTCAACTTCAAACGATGTACAAGTAATAGATGATGAAGCAAAGATCAACAACAACCCTTCAAGATCCATAATGCGATTGCAAAAGATCATCCAATAGACCAAATATTGGGTGATGTGAGTAAGGGTGTTCAAACTCGCTCTAGAGTAGCTTCATTTTGTGAACATTATTTGTTTGTGTCTTCTCTTGAGCCAAAGTTTGTAGAAGAAGCTCTAGATGATCCGGATTGGATAAATGCCATGCATGAAGAGCTAAACAACTTCTCCAAAAATGATGTATGGACATTGGTGGAAAGGCCCAAGGAGCAAAATGTGATTGGTACAAAATGGGTCTTTCGAAACAAGCAAGATGAGAACGGACTTGTGGTAAGAAATAAAGCAAGGTTAGTTGCTCAAGGCTACACTCAAGTTGAGGGTTTAGATTATGATGAAACCTTTGCACCCGTAGCTAGACTTGAGTCAATTAGAATCTTGTTAGCTTTTGCATCTAGCTTTGATATTAAGTTATTTCAAATGGATGTTAAAAGTGCCTTCTTAAATGGAACTATCTCCGAACTTGTTTATGTTGAACAACCTTCGGGGTTCGAAGACTTGAAATATCCTAATCATGTATACAAGCTCTCTAAGGCGCTATATGGTTTAAAACAAGCTCCTAGAGCATGGTATGAGCGCCTTCGAGATTTTCTTGTTTCAAAAGGATTTAAAATTGGTAAAGTAGATACCACTCTATTCACAAAAATCATCAATGGTGATTTCTTCGTTTGTCAAATATATGTTGATGATATTATATTTGGTTCTACTAATCAAGACTTTTGCAAAGAGTTTGGTGATATGATGTCTAGGGAATTTGAGATGTCAATGATTGGTGAACTAAGCTTTTTCCTTGGATTACAAATCAAGCAATTCAAAGATGGGACTTTCATAAGCCAAACAAAGTATGTGAAAGACTTATTCAAGAAGTTTGGGATGGAAGATGCGAAACCTATCAAAACACCAATGGCAACGAATGGGCATCTAGACCTCGACGAAGGAGGTAAATCGGTAGATACTAAACTTTATAGATCTATGATTGGTAGTTTACTCTATCTTACCGCATCTAGGCCCGATATCATGTTTAGTGTTTGCATGTGTGCTAGGTTTCAAGCTTCTCCAAAAGAATGTCATTTAAAGGCCGTAAAAAGGATTTTGAGATATTTGAAACATTCCTATAACATAGGGCTTTGGTATCCTAAAGGTGCTAAATTTGAATTAATTGGATATTCGGATTCCGATTATGCGGGTTGCAAAGTGGATAGAAAAAGCACCTCGGGATGTTGTCAATTTTTAGGAAGATCCTTAGTTTCTTGGTCTTCAAAGAAACAAAACTCCGTAGCACTTTCAACCGCCAAGCCGAATATGTTTCCACGGAAGTTGTTGTGCTCAATTATTGTGGATGAGGCAAACCTTGATGGACTATGGAATCAATTTTGATAAAGTGCCTTTATTGTGTGATAATGATAGTGCCGTCAAAATCTCAAATAATCCAGTCCAACACTCAAGAACCAAGCATATAGATATCCGCCACCATTTCTTGAGAGATCATGTTGGGAAGGGAGATATTTGCATTAGCCACATCCGGACCGAAAACCAATTAGCGGACATTTTCACCAAGCCTTTAGATGAAAGCCATTTTTGCAAACTTAGGAGTGAGTTAAATGTCTTAGACTATTCCAACATTGCATGATTTTATGGCTCACTTAAATGCATACTTCTTTGGAGTGGCTTGGACAATGTTGTGAAAAAGGTTCTTGTGAAAAGTCTTTAAAATTTGATTAAATGCAAAATTATTTAAAATTATTATTTTAATACATTTAATGCATAATGATCCTTAAAGATGTTAGTTGAGTGCAAAACTAGGGATCATTTGCATACTATACCTTTCTTCTCAAAATTCTGCAAGTCCCAGAAAAATCGGTACTACCGCAGTCTCAAGCGGTACTACCGTTGAGCGGAACTACCGCCCGCACGGCGGAACTACCGGATATGACTTAAAAATTCGGGGGGATTTCAAACCCTAGTTCCTTGCGGCTTCCTCTCTCTCTCTCTCTCTCTCCCCGCGCCGCACGGTTATTCCGCTCCCTTCAGCCGCCTCTCTCCTCTCTCTCTCTCTCTCTCAAAACTCCACAAAAACCGAACTTGGATCTTCAAATCTGCTCGGTTTTTCCTCGGATTTTTGAGCCTTGCGTCTTCCCAAGGACTCACCTCCTCCATTCCTCAAGGTATTTGGATCATCCCCATCTTTTATTGTCTCTTTGAACCCTAGATTGATTTTTAGGGTTTTTCAAAATGAGGATGATTTCTTGCGGTTTAAACTAGGGTAAATGTGGTATTTTGGTATCTAGAGGTGTTTACACACCCATTCCATGGATTCAATCCAAGAAAATACCAAAATCTCAAACCCATTGCTTAACCCTAGAATCGGTCAGGCGAGCGGTACTACCGGCCCCAGAACGGCGGTACTACCGATTGCCCTGATTAAACAGCAACTTCTTCCGATTCTTTTCAATTCCTTTTGATCTATCCTAGTAAGGCTCTAATACTGTATCCTCTTATTTTTAGATGCCTGTTACTAGGAGAGCGACTAGAGACTTTACTCCTCTGCCGGACGGTCAGGAGAGTCCTCCGCGCTCCGCCACTTCGAGGCCTCTCGGAAGGCGCCCAGACCGTGGCAAAGGTCCGGTGAGGAGACAGAGTCGAGGAGAGCGAGCCACCGCAGCAGCAGATAGCTCTCCCATGGAAGATTCGAGGAGGATCTCACCGAAAGGAAGATCCTCAAATTGATTTGAGGAAGATTTCCGAGGATTATATCCATTGCGTCGCAGAAATCAGTATGAGCTGCCCTCCAACTCCATCAATCCTAAGTTTCACACCAAGTTTCAGGAGCAAATTTTTGATCAGCTGTATGGAGAGAGTCGACAGTTCGCTGATCATAAGTGGGTGGATTGGGAGCACTTGTCCTCTATTGACAAGTATGATGGCACTCTCAGGCTTTTTCAGCGGTGTGGACTGCATCAGCTGGCGACACTGCAGTCGGACTACAATGAGGAGATCATTCGCGCTTTTATGCTACAAATGCACATTTCTCCAGATTTTCAAGACATGACACGGATGACAAGTGTGCACACAGTTGAGGCGACCAAGCATGAGTTCGAGCTTGCCTTGAGAGCTGAGTTGAGTGCGCATGAGAAGGTATATGACAAGCCAGCTCTTGAGATCTCCGCTTTTTCTGCCTTCTACAACCTCAATGAGAGGTCTGTCCCCGGCACCTTGGTTGGTCTTCTCCCTATTCCTAGCATCATCAATAGGATTATCAACCATACTATTCTTCCCAAGAGTGGGAATTTTGATGCCATAAGAGGACATGCTTGGAATCTTATAGACTACATCATGAGGGGTCAGAAGTTTGATGTAGTGGACTTGATCATTAGGGAGATTGCCTCTTCCAAAATGCAGAATCAAGCGCATCAATTATGGACCTTATATCTTTGCCTTGATTGAGACCAAGTTCAGATTTAGAGGCAGCTACAACAAGAGGCATAAGGCGTATAAGCCGAGACCTGAGCCTCCCATTCCCACTGCCGCCAGAGCTCGACAGTCAGATCCAGCAGCAGGAGGATCCTCAGCAGCAGCACCAGCGGCTCCTGCAGCCAGGCAAGCGGCCGGCAGCTTCTCGGGACCGACGTGGCCACTCTCTCGTGATCTACTCCACTGCCCGGATGAGAGAGTCTCGGCCGAGGGTTTGCCTCCCTCTCTTCTCGCATGGACTCCCTGGATGGACGTGTTGCAGCCATCGAGCAGTCTCTTGCTCAGCCTCCTTCGCCCATGCGCTATACTCGTCGCCGCCGTCGAGATCCTTCTCCTCCCGGTCCCCAGGAGTAGCTTCTTTTGGTATTTGATGCCAAAGGGGGAGAAGAACGGAAGGATATTAGGGCTATCTATCTCTATTTATGTTTTATGAATGATTGTAATGAACTTGGTTATCTATGCTTTTGATGTATTTTGGATGTAATGACTATTGTTTACTTCTATGAAATTGCTTCTATCATTTGTCTCATGTTATGATCTCAATTGTGCATCTTGTCAAAATTGTGATAAAAATGAGATTTTCTATACTGTTGTAAAATTTCATGCACAAATTTAGGGGGAGTATCACCCCTCCTTGACTTTAAAAAGGAAAATTCATATTCTTGCCAAAATGAAAATCATTGCTAGAATTTTCTCTTTTCAAAAAGTCACAAAAGAATATACAACTAATTGTCAAAATAAGTGGTATATTCAAACATTACATTTCCATATAAAATGTGTTGTCATCAATTACCAAAAAGGGGGAGATTGAAAGCATCTAGGCCCCTAAAAATGATTTTGGTAATTAATGAATTTATATGAATATGGGACTAACCGTTTAATGAGTGTTTAAAGGTTAAGTCCAGGTTATAGTTGACAAATGCAAGCCAAAGGATAAGGATGAAGATCAAACATGGTTCAAGATAGAGGTATATGTAGAATAGGATCCCTTTTTCAATTTTACGGTCTTAGGAGAATGGTGGAAGACCGGATTATAGGGTAAATAATCGTACCATAAAGAGGATCATGACAAGTAGTTTGATAGCAAATTCTTAAGTGTCCATGGATCAACTAGGATCATGCATTCTCGAAAAATCTATTTTAAAAGCCAAAACTGTGCTCTGTCTGGACGTGCGGTAGTTCCGCAGTTTTCAACGTCGGTACACCGTTGAGCGGTAGTACCGCTGGAAAAATCGGAACTACCGGCGATCGGAAGTTCCGAACCTCAAGCGGACCCATTTTTCCAGAGAGCACCCTCCGGACTCATTTCCAAAATCGAGAAGCGGTAGTTCCACTGCCGAGCGGTACTAACGGCCACGGTGTAGTTCGGAGGTGGATCGGACCCTTTTCTCCGAGAGCACCCTCCGGATGCCCCGAGTTTTAGGAGAGCGGTAGTTCCACTGTCAGAGCGGTACTACCAGCCACAGGTAGTTCCGGATGGGAATCGGAGCCTTTTTCCAGAGTGACTTTTGGAGCTCGGCTCAAGCGGTAGTACTGCGCCGACTTTCTTGGTACTACCGGTGAGCGGTAGTACCGGACTTTATAACGTCGGTAGTACCGGCCGACGGACCAACGGTCACCGCGAAGCTCGACATAGCCGTTCGATCGTCCGATAGGGAGCGGTACTACGGCCTCGAGGCCGTGGTAGTTCCGCTCGCCGATTTTTCCGGAATTTGTTCCAAACGGCTAGTTTTGGTAGGTGGAAGGTATAAATACCGTACTAACGCTCATAGACGAAGCAAGAGACTCTATTGATCATTCTTGAGCATTGGGCATTCACTCCACACCTACTTTCACTCTTGAGCATTCATTTGAGGTGTTTGAGCAAAGGTGCATAGCATTCATTAGTTTGATCCTTGGCACTAGTTTGCAATCAAGCGAAGCTCGTGGTTTGTTACTCTTGGTGCTTGCGGCACCGGACGATTGGGAGAAGCTTGTTCGGTGATCTTCTCAAAGAAGCTTGTGAGAAGACCCGGCTTTCGTGTGAAGGTTGGAGCTCGCCTACCCGGAGCGGGGAAGAGCTACCTCTAGTGATCGAGGTGCTTGGCTCAATTCGTGGAGCCGGTTCGATTCGTTCGAGCTAACCTCAACGTGGACTAGTGGGAACCGCAAGTTTCGATACCACGGTAAAAACATCAAGTGTGCACATCTCTATTGCTTTCTAAATAGTTCTAAGTTTTCATGCTTAGTGCTTTGTTTAGTCCTTGTTATTACTAGTATTGCTACTTGCTTGACTAGTATTGTGTAGGCTTAAAATTGTCTTTCATTCTTGTTCTTAGAATTAGAGAAATTTAGCCTAGTTGAAAAGAAAATTTAAAAACCGCCTATTCACCCCCCTCTAGTCGGTATCCTTGATCCTACAACGGCCACATGTTCCTCCCGAACCTCCCCTGCCGTTTTAAGCCAACACTACCATTGTTAGGTATCCGCAGCATACCCAACTCCCACAAGATCAATACACCTCACTGTAGAGGTTCAATCGAATTGAGCGACTACTAAACCGGTGTTGACAAGTCAACTCACGTGGTTTAAGCGATCACTATGTTCTTTACTTGGCACAAGGTTCTTGTCCTTACATTTTTCCACTGAGGCACCAACCACAACTTCTGCTGAACTCCTAAGCTTCAGCCACCACCAAAACCAAACAGCCTCCATCCTAGGGTAAAGCGGTAGGCCCAATCCGGTTAACTGGATCACCACCAGCCTCTCTACCCCAGGTCCAATCCTAGGGTTTGGTCGTGGGATGGAATCATCTATGTGAAGACCCCACATTCAGACCCTCCCCCTAGTTTTCCCAATGTGAAGCCGTGGGCCGATATCACTTACGTGATGACTCCCCCACTCCTGACTCCCCCCTTGGTTCTCCCAAGGTAAAGCCGCGGACCGATATCACTTACGTGATGACTCCCCCACTCTTGACTTTCCCATTGGTGCAAGTTTTTCCAATTCTAATGGCCAACAGCCAAAGTCACTTAGTAGTACAAAATGTCATGTGATATGATTTATTCTTCATAATGCAGTAATTCATAATTACTAAGGTTGTCAAGGTGAATATGGCCATCAAATAAACATGGCATTTATAAGTGGTAGGAATAACTATGTATCATGCCATTCTAAACATTTTAGTTTAAACAACAAGCATTTGATAACTAACCATAACGCAAGTAATTACTATATACTGTAATTTCATGGGATTCAATATGATCAAAAACTCATGACTTGCCTGTCTGATCTGGTATCTCAACGATTTCGTAAAGCTGGGCAACTGGCTCTGGATCAGCAACCTCGAGAAGCTCGGGAGCTAACGCAAACACATAAAATAACAACACATGTCAAACCTTGATTTTAGCTATCTCAATGGAATTAATACAACACAAATAAACATTAATGTACAACACTATTTAAAACAAGTTTTTATAATTCTAAAGGTCAAATTCTTAAAAATTAATAACATTTCTATTTTTATCTAAAAGTAAATATATTTTACTAAGCCTAAAGTTATGTTTTTAAATTTAGAAAATCTTAAAATTAAATTTTAAGATTATAAATATCATTTTTGAATTCTAGAATTTATTCTGATCAAAATAATGTATTTTTGTAATTTTTGGAATTTTCTACAATTTTTAACACATTTTCTGAATTTTAAAACTCGGTGAACAGTAACGGGCTCGGCCTGGGTGAACAGTGCAGCCCAGACCGCGTGCACAGTGCAACGGCGGTGGCGGCCGTGCGGCCACGCGCGGGCGAAGCCCAACGCGGACGCGCCACGCCCGCCGGATGGGCGGCGCGTGCCCCGCGCGGACGAGCGCGATCCCGCAGCTGCGGCGCTTGGATGGTACCGTTATGAAAGATCAACGGCCCGCGTTTAAACTGGTTCGGACGGCTCGATTAGAACGGAGCCGACGCTCTAGATGCGACCACGTCGCCCCTAGGTCGTCTTCTTCCTCCAGCCGCCCCCTTTCTCCGGCCGCGAGCAGAGCTCGGCCTCTCCGGCGATTCGGCGACGGCAGGGCACTAGGGTAGGAATGGGTTTCACAGAGTGAAGCGGTTTGACACTAGGATTCCATTTTGGTACATTAGAATCTGCGGGAATAACCCACGGTGGCTGGCGTCGGCCAGGAAGAAGATGACCCCCACGACGGCGTTGGGTGACTCTGGTGACTCCCTGGCCGAATTGGCTGTGCTTTCACCATCTACAGCACTACAGGAAGCTAATGGTAGTGGTGGTTTAGCTCGAGGATAGCTCAGTCGAGCTAGCCACGGTGAGGTCTTTTCGGCTGACGGCGAGCTCAGCCGCCAGCCCAACTGGCTAATTCTAGTGCCCAACCTAAGCTTCTACGGTGTTCAGCATACACGAAGGATCATGCTAGAGCAAGGAATCGGAAAGCAATAGACGAAAACTCAGAAATCGCTCTAGGGCTCACCGGGACCAGGGGAGGCGATCGCCGGCGATAGGAGCGATGGGAAGCAAATCGGCTGCACTGAGAGGTGTGTGGGACTGTCTGGAGCAGATACTACGCAACAGGGAAGCTCGGGGATGGGTGTAACAGGCTAGCCACGAGGAGGGGGTGCGGCGGAGTTTCTCCCACACAGGCCTGGCAACGGGAAGGTGCTGGCGACTGCAGAGGCTGTGAGGGGGAGTTGGCACGGTCTCTGGCGTGCAATGACGAAGCTTGACTGCTGTGAGAGGGAGGCGTGCGCGATCGCGAGAGGAGGGGCTGTGCCCACGCCGTTGCGGCTTGCGGGCGGCGCGTGGCGGTTGGCGGCTGCTGGTAGGTGGGCGGCTGACCGGTGGGACCGGCAGGTGAGTTGGCGCGCACGCCGGGCGGCGGTGGAAGTTGCCCACTCGCGTTCTGCTGGCTGGGCCGTGGCGGCTTCGCGAAGGCAACGAGGAAAGCGTCGCGCGAGCGAAGACACGAGGGAGAGAAAGAAAACGGGATCTCCGATTCGGGAAAGCGTAAACCCGGAAAACTTCCGAATTGGGTAAGTTTCTCATAAATTCATAAAAATTCAAAATAAATTTCAAAAATTCATAAATTTTACAGGGATGTTTCGTATTACTTCTAAAGTTAGAGTTAATGGTGGCAAGCATGAGATAGCTAACCTCTAGTGAGTCATTGCAATGTTTCTCATCATCATAATTTTCAACATGAGTAGCATTTTCAGTTGATTCATCAGGATATGGAACCTCTAGAACATATTACTTTTTTTCTTACTTGAGAACAATTATCAAGTTATGATACCAATCAATAAAATTTGTTCCACTTAGTTTTTTTCTCAAGAATAGATTGCAAGTTAAAATTGGGTGCGGAGAAACTGGGTGGTGGCATGGTCTACAATATAAAAACGTATATGCAAAATTCTAGCACTATGTTTATGTAAAATCTTTTATTAAACAGTTTAACAAAAGATACTCCTCACTATATATTTAAACACCATGTTCCCTCTAACAACATATAGTGAGTTAATATCATATTTTACCAAGTCCTAGTGAGCTTTGGCATCACTTCTAGAAACCGAGCGACGTAAGTAAAAGCAACACCTTGCTAATTACATCACATGTAACTTGTTTGTTGAGTGGCATCCATATATCCCGGCCTTAACACCATATCCCTAGGCCCAAAACTATTTTGGTAGCCTAGTCAAAGTTAAATAAATATTATGTGTGAATGTGTCCAACACTTCCCCATCTTATTAAGATAATTAATGGCACCCTAATTTGATAGACCATCCAATTCATGATCAAAATCTTGATATGTGCAACATTTGGAAGGGCATCAAGTTTTATTTATTTTTCTAGAGGGATACTATTCTATCATGTTAAAACACCTAAGATAATAATAACATAAAAAAGTATAACAGGAACATCAAAAACATTCAGAGATAATTATATTAAACTGTGAGATAATATAGCCCTTAACATGACAATCTTCATCACAACGTTTTCTGTTGTAACATCCCAAAATTTTAAATTTGAAAATGTGAAACTTTTGGGATTATTTTGCAATATATTCTATTTGAATTTGGATTTTTATGGAGTTTCTTAAATTTTGGTTGAGGTTCCAATAATTGGGAATCTATGAAAAATAAAAACAAACACTAATAAGAAATAAAGGAGATATGGAAATAATGGAAATCTGTAATTTTAGAAATCCGAATCTGAAAAGATGATACATAAAAAGGAGAGAGAAACTTGAATTAAAATATAAGATTCCATTTTGGAATGCATAAATAATATATATATATTAGTGCACTCTACAAAAGTAAATAAATGCATATAAGTTAAGGCTAGCAACAAAAGGATAAAAATGAGAAAAATAATTGGATGAATAGAAATATGAAATTATATGTGCACACATAAATAAAAATTAAAAACAAAAATTGAAATCAATAATCTTAATATGTAGTAGAAAATTCAAAATTTAAAATTTTAAAATCCAGAGGTTGTTAAAGCTTTTCATTTTTTTCTCTCATTCTTTTTCCATTTTCCATCTCTTACATGTGGACCCACTTCTTTTCTCTCTCCTTCCTTTCCTTTTCTCACCTCCCTCCCGTTTCCTTCTCGACACAGGCACGAGCGCCAGCCTCTCCCTTTTCCCTTTCTTTCTTCCTTTTTCTTCTCTGCACCGAACTGCGTTCTGCTCTCTTCTTCCCCGTGGCAGCCATGCGCGCGCCCGACCGTCGTCGCCCGCGGTTTCTTCCGCCATCGCCCACGGTTTCTCCCGCGCCGCCCACAGCCTTCACAGGCTCCTGTGACCATAAGTAGCTCCCGCGCCATCTCCCTTCCTTCCCTTTCCCCCCTGTCTCTTCCCCGCTCAACGCCGTGAGCTCGCCGCCGCAGCCCTCTCGCCGAATTCCGTCGCTCCGGCCATCCCTCCACTAATCAGCCGCGTCACGGCGTGCCTCCATAGGCCTTCTACCTCCTCCCTCACTTAATCGGACTCCAGTGCCCTCGGCTCATCGCATGGCCGATCTTCTTCGCCTCTGGTCGTCGCCGCTATTACCGTCGCCAACTCCTCCTCGATTGATCTCCTTCCGATTTGTCGTGGTGGGAGCGGCACCTCGGCACCCCGAAGCTTCCCCGACTGGTGGCCGACACTCTCCCCCGCCGGCGCGAGCCCTCCACGGTGACCTCCTCCGCGCCGCCGCCCGTGCACGCCGCCGGCTCACCTCGACCTTGCTCCAGCACGGCCAATAACTCAGTAAGTCTCCCCTTGACCTCCTGCGACTTGCGCACACAGTTCCCCTTCCTCCTCCCACCGCCGCCGCCCTTTCACCCGCCTCGGGCCGCCGAGCCTCGCCGCCGCCGCCTTGAAGCAAAACACCACGCCAACCCCTCCACGGGATTCCTCGCCATCATGGGGACCTGTTTTGCTGGTTGCCGCAGCCTCTCCGACCGCCGCTCGGCGCCGGCACCGCCGCCCCCGAGCTTCCTCTGCCTCCACCCCGCACGTCCAGCTCAACTACCTTCATCCGCCCCTTTTGTCAAGTAACACCGGCTAGCCAAGTGGCTAGCAGCTCCTATTGTCACCGCGCCCGCCCGCGTTCGAACCCCTCTGGCCACAAGGATAGTTAGGATTTCCACCCTTTTTTGCTAGAAGCAACAATAAAAGGGGATTAAGGAATAATTAAGAATAGAAAATCACGGATTAACCAATAATTAGTGCAAAATTAATTAGGACGTAAATAAGATTAATTAATGTTCATACAAGGGTTAGTTAATGCGAATTAATGGTTAATGACTGTCATAAAAACTAATACTAGTTAATCATTTAAAATCTCTCACCCACATGGGGCCCCACCAGCATGTCAATGGCACACAGAATGGGAATAATAATAATAATAATAATAATAATAATAGAGAAATTTAATAGCAAGTGGGACCCACTGTCAGATTTTAATAATTTCGGGATTTAATAAAAAGGAAGATTTTAAATGGGCATAACTTATTTATTTTAACTCCAAATTAAATGAAACAAATTTCTAAATTCATCTAAATTCAAGATCTATCCAATGGAACTGAAACCATGAATTTTAGAACTCGTTGGATTAATGAAAATCAAGGGAATTAGAGAATAAATTATAAAAGCCAATAAAATTTAACTAAGATGTAAATGAGGTTATTTAAGATTTAAATTTTTATTAGATCATGTATAAATAATTAATATGGTTTGAATAACTATCCAAAATACTAAATGTTAATTAAAGGCATCAATAAAGAAAAATGACTTTTGTTAAAATGTCCAAATTTAATAAAGATTGCCATTAATCAAAATTAAGATATAGGCCAGTGTTAGAAAGCTGCCAATAAATAAGTCTTAGTGGTAAATTTCGCTGAATAGCAAATGTTGAAATATGACCCTATATAACAGACTTTGCCCAGATAAAATCATACACCTATCCATAACTCATGGAACTTCCTAAATAAATACAAAAATAATAAAAGGAGGCTAGTAATAAAAAGAGCGAGTCATCGTATTTTGTCACCGACCTTGCCTCAAATCACCCAATAACTCATAATAAAACTAAATCAAGATTATTTGGATTTATTTGGATCTTTTGAGTCATTTGCCTTTATGTGTGTTCAGTCATTTAGCACATAATTAGAGTCCTGAAGAATCGAGGGATCAAGCGTGATCAAGAGTGAAGTGAAGATAAGGACCAGAAGCTCCAGAGAAAGCATCGTGTGAGCTCAAGACCGCTGTAACCCGCGTCAGGCGAGTCAATACTTTGATCATATTGAACCTACATTTTCTGCAAATTATTTTTGTTTAAATTATCAAATTGCATGCTATTATTTTATATGCAAATACATGTTTAATTCAAGATTCTAGTTATATGCCTATTGTTTGCCTTGATTAATATTACACCCCTTTTGAATATTGAGTATGCGAACCTTGTCGCCCTAGCAAAAATTGTGATAGTAACCTTTTGAAAATAAGTTCGTAATTATATGCCATGCTTAGTATTGCACAGATATTCAGGGGCACCAAAATGCCCTAAGCATCACTTTTAATCATGAGAAAAGTTGGTTGGGCAGTCATGGCGGTAATGACTGGTATATGTTCGGTATGGTTATTTTATGCTCCCAAAAACCCCAACTTGCTTGAATATCTGGGCGGATGGTTTGGGGGCTGGTGTGTGGTGCAGTGGAAGCACAAATTATGAAATATAGTAGAACCGCCCAGGTAATTCTAAGGACCGAATCTTGTCATGATAACCCGTGTAAAACCGTACAGCCAAAAGTCTGTAAAATACAACTTGGCTAAGTAAATTTATCAACACCCCCGGACTCATCTCACTCGTAGTGGAGTGAAGTGGATATGCAAGGGCAAGGGGAGGCCTAAAGGGACACCAAGGGGAGGGTGAAGTTTCCCAGCTGTACTAGCGTTGCGGGAAGTGGAGCCCAGCTGCATTAGTGACTGTGGTGAACATCCCGTGCATAGATGGGACCCACCACAAGTGGGCAGTTTCCCATAAGGTGAGATGACAAAAGGGACTAGATACCTTGAAAAGTCACTATGATGGTCTGCTCAACCATATGACTAAGGAATCATGTGGGGCAATGAGTTGATTGTCTCTTGTGGTAAAAGTGTACAAACTCTACAGAGTCAAAACTATTCGAATAGCCGTGCCCACGGTCATGGGCGGATATGGGAACTTAACCAGATATAGTTCTATTTCAAAAACTTTGTGGGTGAAAATGAAAAAGTGGAGGGTAGTGGAAAGCTCTGATTTGTGTTGCCCTGAGTGTCGTCCCAGTGATAATGTAAGCGGCTATAACGCTGAAGGATTAAGCATATGGTGCAGATACCATGTAACGGTGGATGGAATCTGAATCGCTATTGTTATTGCATTCTCTTACATATTATGTTTTTGTTCAAACTGCCAGGTCTCAGGAAATTTCTATGTATTATATTTTTAAACGATGATAATACTTATCACCAAATAAAAGGCCAGGAAGAATAAATAGAAGGAGATAGTTGTTATGGTAAAAATATATAAGATGCTGGTGGAATCATATCGATCATAAAAGGGAAACGATAATGTGGATTCTGCGAGTAAATTGGTGGAGTCTAAATGAATATAGAGGCTAGGTAGATGATTTAAATGATTCTTGGAGAATTAGGGAGTGCAAAGGTAATTGCTGGGCTACGACACTGTTAACTAATACAAATTCTTGGGAGATGTTGGCGATAATGAGATTAATAGGATTTGATCAAATACTAGATAGATGAATTGAATTATTGGAAATTTGGAGTTATGATAATTGTAGTATAAACTTAATCAATGATATTCTTGGTAGGGATTGTACTAGTGAATTAGTTAGAGATAGATAAGAAAATAAGGGGAATTATTGGAAGAGCAAATTATGGTTTTGGATAAATAATAGAAAGGATTGGATTGTTAGAAAGCCTTGATATGGATGATTCCGGTGGATTAAAAAGATAATTATGTGGGATAATCATTAGAATTTAGAATTGAAAAGTTGATGGATAGTAATCACATGATTGGATTATTAGAAATTTGAACACAAAAGATATTGGTTAATTTAAATTAGAGGATACTGAATTTTTATTAGACTAAGGAACTGATTAAATGGGTAAATAATGAATCTGAGATTGGATCTATGAATTGGTGGTAAAAATTTGAATTCCTTTGAGAGTTGGTAAATCCGATTTGAATAATACAGTTTTTAGACAATGCAAGGGAAACTGTTTGATCGGTGGATTAGATAAGTGATGACACTTGCGGTTCGGAGTTTTAGACAGCAATAATAACACCACAATTAAATAATAAGAATAATGCTAAGAGCAGTTTCTGGTAAATAAAACAACCCGAGCCTCTCCCTTGATTGACCATGCATATTAATTATTTGCATCCTGTGTATTGGCTCGCAGAGCACGGTGGTTAGTGTGCTCACTCTCGCTCTCATAACAAATACAGAATCAGGAATTGGATCACTACGCATCAGCAATATTTTTGGTCTTGATGGCAAGGAAGATGAAGACGTCAAGGGCTAGGCCGCGAACCTCCAGTTGGCTACCTGTGGGCATGTACTAAGGGTTCCACCAGTGTGCTTCGTTCTCCGCTGCTGTAATTTACTGATTTCAGCCTAATCGGCCCATGTGTAAGTTTACTATTTTATTTATGCTTTCGCATGGTATGAATTTGATATTCATTTTCTGTATCTGTGAGCACTAGCTACTGATCCAGGGAATAGTGCAATAAATCACAGAGGATTCCGGATGTTAAAATTTGGGGTCCTACATCTGTCCACCAAGCCATCATGCTTGACATCACAATATGCATCTAGTAAGGTTTACTCCTAACAGCTAGTAACGAATTACATATGAGAATATCAAGCATTACAAGTCGACACGCAAGTCGTTATATAATAATATATAGCCTATAGCTATAATTTAACATGACATGCAAGCCATGAAAAACTCATATATGCATCACATACACAATGGGTCATACTATTCACATTAATCCCTACAAAATCAAATTATACGTAGAATCCAATTCTATCATATGATAGTATTATACATCATCATTGCTTGAGACTAACGGATGACATACAAAACATAAAATCTCAACATTGTCTCAAGGTGGGTCAATCTAATACTATATTCTCTAATATGTGTCCACATTATTGATTGGATATCCCCATATCAATGATTCATAAAACCTGATCATCAATCAATACATGTGATGATCTATAAATCATTATTGTCCCACATAATGATATAAGATTAGGGCTAATTTATAATAACATCAAAACATGTATAAAGGATTTTACGAATAAGTCACATACTTGTTGATCGATGCGAAAGATATATATTCAAGAGACAAATAACATATTATTGAAAATATCATAAATATAAAAGTGATATAGTCATCTCCATAATTCCTCTAGGGCATATCACTAATAAGATGAGGTTGTCGGTGGCGAAGACGGTGGAGAGAGAGAGGCACTGGCAGCGCTTGGTGTAAAGCTAGAGCCTAGGGTGGCACCTCCCTGTCCATGGTGGTGTGGAGATGTTGGAGAGGATCCTTTTGGGGTGTCCTACCCTAGAGTGGGGCGAGCTAGGGTCGGTTGCCCCCATGGGTGCTTATATAGCGGTGTGTGGACCTCCACCTCCTTCCAATATTGTGCCTATTGAATCCCTAAGGTTTTGGATGGTTTTCATGATCCAACGCTTTTCTTTAAGTCCCAAGGAACCTCTCAAAACAAACCATGTTCTAATGGGCTTTGAAATGGGCCATTTGGAGCCTTTTTGTGAGGTGCATAGGGTGGTATAGTCGAACCCAAGGTTGAAATCTTCTATGTCTAGGTTACTATGCATAAAAATCTTCTATAGGCCATAACTTTCATGCACAAACTCCAAATACATGTTCCAATAGTCCAAATTGTCTACCTCGATGAGATCTACAAATTTCTAGTTGTGTACTTATTCAGTTGAGCTCATCTTGGATCTTAAAAATGCATCCAAAGGTATAGACAAAGTTTTGGGTACCCATTATTCCTCTTATTCCATCCCAATTGGTTCCAAAGTTGATATTTGGGCATAGAGGATCTAGTGAGGCATTGTACCTACATCATAAGACATACAAAATAACAAAAACAATTTTTATAATAATTTATAATATAAGGGCGATGGTATAGACCGAATATGCAAAGTGTTATAAATGCAATGAATGAAAAGTAATATGCAATGATCATGTAAGGATGCTGTGTAAACATGATTTCTGCAATTATTATTAATTTTAGCTAATTTGGATGGCAATTTCTAGGAAATATTAGCAAATGCATAAGCATAAGCGGACGAGAAACAAGATGCATTTTGGACGCATTAGTGGCCGACGTTGATGAAGGTGATGGTGAGAGGCACACCGGGCAATGACACATCCCTTCTTCCTCTACTTCTGGCATGTAAGATGATGGAGATGTGTTCTTGGGCATCATCCCCTTGGTTAGAGGATCTAGGGATGGCTATGATGACCCACAAGTTCATAGGATCAATGTAGCACATTCTCTCGGAGTATTCCAAGGTTTATCAAACCGAAGAGAGCAAGCTGTTGAGTTGTAGCGTAAGTAACTAAATAATAAATTACAAAAAATAATAAAATGCAAATATGAAAGATAAATGATGAACACTATGTAAATAACAGTTCCTAGGCTTCGGAACACTTCATGGGGCTTAACTAAAAAAGATATAGGTTTTGTTTAATACGAGGGTGGAGCCAAAGATGAATACGTTTGTCAAACATACCCCTTCTAATCCTAGCTCATAAAGTACCATAGCATCAACACGAGACAAGATTTAAGGATGCCCTTATTGTGGAACCCAAGCTATAGCTTTAAGTTGATAGGTTTCCATAATTCCCCCACATCAACTATCAATAATGGAGAGGTGTTGTCTGTCACTCGATGACCTCTCCTCTCCATCTCATCTAACAGTACAACCCCTCCATGGTTCTATCCGATGTACATCGTGAAACGAAATCAGCACTAATTCCAATGTTTGCGATAATGCAACCCTAATTCATGCCAAGTTACCATGGCGTAAGAACAATTTAGCTACTCATGCATAATCTAGACTGCCATGACCACAATGTCTATAGATGCAACATGAAAACTTGTAGATCACAACAATGGATTTTACAATCTACTACTCTTTTACACAATGCAATGAGACGGATGATTAAAGATGAAAACAAAAAACGAGGTGCTTTCCAGAGCCTCCCTAATGTGTTGAAGATGATGGCTCACAGTGGAGATGGTGATGGAGGTCATCATTGGCAAAGACAGCGAATAAGAAGGCATTGGGGCACTTGGCCGAGGCCTAGTGCCTTGAAGGCATCTCATGCGTTCTTGATGGCATGAAAGATGAGGGAGGGGCCCTAGGGGTGCCCTCTATGTGGGGTGAGCTAGGGCTAGCTACCCTTTGGATAGCATTATATATTAGCATGTGGGGCCTCAACTCCTTCCAAAGCTCATGCCAATCCAATCCTTAATGTGTAGTGTGGTTTCCATGCTTGAAAATATCTTCCTTGAACCCCTAGAAACCTCCCAACACAAGCCATGTACAAAAACAGCTTCAGAATGGCTCATTTCGAGCCCTGTTGTGCATTCCCGAGCAAAATTCGACCTCTTGTACGATTGGGAGGACTGTACCGCTCTGGTCATACCACTTTCATTTTATGCATTGGTTGTTTTTGGAGGGCATAACTTATTCATTTGAAGTACAATTAACATGGATCAACTAGCGCCCTAGATGATGCACAAGCTGGCTCGATCTTCATCATATGAATAATAGAAATTCCTCCTTTGGTCTGGCCTCAATAGCAACCAAGAATTGGCCGAAACACTAGCTTAGTTCATTCCAACTTAGCACTTAACCTTTAACAAAAACTCTCACTGTTTATCTCTTTAGCAACCCACCAGATAACAATAATCAACAAAGATAACTACCCTCCGCTTTACAAATAATTCAGTGAGGATATACCAAATAGATGCAAACCTTAGACAAGGTTCTCGCCCACCAATCTATGAAGAAGGAAGAATAAGATTGATCCACAAAGCATCAGCAAAATTTAGAGAATTTGTTCTCCAAATTTATGCGCAACAAAACCAAACCCTAGATGGGTTCTTGGCCTCATGAACACATCGATATGGCCACCACACCAACTTGGTGATTTTCTGTTTTCTCTCCAAAAATAAATGTCATCCATTTACATGGCCAAAGCTAGGCCTATATATGGCTAACTCTTACGTATAGGAAACAAACCATACCAGCTCTAACTGGGACTCAACTCCTTGGTCATGCACACGCAGTGCAACTCAGAAAAAGAGATGGAGTCCAACATGCTAAAAAATATATAACAAGACACTCGGAATCAATTTGAAAGGTAGGAGATAACTCGTACCAAGAAACAAACCAAAAATAAAGCTAAGAAATCCAGATGGAAATTTAAATATATAGGGATCCCCCGTAGCAACCTTGTTCTTTATTTCCTGGCTCATGATCTAGTTTGTCACATGTGTATCCTTCTGGCTTCTTTCCTTTTTGGCTCGTGCCACCTAGCTCAACTCCTAGCTCATGTTCTCTGGCTCCTATGCGATTCTGGCTTAGACACTCCCGAACATGCTCTTTTGTGCATCACATGCTTAGCCCAAGGCCCTTGTGCTGCATGATGTCCCCTTAGCCTGAGCGCTTGATGCCTCCTCCCATACACTCACCCAGCTACATACATGCCCATTGGTGCATGCACGGCTTGCCCACATGAGCGACTCCACACCAACTCACACGCTGTGTGCGATGCACGCTCATGTGCACCCTCGACCATAGACCACCTATCCCATACACACATCTCATGCATGCGGTTCTGTGCACTTCCAAGCATCGCGCGTCTTACAAGTGCCACGTACCTTCCTCCACAACCAGCACTGGCTCCATATATTTTCCCATGCACGTGATTCGGTCAACAGATTACATGTACAATCCTATCATGCCCATAGCTCAAGCGATCACACTGCCTATGAGCACAGTTAGGATTTTCCTCCCTCCAGCCTACTTCCCTCTCAGCTGAAACAAATCCTTTCTTTTCTCTTTGTTGCAAAGCATCGCCAAATTGCGAGGTAGTACAAGATTGCAATTCAGGATCACTCACCAAAGTAGTGGATGCACTTTGGCCGTATCATCAATTTTGGGTGGTTCAATTATTCAAATTATAGCTCTCGACGAGAGTTATAACTTAGTAGTTATGTTTGTTTCCATTTGAGTTCATCTAGGTTCCCAAAAACATGTCCAAGGTCTGGATAACAATTCCAACACCTATTATTTCTCCGACTTTTCCCAAACTTGACTCCTCTGATCATGCTTCATCCATGGGAGTTCCAAAACACCTTTATTCTGCATAAACATAGATACAAGCTAATAAAACATGATTATATGATGAATTATGCAGCAGTTATGATTAAGACTATCAATATCGAGTTTCATGCAAAATTGACATATAAGGCATATATTGGAGAGCATATTAAGGCTTTTTATAGTGAAATCATGCTAAAAGGGATAAATAAATGATACACTTTTTGGTGTTATCAGCATGGGAGGTGAGGAAGGCAATTATAGCCCCATGGACCTTTAATCCCCTTCAAAATTGTGTGCTTACCAAACCTTGGGTGTTGGAGAGGTTTCCATGCGAAAAATTGTTCCAAAAGTACCCAAAAGTTTTCCCAAGTCACGCTATTTGGACCCACTTTGGAACGTACTATTTTTTACACTCCATGTGGTGGTATTGACGACGTATGATAACAGGTAACATCTCGTCTAGAGATCCATCTTTTGGGTACACACGTCTTTTAGAGGTCATAACCTCCTCATTTAGTGTCTGATTTAGGCAAATGAGTTGTCGTTTTGTATTCCTTGATGATATCTACAATTTTGTAGAAATGTTTTTTTTCATTTTAATCCATACAGATCCCAAAAAGTTCCAAGTTCTAAATTATTTTCAACACTCATTATTTCTCCGGTTTCACCAAAACTTGACTCCTGTCTGCACATTTTGCTCTTGAGAATTGAGAACAATCTTTATTATGTATACAAGTGTATAAGAACTTACCAAACATAATTTGTTAATGAATTATACAATATTTATGTGCTAGGAAATAAATACCAAGTTTTTTTTGGGCAAAAGTGGTATATGACAACGTGAAATATATAATGGTGCTTTCTTGGAGTGCGTAAGAGATAAGAATAAAAACATAGTTCGATTGATTCTATTCGTTTTTGTGCTATATAAGTTGTTAGGTTGGGGTGGACCTTAGAGCATGAGTTACCGTTCTCTAGAACATTGATAAGTGGAGCACAATATACTATTGGTAGAATGAACACATGACTTTGTGTTCTAGTTTGGTTTCTAGAATGGAACATTTCGAATATTGCAACAAAAATATGGGATTGCAATGACTAATTTTACACAAAAATATGGTCTTTTCTCAAAACAGGTACAAAATAGAATTGCACATATCCTTTGATGATGGGCAAATGGGTCATTTCACACACTCTAGGCACTCAAACCCTAGATCTAGTGGCACCTATGCAAATAGCCTTATAACAAGGGCAATCTCAGTGGCAATTCCTGTAAATAGAGCAAACTCCAGTGGCAAACTTTATGGCAAACTTGAAAATTTCAAATCTTCGGGTGGCAAATATTGCCGCGAGCTCACCCTAAAGGCCGAAATCCAGTCCACCCGCCTCCCTTACTTGTGGGGTCCCTACACTCTCCCTCTTCCTTCCCTCCGCCACCGCATGCTCCGTCGCCGCCGCAGCTAGGGCACGGGCTCCCCGGGCGATCCGGGATCCCACGCCGCCGTTGCGCTTCCTCCTGCGTGCCACTCCCACGCGGCTTGTCGTAACCCCTCTGCTTGAATAGCCGCCGCCGCCGACTCTTGCCTCAGCTGCCGTCGCCGCATCCACTGCCTCGCGGGTACGTCTCCTCTCTTCCTCCGCCGCCGCCCCCACCATCCGCCGCCGCTATTTCCCTCGGCCTCAGCCCCGCCCAAGCCACTCGGCGCCCGCCCAACACCGCCGCACCTAGGGCCGCCAAGGCAGCTGGCGGGTGGCCGTCGCCGAGCCCCTAGGCGCTGCCTAATGCCGAGATGATTCCTGAAGAGAATTTTTGTTGAGGTTTCCGTGTAAACCAATTGGCCACGATTTTCCTCGCAAACACCACGTTTTTTCTCTCTATTTTGCCATTTCGGTTAGCATTGCGCTCAAGTATTATATCAGTTAGTGAGTACCTTTTCTATGGTTTAATTCGACTGCAGTTTGACACTAGTTTTAGTTGGTCATATGTCAGCCATGATCATCCTTCATTTCTGGCTCCGCCACTTATTACCAGTTTCATGTTGTCTTCATCGGTGGATTTTTTTTTTGGTGGAAGTAAATTATGCAGGCTGTGTATATATTGTTGAATTGCAATATGTCCAATTTCTCCCACTGCCCCTAATTGTCTTGTCATTCAGGTTGCTTCGTTCAGAAGAATTGCTGCATCCAAAGGTCTGCATCAGGTACGTGATCTACTTTGCTTCTGTGAGTGTTTTTCGCACTAGCATTGAACACCTTTTTTTGACGGTATTCGTGCTCCGTATTGTAGTCGCGGTTATGCATGTTTCCTATCATCCTGCGATCCTGATTTCTAATAGTACCTTTTTGGCTGGCATTTTTGTCGAGTGCATTTGGTCTTTGTAAAACTATGCAGCAAACAGCATGTCATTACAACTATGTACAAGTCTCATGTAGTTAGTCATTGTGTAATGTAAGAATCTGCTTGTTAACTCTGTTTCCTGCCAAGTTCTACATGGGTTGGCATAATCAGATGAATTCAACTTGTAAACCTCATGTTGATATGGCAAGGAGTTTCTAGCTAAATATGTTAAAATGGAATCATTGTGCTGATCATGCTGACATTTGTTGGATAGTTGTGTGGGATATTTTTCGAGTAAATGGGTCTGATCGAGATTTTCAAAGTGGGGATATGCCTGCATTTTTAATCTGATCGACACTATTATTTGAGTGCTCAAAACAGAGATATAACTGCATTTCGAGCATGTAGTCAGTAGTTCTTTTTTGTGCGACGTAATGTATTTCTTCACATTAAAGTGCCAAATTAGGTCTTGCTAAGTTCCAATATTTACATAGAGTGCACATGTTTGTGTGTGTATCGAGATTTGATTCTCTCTTCACGATAAATTGGCTATCCTTTTGTTGGAAATAGTAGGCTTATAATAACATGGTAGAAGTTTTTGGGTTTGTTTGGCTGCCAAAAACAACTCATCATACGTTGGTGGATGCTTTTTGAACTAGGTCATTCTGAATAGATTCATCTATGTTGAGTTTTGGTTGGTTTTATGAGTATGTGCGCAGGGCGGCAGGGGTGGTCTGTGCCTCTGTGGTCCCCCTTGGCTGCCAGTGGTAAATTGTTGATATGGCGGTGAGCAGTTCGGTCATGTAGAAGGCCTTAACTGTACATGTTGCATTGGACCTCACATGGCTATTTGGCCCATTAGTGTCCCAAACTCCAAATAAAACTTTCTTCCTCACTCACACCTATGGAAACAGTGAAATAATAAAACTAAACCCAATTGGCAACCCAACCCTAGTCATAGGTGAGTGCAATCGAAGGCGCAAAAGGCGCACACCTAGTTACTTGGGCGAGGCAAGGCAAGGCACAGAAAATGCCCCAAGCTACTCCGGGTGGAGCGCCTTTGCTGAGGTGCATGCTTTGCTGTCCAAGGTGAAAGGAGCCAAAGCATGCACCTGGCCTCCTTGTGTGTTAATAAGAGGAAAATGGGAAAGAAACAAAAAGCAAGAGGTTTAGGGGTCAAGCTATAGCCAATAACCAAGTGGATTAGTCTTAACTCTCAGGAACTAGTTTTCCTTTAACCTGTCAGCCACACAGATGAAGAAAGGGCAAAAAGTGAATAGAGGTCAGCTTCAAGAACTCATCCTCATGTACATTTTGTAGGTGTGCATACCATGCTCCTCTTGGGCATCCCTTCACTGTTTGCAGTTCACTGTCGGCAGCCTCTCTTATGGAGGTTACAATGGGAGAGATGGGGGATGAGCTTTCGTGCAGTAGGCTGAAAATATTGATTTTTGAACTGAGTTACTTTCAGATAGCTTTATGAAGTAGAGTTTGTGATCTTCTATGGCTATAACAACGTATAATAGTTGATGTGACATGTATGAAGGGTAGATACTGCATATTGTGATATCAAATGACCTAGTGTGTCAAGTTGTTATCTATATAATAGGGAAACATTTTTGCTTGAGTAAATTGGACTGTAGGAGCTAAACTTGCATGGTTGGTTCAAGTAGGTTCATGAACCAAAGGGATGCATATTTATGCCCCTAAACATGTTAAGTGATTCATCCTAGGTCCAAATCAGCACAGGGTGGCGTTATGAGCGGATGTGGCCGTTTGACCCTTGTCAACATGGCTTGTTGACTATGTCAGGATGCCATGTAACGTTGCCAACATGGACCAGCCCTTGTCTGAGAGCAAAAGAAGCAGCACTACCCTTGCGTGTTGTGGGAGGCCGCGTGCATGCGAGAGCCATGGCGGAGGTGTGTGCCAGTCGACGCGAGGAGGAGCACTGTGTCTGCGAGCTAGAGGAGCTCGAGGCCGCAGCCATGTTGCAAGCGCCACTGGCTGGAGGATGCCAAGCGCCACAGCAAAGAAGGGCCCTCTCAATCTAGAGAGTGAGGGCCATCTTGCTTCAATAGATGCTGTTCTTGCTGTTGTTATTGTTCTATCCAATGCACGAGCTAAGCAAGTGGAGCTAATTGAGACTCCATCTGGAAGATGTTCGCTGTGACATGCCCAGCGAGTGAATCAAATGCTACTGCGCTACGAGCTAGATGATGGGCCATGGAAGAAACTGAACTATATAGATACAACCAACAGAGCATCTTCCACCACTAATTTGTTGAAGAAGTGTAACAGATTGTTTGGTGCAAAGCAGTGGTAGTGGCAGTCACCACCAGATCTCCAACGCTGCCGACACAGCAGAGCATCTCCCTCTACCCTGAGCACCGCATGCAGCTGAGCACTCCCTCGGTGTCTATCAGAGCATCTCATCCATCTCGATGTTGTGGCAGCATGTGGTCCAGCTTGGCTCCTACCATCCACAGCTGCCCCGTCGGAGCACACTCCATGGAGGCCACCACTGCGTCGCCAATCTGTGCAGGACATTCCTGAACACCGTGTTCCCAAATCCCAATCCTCTTCACTGCCGGCACGCACCTGCTTTGCACGCGCACACCATTGGCACAATCTGGGGATGTAGGCAGACTAATTAGATGGTTGGGTGAAATGTTGGTGCATGAGGGTGGCGGACGGCGTCGCCGCTGTTGATTGCCATTGGGGCAGCCAGATTGTGGCGGCAGCGGGTGGAGAGAGATCAGAGCAGAGAGTAGAAAGGGAGAAGAAACATGAGGAAAGAGGATGGTGGAAGAGGCCAAGAGGGAAAAGGGAGAGTTGTCAATTTGGCTGGGGAAAAAAGCCACATTGGTGCAATGTCATTGTCCAGTGCGAGTGTGGGCTTCTTTGGACACTTATACAAGTTTAGGGGTATAAATATGCATCCTCTAGTTCATGGACCTACTTGAACCACCCGTGCATGTTTAGGGACCTGCAGTATAATTTACTCTTTTTTTTACTACTGCGCGTGATGTAAACGGTTTGACAATTTAAAAACATTGATATGTAATAAAATATCAAAGAAAAGCACACAAGTCAACAATTGAGTTGTTGCTTTCATATAAATGTCAAAGAAAGGCACACTACTAAAAAATGTAAATATTTATTCATGAGGCACACTACTAACAATAGATGGTTTGTTATTACTTGCAAAGAAACAATAGATGGTTTATCATTCCACTATTTATCATTCAATTTGTTATGTCTTGCTAATTATATGAGAAATGGAATAAAACTGAAACATAATAAATTAAAAATACGCTCAAGTGATTGCTGTTGAGAAAAGGTATTTCTTGCATAGCTTTGTTCATCTGATCATCATGGTTTGTTATTACTTCAGCATGGAGTCCATGAGTGTATATTTTGTTTATATATGTATATGTACATGTATATGTATATGTACATGTACATGTATATGTATATGCGTGCATGCGTATATATGTGTATGTGTGTGTGTATATGTTTTTGTTATTTATTCTTTCACAAATTTGCAGGACCTGGCATGCCAGAGGCTCTGTTTGCATCTGAGAGAACTGAGCCATGGTGTTCATATACTTTTGAGATTGTTTGGAAAAGGGCCTGAAAGAAAATTTAGGTTACATAGAGCCTTCTTCAGTTTGTAGCATTTTATTTGAAGGCTTGTGCTTTTTGGAACCAATTTGGTAGCAGTTTGATGGAGTGCAACAGAGAAGAGGCCTTCAAGGCCAGGGAGATTGCTTTAAAGAAGTTGGAAGACAAAGACTTTGATGGTGCCAAAAGGATTGCGCTTAAAGCTCAAAGGATTTTTCCAGAGCTTGAGAACATATCCCAGCTGTTAACTGTCTGCGAAATACATTGTGCGGCAGAAGCAAAGATAAATGGATTGTTGGACTTTTACAGGATTCTCCAAGTGGAGGTAACAGCGGATGAGACAACCATAAAAAAGCAATACCGCAAGCTTGCCTTTTCACTTCACCCTGATAAAAACAGTTTTGCTGGCGCAGAAGCTGCTTTCAAATTAGTTGCAGAAGCTAACTCAATGTTGTCTGATCGAACAAAACGATGTGCATATGACATCAAATGGAGGGTCGCTTCTAGAATTGCACCAAAACAGGCTACACAACCAATGCAGGCTACAGAACCAAAGCAAGCTACAGTACCAAAGCAGGCTACATTACCAAAGAGGGTTACAGAACCAAAGCAGGCTACACAATCAATGAAGACTACAGAATCAATGAAGAAAACTGATGCAAATAGAAGTAGTGTGGCAGGATGTGGACCATCAGTTCCACCACCCACTGCTGGACGCTCATTCTGGACCATATGCTTGAACTGTAAAACAAAATATCAGTACTACTTTGACATACTAAATCGTTGCATCCGCTGTCAGAACTGCAGTAAAGAGTTTGTTGCATTTAAGCTAAATGAACAGGATGTGCCTTCTGTATTGTCATCAAATGCAGCCAATGGTCCTGGACAACGGAGTGGTGTTCCCAGTCAAAAAGACTGTTCTACGAAGTTATCTTCTTCTGGTGGGAACAGAGATGCGAAGCCCTGGGTGAATGGAGCACAACATGATGAACAAATGAAGAGGAGTGCCAGTGCAAGCGGTGAGGGTACGGTTAACCGCGCAGAGACAGGTGGAAAAGGGGGAGTTGAATTTTCAACAGGGAATCTGTCTAAATCTTCTACACTGAATACAAATGATAAGGCAGGTGGAAGGATGACATCTGACCCTGCTGATCCAGATGTTACTGATAGGCAAAACCCAGGTAGTAGGGTAGATACATCTGCAGGGCCAGGTGCCACAGGGATCCCTAGTCCACGGAGATCAGCTAGGAGAAAGGCAAATGCTGATGCTAGCAACAACGTGAACTCCCCTAGGAAAAAGAGGCGATCAATAAAAGATTGGCTGTTAAATGCTGACTCGAGTTGTAAGCAAATGTTTGCTGATAATGTTGCTCGTGCTGACAGACAAACTTTTGAACCTCATGTCTCTAGCAAATCACAAAACCAAGAGAAAGGAATTGCTACCAACGGAGGCAACCAGGAAAACAACAAGAAAGAAGTTACTCACGATACAGCTGCTGAGAAAAAGCCTTGCAATTCTGGGAACTTTTCCTATCCTGACCCAGAATTTTTTGACTTTGGTAGGTGCAGGGATGTCAGCCTGTTTTCCGTTGATCAGATCTGGGCACTTTATGATGACTGCGATGGTATGCCACGATATTATGCTCGAATAAGACGTTTTGATGCTACCAACTTCAGAGTTCAGTTCACTTGGCTGGAGCATGATGCAATGAATGAGGAAGAGGACAAATGGACTGATGAAGAACTGCCTGTGGCTTGTGGGAATTTTTTCTTAGGAAAAACAGAGGTGTCACAAGATGCTCTCATGTTCTCTCACATTGTTTCATGGGTGAAAGGCAGAAAAAGGTGCTCATATGAAATATATCCCAGGAAGGGTGAGGTATGGGCTCTTTATAAGGATTGGAGTATGCAATGGAGCTCAGATGCAGATAACCACAGAACCTACGAGTATGAAGTTGTGGAAGTCCTGTCAGATTTCACAATGGAAGCCGGTGTTGCTGTTGCCCCCTTGGTCAAGATTAAAGTATTTGTGAGTCTGTTTGCAAAAGCAAAGGACAAATCATCATTTGTTATACCATCGAGTGAACTACTTAGATTCTCGCACAGTATTCCTTTTTTTAGAACAAAGGGAAATGAGAAGGTAGGTGTTCCAGGTGGATTTCTTGAACTGGATACCGCATCACTTCCTAGTGACCTGGACGAAGCATTTCCATCAGTTACTCTTGATTCTTACATGCCTGTCGACAAGACAATGAACAGTGGTTTTGTTAATATTACTGTTATTAGTACACCAGGTCCTGGAGGAAAACAGAACGATCATTCCCTTGAACGAACCCCAAGTCAGCAACAGAGTGCCCGGAGCAAATCTGGTTATTCCTCTCCGCAATTTTGCCCCTCCCCTGGTACTTTTACATATCCAGACTCAGAATTTTTTAACTTTGAAGAAGGCCGATCATATAATAAGTTCGAACGTGGCCAGATATGGGCTCTTTACAGTGATCTTGATAAATTCCCCAAGTATTACGGTTGGGTGACCAAAGTTGATGTGGAACCGTTCAGAGTGCATTTGACTTGGCTCGAAGTTTGCCCTCAACTGGAGCAGGAGAAGATGTGGTTAAAGCAGGATGTACCTGTGAGTTGTGGGACATTTAAAATCCGTAACTGGAGGATCAAGTATGACAATAATGATGCATTCTCTCATTTAGTAGAAACTTGCCAGGTTGGTTGGAAACGATACTTTGAAATTCACCCGCGAGTAGGGGAAATTTGGGCCATCTACAATAACTGGGCACCTAGCTGGGTTCCTTCCAGCAAGGATGCTTGTGAATATGCCATTGGTGAGATTACTGAGCGCACTGAAGATAGCACAAAAGTCTTATCTCTGACTCAAGTAGATGGTTACAGAGTTGTGTTCAGGCCTGACAATGGAAAGGGTATTCTGGAGATACCTACAAAAGAGAATTTAAGGTTTTCTCACCAGATACCTTCTTTCCGTCTGACAAAAGAAAAAGGTGGCAAACTCCGTGGCTTTTATGAGCTGGATCCAGCTTCTGTTCCTGATTCTTTCCTGTTCCGGGGCACCCACTGACTTGCAGACATCGAAGTTGACTGTTCTGAAGATAGTAAAACTAAATTACTTCCCATTTGATAAAGTAGTGATCTGGTTGGATGATCTTCTAGTGTGTTCATACGCCACACAGCTGCAGTGCGAACCAAACCGTGCTCTTTTCTAATGCAGAGGCATCGGTACTCTTCATTTTGTGCCGAGCGTAAATTTGCATGTTGCATTAGTATTTGGTATGTGATGCCTGTGGTCTAGTGATCAATCTCTTTGTAAGTGTTGTCTGCAGCAAAGAGCAAATGAGGAATTGGGCTATCTATACTCTTGCAATTTATTATGAGCTTCATGCCTTCATGATCATCTCAACTGTTCTACTGTAATTCTGGTGCCTAGCATTTTTTGCCATTTGTGTTGACGACCTGATGAAGCCGCAAGGACCTGATGGTTACAATATAGGTTGGTTCCTGTTGTGTTTCTGATATTTGTGCTCGAGCATTTGGTAGATAATCTTTTGCATGGATACTTCGTCTGGTCTCCGTTTAGGTTTCCTGCACTGCCAAGCTGGATGTGTTTGCAGATACATTTATGCGGTCTTCTGGTTCCTGGATTATACAGAAGTGAAGTTCCATGCAATGGTTGGAAGTTTTATTGGTCCCTATACCAGTCTTTCTATGAAATTTCTATGAAGGTTATTCAGCGATTTTTGATGATATGTGAACGTTGGTTCGCATCGGGATAACTATCGTGGAGAGGATGGCCGGACAGCATGGCTTGAAGGGGTAGGGTTTTAGAGAAGAGGTGTAGACATAGATTGAGACGAGAGTATTTGGGAGAGAATAGATTGTTTCTTTGCTTCCAAAACACGACGCTGACCCTCTATTTATCTAGAGGTGTCCCTAATACAGAATACTGGTAACATGACCACAACAATATGCCACCCCTTGAGTAGGTGTTTCAGGATACATGGTTTGCAACTTTGTGTCTATATGCCGTTGAATATCTTCGTATATATGTCTATAATATATCACTGATGTCTCTGTAACATATGGGGCACCTGTCCTATATATAAGCCTCGGTGCCTCACTATGAGTGGTATATTGTAGATCATATAGTTATTCAGTGGCATGTTATAGATTTTCTTATTTTACATATGTGGAGTGGCATGTTATAGATTTTCTTATTTTACATATGCGGAAAATACCGACGCATAACCCTAAAAAATATGGATGCATTTTCATTTGGGTGTTTTTCTCAGTAGAATTATGGGTAACAAATTCATCCTATTTACTGAAAAACTATAATCAAGGACAAATTCTACAGAACACACGCTGTTAGAATTTTACAAACTTATTATATGGCTTATTAGATAAAAGGATTATGAGGTCATGAACTAACAAAACTAAAGAAATCATGGACCTGAAGCAATAAAACCTGGGGGTTGGGGGATGTGATTTGCTAGTTGCTACTTCTGTTGATAGCATAGAAGAACATCTCCATAAATTGAAATTTCATCATTTGAAAATTAAGAATTATTAAAGTGCTTAAAATGATAAAATCGATATTAGAGTCAAATACAAAAATAATGCGGTTCAGATGTGATAGTAGGCGATGTCTAGGCATCTGTCAGCTTTTGTTCTTTGAAACAATCACGTTGAGCCCTTTGACCAAATTAAGATTTGTGCAAACCATTTGAGAACGATCTCCATAAAACAACTCGGAGAGCACTTCAACGGTCCGCTGTGATGGGCATTATAATGGGCAGCAATTGCCAAATTGGTGCTTCAACTAAAGGGTGTAAATGTGTAGTTCAGGTTGCTATAGCAAGTTGTTATCTTTTGCAATTACCCTCTGCAGGTACCAATTTGCTGAATAGAGAGAGAGGTATATGCAATGAGTTTTCTAGCCATCAATTTGATCTTCATGTTCATGTAATATAATCAAAACAATTGTTTTGAAGTATTCGATCATTTGGGACTGGGAACATCATTACTGGATCGTTTTACATAATTCTGTGTTAATCAAAGAATTGTTGAAAATACATAGCCTGTTGAGGTGTAGGCCCCCAATTCGAGGGTAATTATGTTTTGGTGATTAATGGATCTTAAATCATCAAGACTAACATGTGTTTGAAGTGCTGAAAGAGGTTATGTTTCGATGATGGCACTGATTGATCCTTGGGCATATGTGTTGGCCCTAAGTGTTCAAATGATGGCAAAGCATGGAGTTTTATGAAGATTAAGGACATTGTGGCTAGATGATCCAAGGCGTTCACTGTAGCATTAGGTCTTTGCTTTGCTTTGTCTGTGCTATTAAGGGGGAGCCGAAGGCTAGTAGCTTGAGCAGTGGAATCGATAGCAGCATCAACTCAGGATACAACTGAAAACACCGATGTGCTCGATGGCCATATCTTTTGCAATAAGAACAGATGACTCGATGCTGAAAGAGGCCATTGACAAGGAAGACCATCACATGCCATGGCAGTCCAAGCAATATATCAACACAAAACACAACAGCAACTGACTCCACCCAATAATGAAGCAACAAAATAGTACCAGTAGCAGCACAAGAACAAGAAGCACAGATTAACAACACCTGGGAACGATGACCAGCAAGGAAATGCTCACGATGGATGGCTGCTGCTTTTGGCTAACTGCTGATGGTGACGAAGATGAGGCCTGTGATGATGAGGAAGGGCCGGCTGCGACGAATTGAGCTCGGTGATGGCTGACGGCGCCTGGATTGGGTGGAATCCAGCCGCGATGAGCTCCGGCGGTGACGGATCGAAGATATCTGACGGAGACTGGATCCCAATTTTGGCGATGCGAGGCTTGACGACGCGAGGCTTGACGACGGCTTGGGGAGAAGATAGCTGAGGAGATCGTTAGAGACTCGCCGGTGACGAGTTCAGTGATGGCGACGGCTAGGGTTGGGTAGAATTTGCTCTGATATGATACCATGTGAAATTAGAGAGAAAAAAAAGGAAGATTTGCTATTCACAAGTCACAACCATGCATTTTATTTATTATTTAGAGATATATATATACTCTTGAGGTTAATTGGCTACATGGGCCAAGACACCAGATTTTATACACATACACACTTGACAATACTAAGCTCAACAATGCATGGATCAATGATATATAATATGTCATGGGTACTGCACCAATTGTTGAATTTTAGACGTTTTTGGCACTGTTGCTCCCGTTAATTCCCGAAGTAGCCTCCTCCCAAAACAAATTCCCGATCTGGCCCCCTCCCGACCGCACGATTCACCCGGCGCTGACACGTGGAAGTCGTGCGGCCGCGAACGCCGACGATCTGGGGTCGTGCGGTCCCCGACCGCACGACTCGGCGAACATCTATGTGAGCCGAGTGGTGCGGTCGCCGACCGCACCACTCCGTTAATGATGCGGCGACCGACCGCACCACTAACCTGTACAGTATTAGGGCTAGGGTTTGGACCGATCAGCGTTTTTGCGCAAAAACGTCTTATATTTGTGTGAAGTAACGATTAGTGTATTTTTGATTTTTGTACAATGCTGATCGTGAAAAATATGTTAAACTAGCAATAACATTTTTCGATGATGTTATGTTGTTTTATTGGAAGAAATTTAATGAAAATTTTTTTGAGGACAACTGTGATATGAACAATTAGATGAAAGGAAGGAAAGCGATATTTAACACGTAGGAATCATTGAATGCGAAAACACGAGATAATAAGCTTAGCCGAATAGAAATACAGTTGAGAGTTACATGACGCGTACATTTTTATTACATGCATAATATATAGCATGATATGCGACTAACCCATCAAACTGCTCGTACGACCTACTATGTGGATCGGGACCACTTTCCCTTCCTTGCCCGCTCGGCATTGAACTCCTCCGCGGCCTCTTTTGCCTTAGCCGCCATTTCCCTCTTTCTCTCGTGTTCCATCTCGCGAGCCTCCCGCTCCCGAGCCCCGCACGCATCGAGATGGGCTTGCGACTCGCGTTGTATACGCAGTGTGTGCTCGTGGCTGCGGCGCTCCTCCTGCAGCAACTCCTTGTCCTGTTTGACATTCCAGTCCTCAAAGTCGAGGGTCCATTGGTCCGCAGGGTGGATCTCAAGATCGATCCATTTGCGGTAGCTACATAGGGGCTCCGGGGACTGCAAAACGAGGGGAGAGATTGTTAGTACGTGATGTGAAGGAGAAAATGTTGGGAAAAATGGTGCATGTGTTCGTTACCCGTTCCCGATAGGATGAGGTGTCAAAACGGCGGTTGGGGTATTCACTGGAGTAGTTTGCGCAACCGCAGTAACACATACCCAGGCTGATGCGTTCCTTCGATTTGATGAACTTGCACGTGTCCCCGCACCAACAAAGGGGGTGTCTCCCCTTCAGGTGGGAGTTGCAGCGAACGCTCGTTGGGGACGTCCGAGATGGGGTTGTTGCTACGCGGCCGCTCATTGCGGGGAGCTGACCTCATAGCCGCAGCAGGCCTTGCTTGTTCCTCGCGAGCCGCCGCAGACCTTGCTTGTTCCTCATGAGCCGCCGCAGCCCTTGCTATGTTGCGTGTCTCCTCCCATTCTGCCTTCTTGCAGGAGTCCTCCCTAGCCTTCCGCCTAGCTTCATTTATCATGTCCGCGAATTTCTGTCATCCCTTTAGATTCTTGTTGTTCATTTTGACGTGGAGAAGGAATGTATGATGTAGTGTTAGATGGTGTAGTGCTCTCTTCCAGACGCATTGCACGTCAATTTATAAGGCGAAGGGTAGCCATGTGTTTTTGTCATTGCGCAAAGTCGGGCTCTTTGTGATGTCAGTGCGCAAAGCTGGGCTCTTTTGTCATGAAAGAAGGCAGATCATGTCACTGCGCAAAGCTAGGATCTTTTGTCATGTCACTGCGCAAAGCTGGGATCTTTTGTCATATCACTGCGCAAAGCTGGCCTCTTTTGTCATGTCAGTGCGCAAAGCTGGCCTCTTTTATCATGTCACTGCGCAAAACTGCCATCTCAGTTTTGGTCATTGCAGTAAGTCATTCCCGTTCGGTATAAATAGCACGATTGGGGTCCCATGGCAGTGTACACAGAGAACCCTGTAAATCGAACAACGAAGTACGTTCTCTTCCGTGGTGAAAATATCATGTCGGAAGCTGATGGGCCAGTCGAATTTGGGACACCGAAGGAAGACCTTCCCTTCCAAAGGAGAAAGATCTTCGATGCACAGTACCGCTTGGTACCAAGGCGGCGTGCTCAACCAGCGTGGCCGAAATGTAGACACAATGAGTACGCTGTCGTGCAGGTCCTGGATGGCCCGTTCAATGGCGGGCGACATTTCTTCCGATGCCCACGCTCTGAGGTAGAAAGTAGTAATACTACATTTTTTGTTATTGCTTATGGATCCTCCATGTTTACCGTCCTTTCCCGCAGATGGCAAAATGCGACTTCTCCCGCTGGATTGACCCTCCTCATGAACGGTATATTATGCATTATGTGGATACATTATGGCGTGAATATTGGAGTTGGAGGACCGAATCGAGAATCTCAGTGAGGATAACAACGACCTCCGCCAACAGATGCAACGCGAGAGGGGCAACGAGGAGGTCGTCAACATAGGAAGCTCTTATGATCCCACATGTTGCTGCGTGAACCCTAGTTGCATATGTGCGTGCCACTTCCACGACGGCCAGCCACGTCCGAGACGGCCCCCTGATTAATACTCCATGTGGGTGCCACGAGGCTCGTTTGACATATAGGCAACGAGGTGTATGGTTGTACCTTGAACCAGTATGAACACTTTCTACGATATGGAGTAGACAGAGTGATTAAGTTAGTAATATGTCGTATTTAATTTCTTGCCTGTAGTTGACATATTTTACGTACGTGCAATGTATGTGTTGTTTCTTGTTGGCAGTGTGTGACCCGTTCGTATTCTGTGGGCTCCATGACTTTAGGCCCCCCTGAGCCTATAAGAGGGAACCATTCCTCACCTAGCCCCCCGCATTGTTCTCCCTCACTTCCTGAATTACTTCTTCCAATTGTGTGTACATTTCATTCGTGCTAACTCCCCCGCACGCCGATATGAGTCAGTTCAGCACCTCGTCATCGGCACCCACGGTGATTTGCCCAAAATGCAACACAGTTGTTGCACGTAAGACTTCACACACGGCTGCGAATCCTGGGTGTCACTACTACAAGTGCCCGTTTCACTCGGTGAGTATGATTGTTTCGGGTTCGTTCAAATCGTACAAGCAAGTTACAAATTTTTCGGGCTCCTAAGGATCAACTCGGAGGGCCGGCTCCAGATGACCACGCTGTGCATCGGTGATGCTCATCCCAAAGGGGCTCAAGCAACTCGTACGCCATCTCCTGCCGATGAATGAAAACAAATTAGTACGTTATGACAAAAAATATGTACGTAATGACTATAAAGTGTGCAACAAATGATAACATAATATACAAGAAACGTATTTTGCAGCGAATGACAACAAAGTGTGCAACAGATGACAACACAATTTCGAACAAACCTAATTTAACGCGAATGACAACAAATGACAGCGAAATATCAAATAAATGACAACATAACTTCCAGGAAATAACTCAAACAAATTGTACACGCAAATAATCTCATAACATACATTCAGCAAAGTTTGAAGGTTGCATGATCATGTGCTCGCAGACACAAGATGAGCACAACAAAGACCCTCAGTAGTTACAAAACACTAGGCGACTATGGGCGTTACTTGATGTCGGCCTGTTTGGGCACTGTCTAAATGAATGGCCAACAGTCTTGCACATTCTGCACTTCGGGCGCCGAACACGATCTCCACGCTGGCTATCATCCATGTCATTCCGAATGCGAAGGCTATGTCGTCGCCCACGGCCGACATGCTTCAGTGCAGCGTTCGGCACCCACTTCACCTGCCCTGGCCACAGGTCCCTGTAATGCATGTCCACCCCGTAGGAATGGAACTCCGTACTCCATGTTTCAAACAAGTGCTTGATGTCATAGTACTTCGACATGTAATGCGTGGGCGTCTGGTGCCATACCGCGTACACATGAGAGCATGGTTTGTGCAGCAGTTGTGGCTTGTTGCAGGTGCACGATGCTCTCTCATCAATCGTGCATACTTGCTTACGGTCCCCTCTAGTCTGCCCCATCATATACTTCTGTCTAAGGCGGACCTTGAACTTCCTCCGTAAGCCATCCATGGGTTGAGCAATATGCGAACGAGACTTCTCCATCATCTTGTGCATGTAGGCCTGCGCTACCTCCGAGAAATCTCTGCCTTCGTCCACATGTTTCTTCGCCATCATAGCTCTATTGACAAAGTATCCAACTGAACGGTTCTAAGTCTCTTCCACGATTGCTGTGATAGGCAGGGATCGGACGCCCTTTAGAACACCATTGTACACCTCGGACATATTTGTTGTCATGATTCCATACCTTGCCCCGCCGGTGTCATGCAGTAGAGACCACATCTCTAAGTCAGGTGCATTGGAGTTAACCCATTGTGTGAACTCCCCTACTCTCGTCGATCCTCCCGCCACGGCCCCAGCTTCATCCTGCTGTACACGCCGAACATGCTTGCTGGTCTCCTGGTCAAGGTGCCTCCACAAGGCCTCGAACTTCCTCTTCTGGTTCTGCATACAAAGCTTTTTGAACATCTTCATTAGTTCCTTGCTATGGAACCTTCTGTAGAAGTTCGCTGCAAGATGCCTCATCCACCACCGGTTCTTCATGTCATTCCACTGGAAGGGTGGGCGTGTCCCGTTGCTCGCATCGTTCGCATTGCGGGCATAGCAAGCACGCATTGCGGTCGGAGATGACACACACCTCGGCCGATCTTGAACTACAGCCTGCTTCACGTTGGCAAGAAACCATAGCCAGCTATCTGTATTCTCGTTCTCTACAATTGCAAATGCCACCGAGTATGGCGGTCATTTGCATCAGCTGCAACCATGGTCAGGATAGTACCCTTGTACTTGCCAGATAGGAATATGCCGTCCATCGTTAGCACTGGACGGCACCACTTGAAGCCTTCAATTGCCTGCCTAAAGGCCCAGAACACTCTATCAAGCACAAAACAATTTGTCCCTTGCGCCTAATGAACCCGCTCTTGCTTGTTAATGTAACTTCCTAGGTTTGCTTCTGCAATTTGATGCAGCATTCTTGGGACCAAATCATATGCCTCCTCATATGTCCCAAACTTACGCTGCAGGACCTTCTGTTTCGCCCGCCATACCATCTTGTAGCTGACATCAAACCCCACCGTGTTTGCCACATCCGCCATGAGAACCTTCAGAGAAATGGACATATTTGCCAGAACAAGATGGCTTATCAGCTCCACAACATATGACGATGTCATGTTGCAGTGCCTATGTAGTGGCGCCGTAAGCTCACATGTGTGATCCTTCATCACCGTTATCCAGAATTTCGTGGCTGTGCCCCTGAACCGCTGCCCATGGACCTTGCTAGGGCAGGAGCCGTCGACACACTTCACAATGTATGTGTCAGGGTTCGACCTGTGCATCCTGAATGTCCGTCTGATGTTGATGGCGTACGTGGCAATAGCTTGCTGCAAAGCACTCTTGTTACGGAAGCACTGCCTAAAAGGAGTGTGCCCTCATTGAATCCCCACTCTGCCTCCTCCGCCCGTGGCAGAACTAGGGATTGCGCACCGTCTGTGGTTACAACACCACCTAACACACCTCCCGCTGTAGGTTCCCCTTCATCCTCCTCTTCTGAACTAGCTGTTTCCACATACTCTTCCTCTTCGCTTTCCACTTCCTCCACCTGGTCGGCAAGGTACTCGTGACAGTCAACTTGGGCAGCCCACCACCTGTCTGCACCTTCATTCACGTGAAAGTTGTCCACATCCCTCCGTATGTCTCCATCTCCCATTGACTCATTCACTCCTACTTCACTGGCATATTCATGACCCCCGGAGAGTAATGCAGGCTGTACATCTCCACCGGCTACACCATAGCTACCTATAGCGGATGATTCTGTCCTCTGCACGAAGTGAACATACACCATTGGCCTGGCATAAATCGCTGCGTCAGCGTTGCACACGACCTCCATGTAGTTAGCCCATGAGGCATCACTCGTCACCTTTATAAGTTGCCACATTGTCTCCCCTGCAGCACCTACCACTGCGGCATACACTGCCTCGATCCGTATTTTGTTCCTTGCGGTGTCCCGATCGAAGGCAGAACGCACGCATCTCCGTAGCTCAGCCAGGCTCATGGTGCTCAGATTGGGTGCCCGGATCACAGTCCGGTCACAATTAGACAGGTCTACCCCGTACGGCCCGTCGCTACGAGACCACTTCCGGAGAACACAAACAAATCTTGGATGTCACCCATGGCGTACCTAACATATGTCCATACTGAACCCTCTTAGTACATATAACATGCAACACCACATACCGCCCACCACATACAAGAGTAATATTTTCATCTTCATTTCTAAATCTAATTTTTAATTCATTCATGGAGGGCGCTAATAAATTTCTATGTAAATCAAATGATCAATGTAATGGACTATCTATAAATTGCTAAGATCTGCTATTGTTCTGCTAACTGCTTCTCAGATGCTTGGCAGCACCACAGGGTTTTGCATAACAGTTAGACCATACTTCCTCACTTTTAATTTTATGCGTGTTTGCTTCAGATGATGATTAATGTTTGCAACTTGGTTTATTAACGCCCAAGCTACATGCTATTTACCTGAACCGGTAGTATAAAATATTTTTCACATTGTCACCAGCATGCTTTTTTAAACCATATGCATGACAGTATTTCATATATCCTATGTATGCTTATTTCATAAATTAATCCTACAATTTTATTCCTAACAAGGCCTAACAACATTAAAACTACATAATAGTCAGTTTAAGCTATCTCTACCGATTAACATCATGCCATACAGTTATTTACGATGAATACATACAACATGCATGGTATTTACTATAAATTTTGGTTTCGTTGCACACATCAAACTAACTAAATCGCACTCCAACAGCACTACAAAATTTATTCATATAAAATATAAAACTCCGTAAAAATGACATTGCATCAAAAAATGACATGCATGAACTCCGTAAATAACGTTTACGCTAATTATCGACTAATCAACATAATAACATCATACACGCATGGGGATGATATTTACCTTTCCTTGAAGCTCGCGAGACGATCTACAACTTTCACAATTGCGAAAACTTCAATCCTTCAAAATTACTCCAAATATCCACATTTGCCGACGTCGTTCTTCTTCTCTTCATTGCTTCCTCTCCCTCGCTTCCCTCTTGCTCTCTCTCAAACGCAAATGAACCAACACTCTCGAATACAGACCGTTCTCACTCTTTTATCGCACACAACGCTCACAGTGAAACAGTAGCGCAGTAGGGGCCGGGCTTCACCGAACGACACCGCGCGCGTGGAATCGCCTTTCGGCGGACAGACAAGACGGGAGCCATGTGGTGCGGTCGGGCACCGCATGATTGGCTTAGTGGTGCGGTCGGCGACCGCACCACTCGGTCTGCTACAGTGTTCCGCCGAGTCGTGCGGTCGGGGACCGCACGACCTCGGTATCATGCGCTCGCCGGCCGCACGACTTCCACGTGTCAGCACCGGATGAATCGTGCAGTCGGGAGGGGGCCAGATCGGGAATTTGTTTTGGGAGGAGGCTACTTCGGGAATTAACGGGAGCAACAGTGCCAAAAGCGTCCAAAATTCCCAATTGTTTACCAAGGCAACAATTAGACATATACTGATTTCTGACTTCTATTCTTTCACAGTGATGTTCAGAAGTTTATTTTGTGCCTTTGGCACCTCCTTGGTATTTCAATAATCCAGCTTCTTCGGAAATTTTGCACATTGAACAACCTGATCTGGTACCTACATTCATGGGTTAGGTGTGCTACAAAATCGCACTTATGTTCTGTGTGACAGAACTGAGCTATGAGCAGCTGTAACAAAAGAAAGCTAATTACTTCATTTGTTACCTTCAAGTTTCAGATTTAAGAATTAACTGGGCTACCATTTTATTCTGGCTGCTACCGAATTTCGTTGTCGTTGCTGAAAAGAGACAACCCAGATATTTTTTGCCACTCATCCTGACAGTTCTATCCCGGGAAAGTGCTGGCATTTCATTTATAATTAGCGCTCAGATGTGGGATGTTTCTGTTGTAGCATTGCTTACAGGGTATCTCTTTTGTTACGGGAGTAAAGGTGCAATCGGAGTGGATAAGGACGGATATCGTTTATCCTATATCATATTCTATATTTTTTCCTCGGAGTCGGAGTCGGAAATGGATAATGTCGGATATCTATTTCTCCATTCCGTATCCGTTCCATGATCATTCGGACGGTCGGTCGGACGAAAATTATCCGCTTCTTTGCACAGGACATTGGATAGTATGTTACAATCAGAGCGAACATGGAGAGATGAATTACTGACATGTTAAAAGAAGAACACTCAGTACTCCCACCTATTTAGATGTGATAATCTGCATATATGTTATCTTGTTCCTAGGTGAAATCATAACATACTTTCTCATATCACTTGACATACGGATATATACGGACGGATATCATTTATCCCGTATCCTATTCCATATTTTTTCCTTGGAGTCGGAGTCGGATACGGATAGTGCCAGATACCCATCTACCCCTTCCGTATTCGTTTCGCAAGCCTTCAGTCGGTCAGACGGACGAAAATTATGCGCTCCATTTGCATCCCTATATGGGAGGAGGTGGAGCTAGAGAGAGCTAGAGGTAGAAGAGAGAGAGAGAGCTCATGTGTAAAATGAATGGATCGCCCTTGCTCATACCTCTTTTAGGGGTTCATATATATGAATGGGGTAGGATGGGAAATTCGCATCCTATCCTGTAATAATTACAAAAGGTGATGATACATTAGTACATTCCTCTATACTTTGAGTCTATTACATATTGGGCCAGTTGCAATGCCTAGTCACGGGGGTTGGGCCACCCCTACAACATTACTCTCTCGACGGCAAGCGCTGAGATCTCGATGGGCGAGCCGATGCAATTGGCACCCTAGTCCCCAGGGGTGTGTATGCCGTAAATCTATCGGTGCCGGGTTCTTTCGCTCGGCCCAGACTTGAGCGGCCCATAGACGTGTGCGAATAAGTCCCACGCAAAGGGTACGGTCGTGTCATCAATGTCCTATTTCCGACTTGGGCGGCACATGAAGGCAGAGTCGTGGGGCGGGCCGCCCCTCTGAGACGATGCCTACAAAGAAGGCGGTGAAGTCCCGCGACGCAGCTGAAGGCACCCCGTGGAGGTGGAGCTTTCGAGGCGGAGTCGGGAGTTGGTCCGCCTATCCAAGGCTATGCCTACGAGGAGAGTGGCGAAGACAGTCGGACAAAGTCAGGACCGCGAGGCATTGGAGGAAGTGTCTAGGACAACGAGGTGGTCGGACGAAGTCACAACGATGAGGTGTCAGACGAAAGTCAACAAAGTTGATAGCTCGATGAAGGCTTGAAGCACGCATGCTCCGTCATCCACCCTTCGGACGAAGCATCTGCGACCACAAGGCGGTTGGACGAAGTCTCCACCACGATACGGTCGGACGAAGTCGACGGCGGGACGAAGACTTAAAGCGTGCGTTGCGTCCCCACCCTTCGGACAGACGTCGATGGGGCCGACAGAGTCCCAACAATGATGTGGTCGGGCAAAGTCATGACTGCCAGACAGTCGGACGAAGTCACAACGCGAGGCAGTCGGACGAAGCATCTTCGACTACGAGGTGGTTGGATGAAGTCTCGACCGTGAGGCGGTGTGACCAAGTGTGTATGACCATGAAGTGGTCGGATGAAGTATTATTCGCGATGTGGTTGGACGAGGCACTTACTACCACAAGATGGTCGAATGAAGTCACGACTGTGAGGCAGTCGGACGAAGTGCTGACCGTGATGCGATCGAAATAAGTCGGCGGTAGGACGAAGACTTGAAGAGCGCTTGCTCCGTCCACCAGCATTCGTACAGGCATCGGTGAAGTCTCGACCACGAGACAGTCGGACGAAGCGTCTATGACCACGAAGTCCCGACCGCGATGCGGTCAGACGAGGAGTCTATGACCATGAGGTGGTCGAACGAAGTCGGTGGCGAGACAAATCTCTGACATGCGCAGTTTGTCCCGCCCCCTTTGGACTCAAAGTCGACGAAGTCGGTGGTGAGACAAATCTCTGGTTCATGGTCTATCCCACACCATTTAGACTCAGCATCGACAAAGTCGGTGGCGAGACAAAGCTCTGACGCACGCGCTAATGGATCGCGAGTAGGCTACGAGAGCAGAAAACAAAATTTTTCTACCGCGCACACAAGAACATCATGCTTAAGGAGGGATCATGGATCGTTACCACTAGACGCGCAGCGCAGCGGAAAAAGAGTTGGAGAAGCCGATCCAACCACGCGCGTCGAGGTAGTAGTGGAAGTAGTCGATCGTCCCGAACCGATCGTCTCCTCCACGCGATCAACCACACCACGAGCAGATCCAATCTGTAGGTTGTTGATGCCGATCAACGCCGCAACGAGCAGCGCCTCCACCGGTATCCACACGTCCGGGGCTGGAACGCCGATCACGAGTGTACCAGCACTCGCGAGCGGCTAGGGTTTGGCTCTGGAGGTGGCGGCCAGGGTTTAGCTCGGGATTATCGGATCGTTCCCTCCTCGCCTCCATATATAGACCTCCTCACTTGGGCCTCGTGGACCGAGGCCCAATAGGAGTCTATCCGGATCTCTATCCGAATTGAGCCCATATCCGAATCACATTCGAATTAGTGTTCCAACCCGTTAAGTGTGCGACCACAGCAGGTTCACGATACTTGGTCGCGACCGTAAACACCTTTCCGGTCACCGTGTTAATAGCGGCCTCTAGTAAGACATATTAACCCCAAAGTATACGTAAAGATCATATCTTTGAACTGTAATGTTCTTATGTACTAATCCCTTTGCCTCACGATATAGATTAAGCTCAAGGCGAGACCGTGTCATCCTCTTAATAGCTCAATCACTCTCTCGATTCCGTGATGGATTATAAACTCGTGATTGACTCCTCAATCACCTTGGCATGGCCATGCACTTTCATAATCCATTACATCGAGGGGCCGAGATATCTCTCCCATAAGGAGGGCAAATTCTATCTTGATCATTCACATCCCACTACATGTTTCATGGCAAACCCAAAGACTACTTTTATGACTACCCGATTCGGAGTAGTGTTTAGTAGTCCCAAAGTAAGCTACTAAGCATCTTGGGAACCATGATGATCTCAAGTCTAAGGATTCCACATAAACACTACTTGAGACCAAGCGATGACATATGGAATCTCGCATTGTCTCATGGCGGGTCTATCCAACATATGTTCACTAACACATGTCCATATTATTGATTTGGTATCTCCATACCATGATCCATGAGACATGATCATCAATCAATACATATCTCGATCTTTGAATCATATTTGTTCCTCATATGAAATATAATCGGGATCATTTAGAAATAGCAACATTTTGGCATTAAGAGTCTTATGAATAAGTCACATACTCATTGATCAATAATGATAATGTCTATTTCAAGGAACAAAGCAATGTATCATAAACATAGTATGTGATATATTCAACATCTCCATGTTGCCTCTAGGGCATATCACCAACATCTCCCACTTGCACTAGAGTCAACCATGTAGGTATCTAATACCCATTGCCCTAGTGTGAGCCTCATACTTTGGTCGGGAAGCGGCTTTGTCAAGCGATCCGCAATGTTCAAATCCGTGTGTACTTTGCATATCTTAACATCACTCTCTCCACAATCTCGCGGATGAGATGAAATCGCCGTAGAATGTGCTTGGACTTACAGTGCGATCTAGGCTCCTTGGCTTTCGCGAATGGCTCCCTTGTTGTCACAGAGAGGTCCATTGGGTGGAGGCACTAGCCATCACACCAAGCTCGAAACAAATTTCTTGATCCAAACGACCTCTTTAGCGACTTGAGCCGCTATGTACTGACTTCATTGTAGAATCAAGAACTGTCTCGCTTGGAACTCTTCCACCACCGCACCGCCATTCGGTGAGAACACAAACCCGATTGCGATCTAAAATCATCTTTGTCGGTTTGGAAGCTAGCATCGGTGTAACCATTTACAACGAGCTCTTCCTCACCCCATAGACGAGGAACACATCTTTAGTTCTTCTCAAGTACTTCAAGATGTTCTTACTGATAATCGATGACTTTCACCGGATCGATGGTATCTACTCGTAGCACTTAAAGCATACGAGACATCGGGACGTGTACAAAGCATGGCATACATAATGGATCCAATAGTGAAGCATATGGAATCGCATTCATTTTATCCCGCTCATCAGGTGTACTAGGACACTGATTCTTGCTAAGATTTATACCATGTGACATAGGTAGGAAGTCTTTCTTGGAATCCTGCATGTTGAACATTTTCAACACCTTGTCAATGTAACGTATCTTGGCTTAATCCAATCGACCTTTTGATCTATCTCTATAGATCTTGATGCCAGAATATATGCCTCTCCTAAGTCTTTCATAGAGAAACTACTTTTCAATGAAGACTTATGATTCGACATAGGAATGTCATTTCCGATCAATAATATGTCATCCACATATAAGACCGAAACACGAGTGCGCTCCCACTAGCCTTTTGTAAACACAAGGCTCTTCTTCGTTCTTGATGAAACCAAACCCTTTGATTACTTCATCAAAACGAATGTTCCAACTCCGAGATGCCTGCTTTAATCCATAAATGGATCTTTGTAGCTTGCATATCTTTCTAGGCGATTGCGGATCGACAAAACACGTGGGTGTGTCATGTACACATCCTCACTCGATTTCCATTAAGGAAAGCTGTTTTGACATCCATTTGCCATATTTCATAGTCGAAATAAGCAACAATCGCTAGAATGATCCGAATAGACTTTAGCATTATGACGGCGAAAAAGTTTCATCATAATCAACACCTTGAATTTGTTTGAAACCTTTGGCCACCAATCGCGCTTTATAGATGTGAACATTTCCATCTATGTCTATCTTTTCTTGAAAACCCATTTGCACTCAATGGTTTTAACACCATCGGTGGATCAACCAAGTTCCAAACTTGATTCTTGTGCATGGATTCAATTTCGGATCTCATGGCTTCAAGCCATTTCTCAGTCTGGTCCCACCATCGCTTCTTCATAGGTCTTAGGTTCATCGTTGTCTAACAACAATATATCCCGTTGTTGAGTAGTCAAGAACATGTACCTCTCGGTACACGACGTGACCTCTCGACCTACGTGGTGCCGGTGTGTCCACAGGTTCTTCAACAGTTTGTTCATCCTATTGTGGTTTCAGAGGAGTGAAACGTTTCGGTGTTTCTCGAATTTCTTCAAGTTGCACCATGCTCCCACTATCCCTTCTTGAGAGAAACTCTTTTCTAAGAAGACACCATGCTTGGGCGACAAACACTTTGCCTTCTTCTTGATTATAGAAGTAATATCCTTTTGTTTCCTTAGGATACCCGATAAAGAAGCATTTATCGATTTAGGGGTGAGCTTATCAGATTGTAAACGTTTTACATAAGTCTCACATCCCCAAATCTTAAGAAAAGACAAGCTAGGACGTTGTCTGTCCACATCTCATATGGTGTCTTTTCTCGATTTTGATGGAACTCGTTTAGTGTGAAAGCGGCTGTTTCAAGAACGCACCCCAAAAGATAACGGAAGATCACCGTGGCTCATCATGGAGCGCACCATATCTAATAAGGTGCGATTTCTCGTTCGATACCCCATTCCATTGAGGTGTTCAAGTGAGTCAATTGTGGAACAATTCCACAATCCTTGAGATGATTACCAAACTCATGGCTCAAATACTCGCCTCCACGATCGGATCGTAGAAACTTGATTATCTTGCCTAAATGATTTTGCACTTCATTTTGGAATTCTTTGAACTTTTCAAAGGATTCAGACTTATCTTCATCGGTAGATATATCCATATCTACTAAAGTCATCGATAAAAGTTATGAAATCTTGAAAACCACCTCGGTCGTTGAGCTCATTGGTCCACATACATCGAATGTACGAGTGCCAATAAGTCACTTGCCCGTTCACCTTGACCGGTGAAAGGTGCTTTTGTCATCTTGCCAAGTAAACAAGATTCGCATGTCTCAAATGATTCAAAATCAAATGAGTGCGAATACCATCTCTATGGAGCTTCTCCATGCGTTTCTCATTTATGTGACCTAGCGGCGGTGCCAAATAAACGTGGGATTCAAATCATTCGATCGTTGCCTCTTTGTATTAATGTTATAGACCGATGACTCTTCAAGAGTAAGAACATATAACCCATTCACCAATGGAGTATGACAATAGAACATATCTTTGAAATAAAGAGAACAACCATTGTTCACGGATCTAAAGTCATAACCTTCGCTTGTAAACATGAAGCGAAATAATGTTCTTGGAAAGAGATGGAACACAATAACAATTATTCAATTCCAAAACTAATCACGAAGGTAAAGACAATGGCATGGTACCAATGACCACCGCAAAGAACTTTTGCTCCATTGCCAACGCGAAGATCCATTTCGCTCCTCCTCAAACTTCTACTTCTTCTTAGCCCCAAGAACGATTTGCAAATGTGAGCAACCGATCCGGTATCAAATACCCAAGAATCGATAGATGAAGTAGCAAGATTGATTTCTATAACATTTATACCGGAGCGAAGTCGACTTCCTTCTTTTCTCAAGATCCTCCAAGTACTTTGGGCGTTCCTTTTCCAATGTCCTAATTGCTTCTGATGAGTAGCAATCGCATCGAGCAGGCCCTTCTTGACTTGCTTGGCCTTAGAACCGCCGCGATCTCATCGGAGCTAACTTTCTTTGACCGCCTTTCTTTACATAGGGCTTGCCTTGCCTTTCGCATCATCATCACATGATGGTCGCTTTTCTTAATGCTTTCCTCGGTGATTTTAGCATCCCATGCAACTCACCAAGGTCTTGTCCATGTTGTTCATGTGATAGTTCGAATGAATGGCTCAAAGCTCGAGGGGAGCGATCAAGAATCACATCGTAGCCAACTCTTGGCTAAGGGGAAAACCAAGCTTTTCGGACTCTCAATGTAGCCAATCATCTTAATCACATGAGGGTCGACGGATTCCCTTCTACAAGCTCGCACGCAAACAAGGACTTTGAAGTGTTGAACCTCTCACCCTTGCTTGGTTCTCAAACATACCACGCAACCCCACAATGATATTGTAGGCATCTGTGTTCTCATATTGCTTCAAGCTCGAGAGGACATTGTGGCAAGCATGAGACGACTCACATCAAGGTAATCATTCGTTTGCTTCTCATAAGCTTTCCGTGCGACCACGGTAGCATTATCGGGCAAGTCATCGGGATAAGGAGACTCAAGGACATGCTCCTTGCGCTCTTGCTTGAGAACAATTCTCAAGTTGCGATACCAATCCAAAAGTTCGTTCCATTGAGTTTTCTTTCTCAAGAATAGATCGCAAATTAAAAGAACTGGATGCGGCATTAGTTGACATGATCTACAACAAAGAATACGCAAAGTTTAGCACTATGTTTATGTTCATCTTTTATTAAACTATTTAACAAAAGACTCCCACTATGTGTTTTGCAACAAAACTCCTCTAAGTTACATAGTGGGTCAAGATCCTCATTTCATTAGTTCCTAGTGAGCTTTGGCATCACGGCTAGAAGACTAGTGACATGTGTAAGCAACACCTTGCTAATCACATCCCTATGTGACTCTTGCTTGTTGGGTGACATCAATATGTCCCGGCCCCAACCTATGCCCCAAGGTCCAAAACTGCTTTGATAACCTTGTTAAGTAAACCAATACTATGCATGTGGATGTCCGACATCCACCCTATTAGATCAAGATAGTTGATGGTACCGCTTTGGCACCTACCAAACAATGATCATGATTCTTATAGGCGCAGCAGTTGGAAGGGCATCAAAACAAATTCTTAATTTTTCTTGAGAGAAGCTATTCTATCATGAAAAACTAACCCTTAGTTGGTATGGCATGAAAGAATAGTATGACAAGAAATAAACATCACATGCATATAATCACATTATCCGTGAATGGTATGGCATTTTGTATCGTAGTGGTCGCCATCGCCATGGTTCCACGGTGATATTCTTCGCCACACTTCTTGTCCTCTTTGTCATCATGCTTGAAGCCTCCATAGCAAAGAACTAAAATATTACAACTAATAGGTAGCAAATGAATTACATGAGGAGCTCAAGCATCACAAGTCGACACGCAGTCGTTATACAATTAAAAACGACCTCAACCCGGTGTGATTAATACGACACACAGCCGCCAACACACATGCATCACATATGCATCTATGCCATACCATTCACATCATTCCCGCAAAAACAAGTTAGCGTAGAACATATTCTACCATACGACATGAATGTGTTTCTATAACAATCTATGCGTACGCAACGGCGGTCCCCGAAAACCTCACGGAATTACATAGATCGCATCTATGAAATCGCTATGAAAATCTCATCGGGCCGATCAAATCAACCCAAACCGAGCCATTCAAAATGTCTCAATTTTCATTAGATCAATCACATCAATCATCGCGATCGGTATGCTTGAGGAGACCGCAACACAAGACCTCGATCCGTTGGCTCAATCTCGGTTGTCGTGTACCGTTAGCCCCGATGGTGTTACCGGTAGGTAGGGGCAAGTCGCGCGTACATCAAAGAAGGAGCACGAACTAATCTTTTGGCCACATGATGCTATCAACTCATACATATTCCAACCCCTTATGACCGATTGATCTAGTCCGTAATAGATCCAATCTATTACAACCGCATATCAACATATCTACCGATCCGATCGCAAACTAAGCAAGATGGCTCGATACCACTAATGGATCGCGAGTAGGCTACGAGAGCGAAAACAAAATTTTCTACCGCACACAAGAACATCATGCTTAAGGAGGATCATGGATCATTACCACTAGACGCGCAGTGCAGTGAAGAAGAGTTGGAGAAGCCGATCCAACCACGCGCCGAGGTAGTAGTGGAAGTAGTCGATCGTCCCGAACCGATCGTCTCCTCCACGCGATCAACCACACCACGAGCGGATCCAATCAGAGGTTGTTGATGCCGATCAACGCCGCACGAGCGGCGCCTCCACCGGTATCCACACGTCCGGGTTGAACGCCGATCACGAGTGTACCAAAGACTCGCGAGCGGCTAGGGTTTGGCTCGGAGGTGGCGGCGTGGTTTAGCTCGGGATTATCGGATCGTTCCCTCGGCCCTCGCCTCCATATATAGACCTCCTCACTTGGGCCTCGTGGACCGAGGCCCAATAGAGTCTATCCGGATCTCTATCCGAATTGAGCCCATATCCGAATCACATTGAATTAGTGTTCCAACCCGTTAAGTGTGCGACCACAGAGGTTCACGTATACTTAGTCGCGACCGAAACACCTTTCCGGTCACCGTGTTAATAGCGGCCTCTAGTAAGACATATTAACCCCAAAGTATACGTAAAGATCATATCAATTTGAACACGTAATGTTCTCATGTACTAATCCCTTTGCCTCACGATATAGATTAAGCTCAGGCGAGACTGTGTCATCCTCTTAATAGCTCAATCACTCTCTCGATTCGTGATGGATTATAAACTCGTGATTGACTCCTCAATCACCTTGGCATGGCCATGCACTTTCATAATCCATTACATCGAGGGGCCCGAGATATCTCTCCCATAAGGAGGGCAAATTCTATCTTGATCATTCACATCCCACTACATGTTTCATGGCAAACCCAAAGACTACTTTTATGACTACCCGCCACGGAGTAGTGTTTAGTAGTCCCAAAGTAAGCTACTAAGCATCTTGGGAACCATGATGATCTCAAGTCTAAGGATTCCACATAAACACTACTTGAGACCAACTGATGACATATGGAATCTCTGCAGTGTCTCATGGCGGGGCTATCCAACATATGTTCACTAACACATGTCCATATTATTGATTTGGTATCTCCATACCATGATCCATGAGACATGATCATCAATCAATACATATGCTGATCTTTGAATCATATTTGTTCCTCATATGAAATATAATCAGGGATCATTTAGAAATAGCAACATTTTGGCATTAAGAGTCTCATGAATAAGTCACATACTCATTGATCAATAATGATAATGTCTATTTCAAGGAACAAAGCAATGTATCATAAACATAGTATGTGATATATTCAACATCTCCATGTTGCCTCTAGGGCATATCACCAACACGCGCTCCATCCAGTACCCTTCGGACTTGGGGTCGACAAAGTCGGCTGCGAGATGAAACTCTGACACGTGATTCGTCCAGCATCCTTCGGACTCGGGATCGCTGAAGTCGATAGAAAGACGAGGCACTGACGCGCACGGTCCGTTCTGCCCCCTTTGGATTTGAGGTTGATGAAGGCGGCGGTGAGACTGTAAGTTTAAGCTCCATTAAATTGGTTTGGTAGTAATGATAAATACAATTATGAGACTAATATATTTATTGATTATGATATTGCTTAGTCTCATTTGGATAAAAATGTGAAAAACATAAGAGGTATGCATTCAATATCACATTCTTATCTTATTGTATTCCTCGGATCTGAAATATACAATGAACTTCACCAAATAAGTCAAACATGAATACATGCATATGCTTTCACAATACATTCTTATATGTACACATTTAGGGAGAGTTCAATCTATGTTCTATGGTTTCATTAGTATTGATCCATGTTCTATTTTCACGTATTAAGGATCTTTACTTTGAAACATATCCTTGAGTATATATAGCTTGTGTAGTTTATATATACTCATAATTAGGTTGTTATCTAGTTCCTCCATTATATATTGATGGTTGGATGGTTAATGACAATCGGATGAGTAAGCTTTGCTTTGAAAGCTTATTCTAGAGTATACAATTCTTGTGTACATGTTATAAACTCGTAATTCAATTTTTGTCTCATTATTTATTGAGATTGTCATGAATGACCAAAAAGGACATATTATAGAATTTAGTCCCTTTATTATGAGTTAATGGTAAGTTTGGTAATTGATGACAATTTTTTTGTGGACTAATATTTTTCATGAGTTTGATGAATAGGTTAGGTTCCACAAATGAGGAAGAATTGGGATGACTTCATATGTTGAAGATCATCAATTGAAGGATGCATCATGAGTTGATACATGTCCAAGAGGAGATGGTCATGTGTTGATCATCAAGTCAAGTGAAGACCCATCATATGTTGATAGAGGTCAAGTAAAGGATGCATCATGTATTGATGCATGTAAAGACGATGACCCAGACTTGAAGTGTAAATGTGAGTCATCATGCTTCAATGGGATGCGCAAGGCAAAGGTATGACTAGCTAGGGCTAAGGATGTGTTTCTAGTCTTTTACCGGTCTTACTGTTTGGTTAGAAGACTAGATTGCTAGTATAGGTTGTCGTACTATTAAGAGGGGTCATGACTAGTAGCTTGATTTTCATCATGTGTTGATAGCTCAATCTCACTTGCTCTAGCTCTCCTTGGTATGAGTATTGTATTTGCGAATGTGTTTTGCAAATAGTTGAAACTCATGTGTTGAATCCTTGTAACATAGGACTATACATTGCGAATGTGTTTTGCAAGTCTTTGAAGTCTATATTTCCATTCTATGTAGTCTGAGGCTTTTATTTGCAAATGTATTTTGCAAATGGTTGAAGCTTATATATATATAATCCTTATGTCATGATTCTAAAAGTGTGTAAATATGTTTTGCATCTTGTTGGGAATCATGGATAATCCTTGCGTGAATGATACTATTGTTTGCAAATGTGCTTTGCAAAATCTGTTGAAGTATATGCACTTCACAAGGAAACCGAAACTACCGTAGTGTATTTTGTGGTACTACTGTTAGTCAGAACTACCGGTGTTACAATCACGGAACTACCACGTCTGTTGGTGGTCGGAAGATTTGTGTGGTCGAGAACCATTGTCGTCGAACCAATGTGGTTGAAGATTTGTGTGGCCGAAGATCAATGTGGTTGGGAACCAATATGGTTGAAGCCGACGTAGTCGAACTAACGTGGTCGAAGATCGACATGGTCAATAACCTGTGTGGTCAAAGATCGACGTGGTCGAATATCGAAGTGGTCGAAACCAACATGGTCGGAACTGACATGGTCAAATCTGTGTGATTGAAACCATGTGGTTAAAACTAACGTGGTGAAAATCTGTGTGCTCGAAGACCAGTGTGGTCGAACCAAGACGGCGAATCCGACGTGGTCGAGATCTATATGATCGAAGACCAGCGTGGTCGAACCAAGAAGAGTTGGAACCGATATGGTCGAGATTTGTGTGATCAAAAACCAACGTGGTCGAACTGACGTGGTCAGAAATAACGTAGTCGAGACCTGTGTGGTCAAAATCGACATGGTCAAACTGACGTAATTGATTCAACATGGTCGAAGATCGACGTGGTGGTCGGAGATCTGTGTGATCGAATATTGATGTTATCGAAAATCGACATGGTCGACGCGGTTGAGACCTGAGTGGTCAAAACTAATGTGATTGGAGACTAGTGTAGTCGGAGACCTGTTTGGTCGATCCGGACATCGTGGTCAAAAACTAGCATCGTCGGAGACTAGCGTAGTCGGAGACCTGTGTGGTCAAATCAAACAATGTGGTCGGATACCTGAGTGGTCGAACCATCCGACATGGTCACGAACCAGTGTAGTCGACGATCGGTACTTTCGACCAGCTCTGTGTGAGTGGTCCGATCAGCGGGCGATACTACCGGCTCTGTGTGAGCGGTACTTTTGATTTGCGAAACGTCCGGCTTGTGTAGCGGTACGTTTTTTCCAAAGAGACACATGTGTGGAGTCTTCTCATCCTCGAGAAAATCGGTAGTTCCACACGAGTATTGTGGTACTTCCGATGATTGGTAGTACCGGACTTTGCATGACGGAACTACTGGATTTGCTTACAATGGCTAGTTTTCTGACCGTTGCTGAGGGGAGCGGAAGTACCGATCATTTGCCTATGGTACTTCCAAAAAATCCTGTTTTTCTATCCCAACGGCTAGTTTCGAGGTGTGTGGTATATATAGCGCCTTGTGGCCGGTTGGAAAATAATTTTTTGCACTCTATTTCACTCTCTTGAGTTAGTATGAGGCCCTCCTCTCAATTGTGCATGTGTTGTACCTTGTGAGCAAGGTGAAAGGCTCTAGATTGCGTGTGTTGCATCTAGAGGTGGATTGTGTATCCACTCGAGCTTGTGCATTCGTTGCACGTGGCGAGAGTCAAGCGAGGGGCTTGACTTATTACTCTTACAGTTTGCTGACTCCTAGATGGTGTTGAAGACGTCGTGTGTGGTGATCTTCTCAAAGAAAGTTGTGAGAAGGCTCGACAAAGTTGTGAAGGTTGGAGCTCACATATCCAGAGCGGGAAAGAGCTACCACTAGTGGATTGAGATGTTTCAACTTAATTCATGAAGCTGGTCCAATTCGTTTGGGCTAACCTCAATGTGGAGTAGGGGAAACCGGCAAGTCTCCAATCATCACAGTAAAAAGCAACCGTGTCAATTGTAGTTTGTTTTCTTGTGCTTAATTTACATTCAAGCAACTTATATTTATAAAATTAAATTGATTGCTTGTCATCTTATGATTGCAAACCTTGTCATAAGCCCTACAGTGTTGGTGTACTTAGATGAATATAATTAATTTAGGTGATATTTATGCTAAATCAATTTGGGTTAAGCTTCTGCATCTTATATTTGATTTAGCCAAATAGAATTTGATAATTAATTGGAGAAGATTTTTTAGACCGCCTATTCACCCCCTCTAGTCGGCATCCTCGATCTAATAGAGACGAAGGTCTAACGTGTGTGGTCTGTCCCGCACCCTTCAGACTTAGGGTTGACGAAGTCGACGGCGAGACGAAATTCTGACACGCGTCGATGAAGTCGATGGCGAGACGAGGCTCTGACGCGTGTGGTCCGTCCTGCCCCCTTCGCACTTGGAGTCAACGAAAGCGGTGAAGTCTCAACCGCGAGATGGTCGGACGAAGTCACGACCACGAGGTGGTTGGACGACGCGTCGTTCCGACGCACGTGGTCTGTCCCCCACCCTTCGCGACACGAGTGCTCCGATGCTAGCCCTCTCTAGTGCCTTCCCTTGTACAGCTTCTTGCATGAGTCCCCACGAACGATAGCAACTATTGTAGCCTTATTACAACCGGGAGTACAATGTACCCCTTTCTCCGTGGGAGGAGGTGGAGCTAGAGGTAGAGAGGAGAGCTCAGATGTAAAATGAATGATCCCCCTTGCTCATACCCCTCTTGGGGGTTTATATACATGAATGAAGTAGGATGGAAAATTTCCATCTTACCCCTTGATAATTACAAAAGGTGAGGGTATATTGGTACATTCCTTTATACTATTAAGCCTATTATATATTGGGCCAGTTGCAAGGCCCAGTCACGGGGTTAGGCCATCCATACAACAATTTCTTTCCCTGATTATAGAGGTTAGTGATGCTTGTTTTGTTCTTATAAAAGACAATGCTTGTTTTGGGGTTTAAAGTTTAGAGTTAGGGTTTTTCTGTCTGTGCAAATGTTCACATCTTCATTATTGGTTAGGATTAGGCTGCCAGGAAGAAAAATGTGTTCTATAAAATAGGGGTGCAAACGGCTCGGGTTAATCCCGACCGATCCGGCACCGAATCCGAAAAAAAATATGGGTTAGGATATGGTAACAACAATATCCGTCCGAATCCGATCCGTTTGCACCCCTATTTGTTAGGGCTTTATTGGGTACTTTAGCTATTTTTTTAGTTCTGGTATGTAGCAAAGATGTACTCCTACAAAATGATTTTTTTTGTATGTGTCTTGTATATTAAGTTCTTGAATTTTTATTGTGTTATTCGTCCAAAGGAGTATTAGTTTCAGTTGTCGGCAATATTTGTAGTTTTTAATGAAAAACAATGTGTTCAAGCTATTTAGATCAACTTCATTCATATTGATAGGCACCGATCGTTTCTATTCTTGTGTTAGATTATGGGTGATGGATCTTAGCGGGCGGCAATCATTTTAAGTACCTATATGAGGTATCGGCCTTGGACACCCCCAAGAATGATGTCAGGTATGTACTGTTCTCTCATGTATGGTTCTTTTGTTTGTCTGGTGTTTTCTAACTCGACATGATTAGATATTTTTCCATGCATTTGTTATAGAATCTGTATTATTGATGGGTTTTGTAAAGGCGTGACCTACTACATATTAACTAATAATTTTGTAGAAAAAAGAGGTATCGGAGGAGCTAATTAACACTATTTATATACCCTATTACAATAATTTTGCCTTCTCTACCACTTTGCTGATAGTACCATTGTTAATAGAACTTGCACGGGAAATTAGGGAATTACGGGTTATAATTCTTATACGTATGTGCACATCAAAATTTCCCCTTTATGTATGGTCTCATCTTTTGTGGTTTTTAATGTGATTTAGTCGGTTAACATGTTTGCAATATCTATATCATTTACTAGTCATTTGCTCATGCGTTGCAACGAAATTTATTGGATATATATATAGAATCATGTTATGAAAAAAAGCTATTTTGATTAGTTGAAAAATGAAGAGTAATGAAAAGTTGAAAATTGGGCGGTTGGAGGAGAAAGGACGTACGACCATCAACTCGTTCTTTTATAATAGTAATGATTGCCATAGCTGAAAGTTGAAATTTTAAAACAACATAGTTCTCTCAGTTGAATTATTGTTACCATTTATGTCATGTTGTTTCTTCTTGCATGTATGGACATAGAGCTATATATGTCCAGCTTTATAGCAAATTGGTGGTGAACCGATCAAGTAGAGACCAAGTTAATTATATGTAGTGCTTATCTTTAATAAGCAAACTAGCTAGGTGTCCATACATTACTACGGAATAAAAAAATATTATATGCTCTAAAACCTCTAAAATATTTTACTAAAAAGAATCATATTATCTCAACACGTTGAGCCTGTGCCATACTGCCACACCCTCCGACACAATGCTCAACAGAGCTCCGTCCCTACGGTGAGTCATGCCTTTGCCATTATTCTTAGCCTAACTCTATGCCCTTAGCTTCATCACTATGCCTTGCGTCACGCTGTCATCCTTAGTCCGCACCACACACTTGACCACGTTGCCATGCTCTGCCTAAGTTGTTGTCCTTGTGTCGTGCCACTCGCGGCTAAGTCCCTACTCTTTCTTGAACCATCAACTATATGTTTGTATGACCCTACTTACCGCTCAATGAACGCAAGACCATCAGCGGTGACGAAGCTTGTCGTAATGGACAATTCAAAAAAAATTTATTCATGTAGTGTTATCTACATGCTCGAATATAGCTTAATTCCTTGAACTGAAACAAATAAAGACATGCATCATAAATTTTAGCAGGACAATATTATCCTAAAATAAACTAAAGTGATATTTCTATAAATTGAGTAGTGTTTCAATGCTTTCCTCTCTAATAAGAGTAACACTAATCTCAAAGCAAACGAAGAGATGAGTAGCATCTATCAATCATTCATTATGCTTTAAAAATCATGCAAATCACTATTGAGGGAAACATAGAAATACCTCTCAAACTTCTACAAACCCTCTCTCCCAACCCAAAAGAAAACTATGGTGGCGATGGTAGCACCTTAGTAGGCCATTTCATGTTCTCTCGTATTTATTCTTCCCCAATAAGATAACATCTATCTCTCTTCTCTACCCAACTAACATGCTTGATATTTATGTATATTTCCCTACCATTTACCTCATATTTTTCACATTTTGTGGCCATTATCAGTACTTATGCATGTTATTATATTATTAATTGCCTTGTCGAAACTTTCACATTGTTTTGATCTTTTTCGGACGATACGACGAGACGCATTATAGGGCATGTTTGGCAACGGCTGCGGCTTATGGCTTTTGGCTGAAAGTTTTGAATTTTGGCTGTTTACGGTACAGATTACGGAGAGAGATACTCACTTGCGATTTTGGATGGTATAGATGTTGGGCTTTTAACGTGTACATCGTTTAATAAGAGGCCATGTGGAGATGCTCCCATGTTTGTGATGAGTAATTGACGTGTATTCTGAAAGCTTGAGTTTGATTTGAGTGGTTTGAGCGTGAGTTTTCGACCAATGCAAATGTGGATTCCATTATCCTAAGTCGGTGCATGGTGCAGTCTAGTACGGTTGGACTTGGTCGATTGCGGTCGGAGACCTTGTGCATTTCTTATGTTGTGCATTCGATCGGTCGTAGGGGGTTTACAACCAGGTGTTGTGTTATGATACTTGTTGGTTGTACCGATTGATGGTCTACTTGTTTTGAGTGGTGCTATGTGACGGTTTGCTCTTCTATGTGGCTGCAGGACTTCGGAGTAATTTCATGGTGAGACGTGGGAGGACCGGGACTAGGCACAGGAGGTGTTGAGGTCCAGACGGTCGGAGACGCTGAAGATGATCAAAGCTGGTGAAGTGGTTGCAAGCCGAGGAGACAAGTAACCGGAGCTGGAGCTGCCGGAGTTGGACACGATGGGTAACGACGAGGTGGACCGGGACTAGGCTCAGGGAGGAGCTGAGGTCCAGACGGTCCAGATGCTGGTCGCGGTCGTGTACGACGGAATGAACCGGGACTAGACTCAGGAGGAGTCGGAGGTCCAATTGGTAGGAGTCAAGCGCGGTCGTGCGTGAGTTTTGCGATTAATGCAAATGCTGATTCCATTATCTCGGGCGGTGCTATGTGATGTGTTTTCTTGTCTGTGATGGCTGCAGGACTTTGAGGCGGAGTCGTGGCGCGGCACGGGATGACCGGACTAGGCACAGGCGATGCTGAGGTCGGAGCGGTCGGGATGTGCTGAAGACGGCGAGAACTCGAGGTGGTTGCGAGGCTTGGACGACAAGAAACGAGGAAGCTTCCTGGAAGGTACAGCAGGGGCATTGTGGTAAATGCGCAAGGCTGCAAAAGCGGAAGTGGATTCGGTTTGAGCTAATGGGTAAGGAACAAAAGTGGTTGAAGCTAATGGGTAAAGTGTGATTGTGAACCCATTAGTGGAGACTATAAAAGAAGAGATGTAGGCATGAGAGAAAAGTGGGAGTTAAGGTTTCTTTTCTCCCCATATGTTGTGTGAGTTTGTTTTTCTTTTGGGAAGTTGGTGGGAAGGGCAGAGGCTGTTATGCCTTGTCCCCATGGTGTTGAGTTCTTGATTTCCTACATGCGTATAGGGCCGTAGATTGGGATAAATTAGTTGTAATAACTCTTGTAATCTTTTATCCCTCTCAATCTATCTAAGAAATCATGTTTTTGAGATGTTTTGAGTGCTCAAGTTCGTTCTCTGTTCTTTGCAACGTTCTTGGTTTCCCTTCCTTTTTGTTGATTTCTTGATTCTCTACCTGTTAAATGTTTATGCCTCGAACTAGGAAGTTTCTCGGGATCACTTGAGCATTCCATTTTCGAGAACAGAAGGGAGAATCAAGCATCTCTTTCCTCTCTCAAATCGTGTGCATGTTTGCCCCTATTCTTGACTTTTTATGGTTAGAAGTCGGAGGAAACTTGCCTTCTGTGATTCTTCAGAGGAAATTTGAATTTGGAGTTTGGCTTATTCTTCTGAGATCATTTCTTTGCTAACCTCAAAGTTTCTTGAGCCAAGAATCTAAGAATCAGGAGAATTTTGGATTTTGATACTCTCAGCTGTGTTCTTACTGAAAAATCCGACTTTCCTATGTTTGTTTGATCTTTGTCTGCAATTTCTTCTCAATGAGGTCAATATACTGTTTAGGATGATGTCCTGTTCAATTGACCCGAGAAGAGCAGCAAACCACGATGAATTTCTTGATTTTCAGCAAACTCCGCAGTTTCAGTTCTTCAATATGTAGCGTGTGGTACTACCGGGTTTTCCACGTCGGTACTACCGCCCGACGGTACTACCGCTCCTAGACGGTACTACCGCTCAGCGACTGAGTTCGCAGCCGGTACTACCGTTCGGCTCAACGGTACTACCACTCAGCGACTGAGTGCATAGGCGGTACTACCGTTCGGCTCAACGGTACTACCGCTAAGAGGTACTACCGCTCGTCACAGCAGTACTACCGCTTGCAGTCAGACGAGCCCTGAATCTCCTTTTTTTGGATTGTCTCTCTTTGGCTTTCTTTGCTGACCTTCTTGGCAGTTTCCAGTGAGTGTTTACCTTCTGTCTTCACAGCTTCTATAGCTATTGGAGAAGAAGCATAGGTGTGGATACTCGGGACGGATTTGAAGGCACCATTCACCACCCCCTCTGTTGCCATTTCGGTCCTACATTTAACTTGTAGACCCCGTCTGAAAATACTCCGTTTGAAAGTTAGGTACTGTAGCAAAAGCCAAAATTCACTAGCTTCGAAGGAAAAAAGCAGGCCCTATATTGGACCACTCTGTACAGAATTACAAGTCGAGATGGACACGTATGATCATAATGTAACAAAAAAAGAAGCATCGAAGGGCCAAATCAAAATATTTCGTTGAGGGGAAGAACCATAGTGCAGTTTGTCAGAACTGAGAGGGGCAAAAAAGCAAAATCGTCAGATCGGTCAAAACCCTACAACTCCTTGCGCTGCCACTGTGCAAATCAAGTTTGGCTTCTCTTCCTTTTCCCATTTTGGCTTCCTCCTCTCCCTCCCTTCTCCAACTCCGGCGCTTGTGAAGTCGGGCCAGCTCACCACGGTAACCTCATCTCTGCATCCCCTACTCCATCCGTGCCACCTTCTCCACCGTGGCACCACACTGCATCATCGCCGCTTAGATCACTGTGCCGCCACCTTGCCTCCACCGCCATAGCCCTCCTCTTCTTCTATACCAAATCCGTCGCAGGGAGGACGACGACAACAATAACAAGGCGACCTCCTCGACCACCTCTGCATTGACCTTATCTCCTGTTTCCTCTGTGGCATCTTCTCCACCTCTGCGTTGGTGAACTCAAGGGTGGTGGTGCATTGGCGCGTGACCCTCTCGCATCGCCGGCCACATCCATGGAGTCCTCGCCGCTTGCCGGGCTTTGTTGTCCCCAAGGCTTCCGTGGGTGGAGACATGCCAAAACTATCCATGAAGCGCGAATCCATGTTGGCCCAACCCAACCTAACCCCCATCTGTTGGATATTAATCTTGATTGTTATTACATTTTGCATGCATGTGTGTGCATGCAGGGGGCTAGTCAAAGCCACGTTGAGAAGTGGCATGAGAATAGCTGCATGGAGTTAGTGGTTAGTGGAGAAAGTCTATTGTTAGCTAAGTCTATTGTTAGCCACTAGGTGAGGCTATTAAAGTCAGGTAATATGTTGAGTAAATTGAGAGCGATGGAATAGAAAGACAAGAGAAAATCCGGCGCAAGTTAAGTTCGTGTTGGGAAATTCTCTCTGTGTGTTTATGTTCCTCGTCTCCCCCGTGTAGTGTGTGTCCACGGGTAAATGTGTGTGTAGAATCCTGGTATTGTGTTCCAACAATTGGTATCAGAGCTTGGTGCGTGTGTGATCACCGGGGTAGCGAAGGCAGCAAAGTGAACGTCGACGTGACGATGTCAGGAGCACCGGCAAAGGAGAGTTCCGTGGTGTGGCTGCATTACCCATGCTCACCCATGATCGAGTTTATACCTCATGTGTCGAGGCACGAGTCTTCATCCCTGTTGAGCTGTGTCACGGCGGAGGAGAAGCGGCGAGTCACCGGCAAGTTGCGTCACCAGTGACGAAGATGTGGCAGCGAGAGGATGCTGTGATGGCACACTCGTGGTGACGACCATGAACCATGGTGTGAGGCCGTGTTCGTGGAGGTGTGATGCCGCTGTGAGAAAGCGTCGGTGTGATGCCGACAACGACGGCCGGCGGTGCGAGACCGCTACGACAACGGCGGCGCGTGAGGCTGCTACAAGGCGATGGTGGTGCGATGCCGTGCCATCAACAACCAACGGATAAGATGGCATTGGCGGCTATCTCGTGTCTCACCGAGGAGAAGATCGACAAGATAAAAATGGCTTAGTCCATCCCGTGGCAAAAGGAATAAGCAATCAAGATTAGGGGAATGTTGGATATTAATCTTGATTGTTATTGCATTTTGCATGCATGTGTGTGCATGCAGGGGGCTAGTCAAAGCCACGTTGAGAAGTGGCATGAGAATAACTGCATGGAGTTAGTGGTTAGTGGAGAAAGTCTATTGTTAGCTAAGTCTATTATTAGCTAAGTCTATTGTTAGCCACTAGGTGAGGCTATTTAAGCCAGGTAATATGTTGAGTAAATTGAGAGTGATGGAATAGAAGAGAAAATCCGGCGCAAGTTAAGTTCGTGTTGGAAAATTCTCTCTGTGTGTCTATGTTCCTCGTCTCTCTCGTGTAGTGTGTGTCCACGGGTAAATATGTGTGTAGAATCCTGGTATTGTGTTATAACACCATCCCCCTCGTACACCTTGCCGCCAAAACACACATTCGCCGCCTGCACGGGCGCGAGATGGAGGCCAAGTGTGCTGAGAAAGGGAAACGAGTTATGGGCCCACGTGTCAGCACACAACTTTGTTGTGAGTTGGAGAAGAGGAGGGGCAGATGAACTACTAAGTAGGAGAGACTATCTGAATATGTCTTGGTTATTGATAAATGTTACACGAGGACATCTATTATCCATAAGACAAATGTGATGTACATAATCTCTATTTTGACAACTTTGAATAGTACTAGAAGTTTCAGCTGCCAGATGTTAGATATGGATTCTTCATATATTTATTGTAAAAAAAGGTTGATGTGTGGTATTGATGAGTTATGTGTTTGAGATCAAGCGTAGAGACCTGCACATCATCTATTAAATTTGCTTTAGGGTGGTTGCTTTCTTTTTTTTTTTTGACGAATTTGCTTTCGGTTAGCTGTTGCTTCTCTTTGGCTCACGATGCGGGGATGTGTTGGGGGAATTTGTTAATGCATCAGAACAATCTATGACAGCCTCTGGAAAGAGGTGAGGAGTTATTAGATGAACTTCTAGACGAGGCATTATTAAGTGCAGGTGATAATGGAGATAAGCCTTGCCAGTCTGGAAAAGACGTTTTCCTTTTATACGATACATGTGGTTTTCCTGTAGAGATTACAGCTGAAGTAGTGGTCGAATGAGGTGTTACTGTGGATTTTGAAATGGAAAACCAAAGGAAACAATCTCAGGCTGCTCACAATGTAATCAAACTTTCTATAGGAAATGAGACCGAGATTGTCAAAAGTATCCCTGATACTGAATTTTTGGGATATCTCTTTCTGCAACTGCTGTTGTTAAAGGTCTTTTAGTTAATGGAAACCCAGTAGAAAATGTTTCAGAAGGTTCTGATGTAGAAATACTATTAGATCAGACACCATTCTATGCTGAATCAGGTGGTCAAGTGGGAGATAATGGTTTCTTGTATGCGTACGAAGAGGAAGGTGGAAAACAAAATGCAGTCATAGAAATCAAAGACGTCCAAAAATCCCGGGAAATATCTTCGCTCACAAAGGCACAATTAAGCAGGGTTCAGTAGAGGTTGGACAGGAAATTGTTGATGCAGTTGATGCAAAACTGAGGCAGGGAGCTAAGGTATGAAAGTTGCCAAGCTTTTCGATATTTTTCATGTATTCTATGAATACTTGATTGTTGGGACATCTGTTTGCTTTTGCTGGGTGACATTTTTTCGATCTATTATTCAATTGGTTTATTTGAAATTGCGTTAACTAAAGTTCTGTAATGACTTCATGAGCTTTCGACAAATTCCATCTGCGCTGGTCTACAGACTTTAAACAAGAAAAATAGGAACAATTGCTTTAGATAGTTATTTGTTTTGTTTGGTAATCGCTGACAGCTTAGCATACATTCGCATAAAATGTCTGATTATCTGCAAAGATGTTATTAGACATGAACTCTGATTATCTGCAAAGATGTTGTTAGACATTAACTCTTTATGACCTCAATTATTTGGCCATTTCTAAGCATTCTAGAACATGATGATATTACTTTTACCTCAAAACAGACCGTTTGCATTTAGCTAATGCTCGTTGTTAAGAAATGAAGGTTTTAGTTGGTAAACCAGTGTTCAGATCCGTTGCTCACAGCAATGCGCTCCGATCTGGTCAATTTGGTTCTGTTGTTGCTGTGCATATCCATGGGAAATGTGAGTTATTTGGATGCTGATGTTGTTTGGACCGAGATTAGTGCTGCCTTTAGATTGGACGTGAGAGTTTATACATATTACTTGGTCATGGTGAAATCTGTGTGCTAATTAGGATCTGGTTATGTCAAGTCCCGCACTTGTTTTTTTTTTTGCAATGCTTGTATGATTTGACCTGCTAAATTGATTACCTATTCGGTCTAGGCTTTTCAAAGTTCTTCAGGGATTGCCTGCAAGGTTGGTGTCTTCGTTAATAGAAGACATAGCTGAGTTTTGGTTTTCGGAAATAAAGTTACATATGGAGTTGCTTGCTTTGGGTATGCAGCCATTTTATCACTTGTGATGGAAACTATGGGCGAATGGAGTATCAAAATGCCGAGGCATTCCCTCCATTAAGAAATATTTTCATTGGACTTTTGGATTTTGCCTATGCGGCTGTGTGTTTTCTGGGTGGGGTGGGTTGGGGCAAAGTTGGTGTCAGTTACTAGGTTTATGCGATTTAGAAACAAGATGTTTTTATGCCACTAATGCATATTTAGATATGAGTTTTTCTTCATAGGGAAGATTGTGCATTTGCTGGTGGATGTTATGGTTTGGATTTGGTTGATCCATGACACATCGACATTTTGGCATTCCCATACTGTTCGTGCATCTGTTGATTGTGTAACCTTTATGTTTAGATTTGATAGCTTGCAAATTTTGCAGCTTAAGTTCAATTTTATACTTGTTTAGTTGTAATGAAATGAAGATCTGTGGTTTCCTTTCTAATTGGATTTTCCTACCTGCAGGACTCTTCTGTCTTTAATTTCATCAATAGTCTATCTCCTATACCACCACCTAAACCTCTTAGACGCAGCACACAATGTGCAGCTATTCAAGTCATCAGACTTGGCCCCTGTTTCTTCAATCTTTGCCTCACCACATGTCAACCCAGCAAAAGAATCTAAACTTCTGATCAGGTAAATTTACGTTACTTTCTAGCTTGTGTGTGATCTGAACTTCTGATCAGGTAAATTTATAGGCTTTAGCCTTACTATATGCCTTGTCATATTAACCAGGGATGATTCTGTTCAACTTTCTCAAGAATCAAACTCTCCTAACAGTGTCAGAACTCGAATAGGGACTACAAGCTCTATAGGATTGATCAAATGCAAAAACATTGTTCCAGAAAACTGCAGTGTTACTTGTTACCTAAATGTGGCTTCTATTGATTCTTCTGACAATACGTAAAATTCTACAAGTAAAACTGCAGTGTTACTTGTTACCTAAATGGTGCTTGTCAAAGCCAATTGGTGTCAAATGATCAAATCTGTAACAAGCTCAATGAGCCCAGTGATTACATGCCAATGGACCAAAATGTATGTATACTTCTTGCTACTATCTTTTTTTTTTGAAATATTCACATATTGGCTTTACCAGTGAATAATAGCTAAGTGCCTATTTGTCTAAATAAATGTTACAATGCTTGTATATATAAAATGTTACAAGCTTGAAAATTAAATGTTTTGGCCTAGAGAAATTAAATAGTCGAAGTCAATCGTCGATCCAACAGAAGATCCACTTCGTCTGCAAGGGCGCTTGCTACTAATGCATTTATGCCAGCAGTTTCATAGAGTGATATGTAGCATCAAATCTGATGTAAAAGAAGAGTTAAGAAAGAGAGAAAGTAAATCTACATCTCATGCAGGATACAACATATTTGAGAAAACTAAGAAAGTTAGAGGATGTGGATTGAGAGGAGGGGGAGAGAGGAGGTGGGATAAGAGTAGTGGCGGAACTAGAATGAAAATGACCGGATTCACTACTTTATCATACATATAACAATATATATATAATTTTTACTTCTGCGCCTATTGAATTCCAACGTCCTCGCCATCAGTGTTTTCAATACATATTGGTAACAGCCAGCCTAAGAAGGCTAATATCTTCATTATCATATTATTACTTGTGCTATCTGTACACTATTTATTTTTTCGTTATAACATATGGACAGGTGACTAGTAACAAAAATGTAGGAATAGAACAAGCACGTATGTAAAAAAGTTGTAACACACGGACACGCGACTAGTAACAAAAATGTAGAAATAGAACAAGAATGCATGTAAAAAAAACATATGATTGAGAGAAACAAAAAAAATGCCGGAATGGGTTGTTTGGATGGACGATGGAAAAACGCGGGAATTTTAGAGGGATTTCGAGAATAATGATCATATTAACTTATTAATCAGCTGTGCTCTCAGAGCACACCGGCCCGCCGGCATCCTCGCTTAGCCGAACGAGCAGCACACCTCGCCAGCAAATACCAGCCCACGACACACCAATGGATACCCAGCCCATTAACTAGACCTACCCCTGACTGCGCCCATCCAATCCATCGACTATAAACCCTAGCTCCTCCCCCCTGCAAGCGCCCTCCTTCCCGTCGCCGGCACCCCTCCAAGCCAAGATGGTGAAGAAGAGCAAGAAGAGCAAGAGCAAGCGCATCTCTCTGCGGCAGAAGCACAAGGTGCTGCGCAAGGTGAAGGAGCACCACCGCAAGAAGCGCAAGGAGGCCAAGAAGGAGGGCAAGAACCACAAGAAGAAGGTCGAGAAGGACCCGGGGATCCCCAACGAGTGGCCCTTCAAGGAGCAGGAGCTCAAGGCACTCGAGACGCGCCGCGCGCAGGCCCTCCAGGAGCTCGAGCTCAAGAAGGAGGCGCGCAAGGACAGGGTAAGCGCCTGCTTCTCTCTGATTTGTCGGTGCTAAATTGTTAGTATCCGGAGCCAAATCCATGCTCCACGATGTCCATGTTTCTTCAATTTATAGCCGAATCTACCTCCTGTTGTTAAATTTCAGTGTGCAAGATTGCAAACGATTACTCTTCCATAGGTAGTAGTAGATGCTTGCCTAGATTGATTGTCTACATGATGAAAGTTTATTTCTTTTATTTCGTAAACGAGGTCATCCATTGCCTGTGTGTAGATAGCCTATCATCGGCGATGCATCGAATGAGATGTGGGCTGAGGGCAGAACTGGAAATAGGGTCCATATGGTAGATAGCCTTGTCGTTGGTGTTGTCTGCCTACATAACTTCGGGTCTAATTTTTGTTATCTGCTGTAACAAAATGCAGCAATTTTAGGAAGATCTACATGACATGGTTAGAAGTGTGCATAATAGTGAGAAGTAGAGAAGCTTTTTTTAAGGAGTTGATTTCAACGGTCATATCGGTGCAACTAGTGGGGGGTTTCAGAGGGTGCATAGGGCTTTTGGTTATGGTGACAGGAACCAAGAAGAAGAAGGTATCTGAACTTTGCTGTAACCTATGATCTCATGATAGTTAACACCTTTTTAGAAAGAGACATTTCCATTTAAGTACTTTTAGCAGTGATCAGCATTCTAGCCAAAACGATCTTGTCCTTGTTAGGAGGGAGAATAAATGAGCCTGCATAGATTGTAAGGCTATACCTGGAGAGTGTGTTGTCCAGCAATATAAGTTGGTAGTCTCTTACGCTTGTTTTAGGATTTGGGTTCGACATGCTGAGGTCACCAAAGCCACGATGACGAAGTGGTGGAAGCTCTAAGGGGACGTCTCACGGTCACAGGCCTTTAAGGAGAGGATAATTGCTGAAGGGATATGGAACGTGGGAGAAGCGAATAGTATGTAGACGGAGATGGCAACTTGTATTAGGAAGGTGGCTACGGAGGTGCTTGAAGTGACTCGAGGGATAAGATGCGAATCGAAAGACACTTGGTGGTGGAATGAGAAAGTGCAAAAGGATATCAAGGAGAAGAAGACATGCTACAAGCACATGCATCATGATAGGAGCGGCGACAACGTACAAAAGGACAAAGCAGCAAAAAAGAATGCAAAGAAAACGGTAGTGAGGCATGAGGTAAGGCCTATGAGGAAATTTATCAGAAGCTAAGTACAAAGGAGGGCGAGAAAATGTTTACAAGATGACTAAATTTTGAGAAAGGAAGACGAGAGATTTTAGCCAAGTTAAGTGCATTAAAGACGACACTAATAGACTTTTGGTGAAAGGCGACGAAATCAAGGATATGTGGAGAGATTACTTCAACGAGCTATTCAATCGAGACAATGAGGATAGTATGATTGAACTGGATGATACCGATAGCCGGTTTGTTTGAAGAATTCAGGAGTCGAGAGTAAGAGAGGCCTTAAAAAGGATAAAAGTGGGTAAGGCGTTGTGGCTTAATAATATTCCTATCGAAGTGTGGAAATGCCTTGGAGAAGTGGCTATCGTTTGGTGAACTAACTTATTCAATAGCATTTTTAGGTCGGACAAGATGCCTAACGAGTGGCGAAGAAGCACATTAATTCCAATTTTCAAAAATATAAGAGACATTCAAAGTTGTACTAATTATAGATGAATTAAGCTCACGAGCCACACAATGAAGTTTTGGAAGTGAGTGATTGAGTACCGTTTAAGAAGAGTGACTAGCGTGACGACAAACCAATTTGGTTTTATGCTAGGAGGTCGATCACGGGGGCGATTTTCTTGACACGATAGTTGATGGAGAGGTATAGGGAGCAAAAGAAGGATTTTCACATGGTGTTTATCAACTTGGAGAATGCCTATGATAAATTGCCAAGAAAGATCACGTGGTGGGCACTCCAAAGGAAAAAGTCCCAACAAAGTATGGTACCCTAATCAAGGATATATACGAAGATGTTGTGACTAACGTCAAGACATGTGGTAGTGATACTAATGACTTTCCTATTAAGATAGGACTACATTAAGGGTCACGTTGAGCCCATACATTTTTGCCCTAGTGATGGACGAGGTCACGTGGGACATACAAGGCGATATCTTATGGTGTATACTTTTCGCTGAGAAATAGTGCTAGTTGATGTGAGTAGGATAGATGTCGATAGAAAATTGGAGTTGTGGAGGAAGACCTTAGAATTAAAGGGTTTTAGACTTAGTAGGACTAAAACTGAGTATATGAGGTGTGATTTCAGTAGTGCCAGGGCAGATGATAGAGATGTTAATCTGGACGGACAAGTAGTGCCTAGGAAGGATATTTTTTGATATTTGAGATCGATGCTATAATGAGACAGTGAGATTGATGAAGACGTGAGCCACAGGATAATAGCGAGGTGTGTGAAATGGCGCCAAGTATCGGGGTCCTGTGGGAGAAGAGGATGCTGCAGTGGATCTATGGTCACAATATGGGATCGAATCCGCAATGATGATATACGTAATATAGTGGGGGTATCAGCAATTGAAGAGAAGCTTGTCTAACATCACTTGAAATGGTTTGAACATCTCCAATTGAGCCTTTCTGAGACACTGGTACGTAGTGGAATTTTAAAACGTACCGAAAACATTACAGGAGGCAGAGTTCGACCAAGACTAACGTGGAAAGAAACAGTTAAAAGAGACTTGAGAGATTAGAATGTATTCAAAGAATTAGCTTTGGATAGGAGCGCATGTACCAGAACTATGACATAAGGAGAAGGTTTAGGGACGATATTTTAGGTTTTCGGTTCAGATGGCAGGATGTAGTGCTTAGGGTTTTAGCATTATAGATTTTATTACAAAGCTCTCTTTTTTTGACCTTAAGGAAGCTTTATTCATAGTTTTTCTTAACTTGTTTGGGACAAAAGACTTTGTTGTTATTGTTACTATAACAAAATGCGTGCCAAAACCAAGATTGCTCTGTGTTGATGACTTTTTTGTTGTGGAATTTTTGCGCATCAACTAAGTGAGCTGAATGCATGTCTGGAATTAAGGTCAATGCGGTAGTGAGCATTATGAGATTTTATTAGAAAATTTGTTTACAACACTACACCAGTGTTCTAAAAGGCGGGTTTAGGCGGCCGCCTAGGCGGGCCTAGGCGCTGGCGAGCCCGCCGCCGCCGCTTGGCCAAAATCGGTGAGCTAGCGGCGAGCCCGCGCTAATGCCGCCGTCGGCGGTCAAAGGCGGCCGTCGGCGGTCAAAGGCGGGGCGAGAAGATGGTCCAGGCGACGGAAGGTGGTCTAGAGAGAAAGAGAGAGGCACCTAGAGATCTCTTGTCACCGCGCATTGTCGGCCGTCGTCGTCGCCGGATCCACCGCTCCACCGTCGCCGCGAACCGGATCCGCCGTCGCCTTGTTGGATCCACCGTTGTCGCACCGGATCCACCGTTGTCGCAAGCCGGACCGCCGCCATCGCCGCCGCCGCCGGATCCGCCGCCTCCACCGCCGCCGTTGGATCCGCCGTCGCCGTAGCCGGATCCATTGCCGATGCCGCCGGATCTCACCGCCGATGCCGCCGAATCCATCGGAGTAACGCCATCGGCAGGAGCAAAGAGGGCTGGATCCACTGCCGCCAGAAGCCGTCGCCGGATCCGTCGGATCCACGGCCGCCAGCCGCCGCCGGATCCGTCGGATCCACTGGAGATGGGGGAAGGAGAGAGTTGGAGAGCGGCAGGGGGCGGAGCTACGCGAAAGAACGCGGAGCCACGCGAAAGAACACAGAGCGGGCGTCGGCTAGACGCCAGATAGGGGGTTTGTGTAAGTTTGACATTTTGCAATTTAGTCCTCTTCTTTTCTAAAATTACAATAAAGTCCTTTTTCCTTTATATTTCTTCTGTTTAGACCCTTCGAAAGTGTCACCACGCTACGCGATATTAATAAACCTTAGTTTTAATTCCACCGCCTAGGCCCCGCCTAGCCCCCTAGGCGCTAGGCCCCACCTCGCCGCCCGCCTAGCGCCTAGCGCCTTCTTAAACACTGCACTACACATTCACTCGTTAGGAACATGAACTTGCCTGGATACCAGGATAGAGCGATGATTAAATGTTGCCCTGCATTTAGCTTCATTTATGTAATGATGTTCCTTGTTTAGTTTCATGTATATATGTATTTTCTTTTTTTCCTTGTGCTGGCTGTACATATTGAATATTGTGACCTCCTCTTTTCAGGCTAGGAAGAGAAAGCTTGGATTGCTTGAAGACGAGGATATTGCTAATTTGGCCTCTGCAGCTTCTGCGCAGGGCAGTGAATTTGCAAAGAAGGATGCAGCAAAGGAGAGTGCTTCTTTGGCGGTGGCTAAGAGCAATGGTGAATTTCTTTTTCCCATTTCTGGTTTCCTTATTGTCTTACTGCTTGCAGTTACATTATTTACTAAATTTACAGAATGTGTCTCCAGATCATTCAGAGAGGGCCTTCTACAAGGAGCTAGTTAAAGTTATCGAAGCTTCCGATGTGATTCTCGAGGTTCTTGATGCAAGGGACCCACTGGGCACTCGTTGCATTGACATGGAAAAGATGGTTAGGAAGGCTGATCCAAGTAAACGGATTGTGCTCCTTCTCAACAAGATTGGTATGATGCAACCTTTTATTTTGTTTCGAGTTTTCTCGTGTGATGTTTTCTGTGTTTGTACATCTCAATTTCAATTCGTGGATTCTAGATCTTGTTCCCAAGGAGTCGGTGGAGAAGTGGCTTACATATCTAAGGGAGGAAATGCCAACTGTTGCATTCAAGTGCAATACCCAAGAGCAGAAGACCAAGCTGGGATGGAAATCATCAAAGCTTGATAAAACAAGCAATATACCACAAAGCAGCGATTGTCTTGGTGCTGAGAATCTGATCAAATTACTCAAGAATTATTCCAGGAGTCATGAGGTAACTGATCCTGATGTTTTTTTGTAGATAATTGGGGGCTGTCAGTGTTTACGTGTATCTAGCTTCTGTCAGCAGTCTCACTGCTTGATTGTTGTTAGGACATCTGATTTTCTTGTTTACATAGGCTATAATCATTGAGAATTGCATCCTTCTGCAATGACATCTTATATGCTTCACCTATCTTCATGCTATCGTGCTACGTGCGTGGTTACTGTTCACGTACGGCACTGTAGCACGTGGTTACTGTTCACTGTGCTACTGTATCATGCGTACTATAGCACGCACGTGTATTAGGCATTATTTGTTATTTAGGAATCTATCTATTAGGTGTTTGGTATTGTCTATTAGTTAGGTAAGTTATTATTAGATTGAATTGTCGGGTCGTTCCTATAAAAAAGATAGCATGTATCCATTATAAAAAGTTCGACCTGCGGGGGGTAAGACGACCCCCGGGCATTAGCTTAAGAAGAAGATCTTCTCACGCAGATCGAGAAAACCCTCGAACCCCTACTGCACCCTTACACAGCGGCACCATCGCTCGCGTGAGAATGACCAACGTCCTGGGCGGGCCTTAGACCTGTGCTTTGGAGTGGTAGCAGGCGAGGGGATTTTTTCCCCCCAGCCTGAAATTCGCTCCCACTGGGAGTCGAACCCAGGACCTGGGGGGTGCTATTAGAGCGCTTTAGCTATTACGCTAGAGGCCCGTTCGCAGCATGTATCCATTATGAATTAAGCAAAGATGAATAAATAAGTCCCTAGTCCCTAAAGTCCAGATGTGGTCGTTCTCTTGACCGGCTATTTTAGATCTATTTCTCTCTCAGTCGGTGCCCGCTTCTCCTAGCGTTGTTCTATCTCAAGTCGTCGCCGTCCGACCTCTCTCCGACGAATGAATTCCCCCTTGTTGTGCTAGTTCACAACATATTGGATCTTCGTTCCTTTTCTTGCTTTTGTGTCCTGCTTCATGTAAACCATATTGATATTGATGGATAGAGTTCTTAAATCTTTTTTATTTTCAAGAACAATCTACCCAAATTTGCTATCTTGGCATATTTGAATTTGATTGTTTAAAGTTCTTTCCCTTCTATGTTATCATGACAGTTTGATAGCTACTTATGTGTGCTTCTACTTTTTGGCTTTATTTCCTAGCTTCTTGTGCTTTTATATTCCCAATTTTGTCATGCCTTGTAACCATTCATATATACCTGTGGAGTTGCCTTTTCTTTCCTGCTTTGTTTTGGCCTTTCTAAATATTTTTTGTTATTGGTGTGCTTGCAGCTCAAACTAGCAATTACTGTGGGTATTGTTGGGCTTCCTAATGTTGGCAAGAGTAGTCTGATCAACAGCTTGAAGAGGTCCCGTGTGGTTAATGTCGGTTCCACCCCAGGTGTCACTAGATCAATGCAAGAAGTTCAGTTAGACAAGAAGGTGAAGCTGTTGGATTGCCCTGGTGTTGTGATGCTCAAATCTTCCAACAGTGGTGTGTCTGTAGCCCTTCGCAACTGCAAAAGAGTTGAGAAGATGGACGATCCAATCAGTCCTGGTTAGTGTTGTCTTGCATTCTTTTTTGTCATCATTCCTGACAGTTCTGCTTACATTTTCATTTGTTGTAGCTACAGTTATTTTCGTCTTGGTTTATTATGTAGATACTATTTCATCCAACAATAAGCTAGTACATAATGTGGCTGGAGCCTGGAAGTACATCATGACATGACTTATTCCATATACTTTTCTTTATTTTTAATGCTTTCAGTAAAGGAAATCCTCAATCTTTGCCCGCACGAGACATTGCTGTCTCTGTACAAGGTGCCAAGCTTTACTTCAGTTGATGATTTCCTTCAGAAAGTTTCCACTCTCCGCGGGAAATTGAAAAAGGGTGGTATAGTGGATGTTGAAGCTGCTGCAAGAATTGTTCTTCATGACTGGAATGAGGGTACAAAATAATTTCTTCCGTATCAACTTTGCTAATTCTTCTATGTAAACTTTTTTATATATCTTAATATTTCAGTATGGCTCTCCCTTACTTTTCTAAAAAAAAGTTTGTTAATTCTTTATTTTGTTTCCAAGTCACCTTATCCTCTTGTTGTTAGGTAAAATACCCTATTATACACTGCCACCTAAAAGGGATGCCGTGGAGGACTCAGATGTAGTAATTATTTCAGAAGCTGGGAAAGAATTTAATATTCATGAAATTTACAAAGCTGAGTCTTCATATATTAGTGGTCTAAAATCCATGGAGGATTTCCGTCATATTGAGATTCCATCTAATGCCCCACCGGAGATCGATGACAATATGCTGGAGGTACTTTTTTTACAACTTTAGTGGTTTGCCTTGAATTCAGCTGCTAGTTAATGTCATTACTGTAGATTTTTGTAGTTATCTTACTATTTCTTGCTAGTTCTACGCTTTAGTACCCAATGTCTTCTTACTGGGCCATGTTGTTTTTAGTGATTGTGATGATCAGATGCATCCTTTTTTGTTTCTTGTGTGTTTGTGTGGTTTCTGGGGTGGTTTAAGCTTTATATGCTTATGTTAGGTAGGTGGTTACAATCATTCTATTTGATCTACACAGTTTTTAAGTCCTTGTTTTACTTTTAAATTGATTATCTATGAGTAATCCTTGTAAGAAAAATAGTTATAAATTGCAGACCTGTTATAGAAAGTGTTTCATGTCCTTCAGGAGGAAAGGAAACACGTTTTATAGAGCAGAAAAGAATAATTCTTGGGAACTCTCCAGAGAATTTGTTCTGCCACATGATTGATAATGAAATAGCTGGCAATACGTGCTTGTGTTTTAGGAATCATAAATAGACTTCCATTAGGAACATCATACTTGGCACTCATGATACATGATATTGTACAATTATATAATTTTTGTCTTGCACTAAGCAGGATGGCAGGAAGCAGAGTGAACCTGTCCAGGAAAACCGTGACGAGTCAATGTCTGATGTAAATGAACGTGAAGGAAGTAAGGCGACCAGTGCTAGCACACAACATGACAAGTTGTACACTGCCGAGGGTATACTTGATCCTCGCAAGAAAAAAGCAGAGAAGAAACGGCGCAAGGCAAACAGGTTCAGCGTGCTGAATGATATGGATGCAGATTATGATTTCAAGGTGGATTATCAAATGAAGGATGCACCGGGGAATGATGAAGATGACAGCAACGGTGCAGATGAACCCAAGGATAGTGACCCTATGACTGGTGTTGATGATGCATGAAATAACTTGGCAGGTTGAGAATGCGTGGTAGATCATTTTATTATGATACTATGGCAAGGGGGTTGCAAAAATTATCCCACAAGTTTTGTACTCGTAGTTGAATGAAAACGACAATGAAGGCTGCTTGTTTCTCTGTTTTTCCCTTCCTTTTCTTCATAGTTCACATTTAAGCAGTTGAGTGGTTAGTTTGATCACAGTTCATTAAATATCAACTTAGAACTCGTAAGAGACTCGCTTCAATAGTATGATGGCGTTATTGCAAAATGCTCAAGCGGTTCTTTCTGCAGGAAAATACTGGAGTATGTTAGGTTGCCAGAAATTTTCGCTTACCCAATATTGCCAGATTTCAGGTGTCCTGTTGGAACTGCATGAGTTCATGCGTTCATATATTAAGGTGGCCTAAACAGGCCAACTGTCACGGCCATGTTAGTTCTTAATCCAGACTTTTACTGTGACGAAGATTGGGAACTCAAAAAGGTGGTTGCCAGATGTGCTTGACCAACGTGTCCTGACGATCTAAACCATGCCAGGTAGCACCAAACGTTCGTGGTAGGATTGTAGGCTGGCATGTCATAGAAGTTTAGCCCTTCCACAAGGATTTCAGTGGGAAGAAAACATCCAACGAGGGTAACTCTTGAAATTGCACAAACGTCACTATCACTACTAATATAAAGGAGTTTATAGGTCATCCCACCACCCCCCCTCACACTAATCTCTCCAGGCGCAGCCTCCTCTTCTCTCTCTCTTTTTTTTTTGGGTCGACAAGTAGCTCTACTATCACTAGCCTCCCTTCTTTGAACCGCTCACTCGCTTCCCTAATGGCTCCCCACGACGATCTCCTTCCCTTGTGCGGTTGCTCTCCTCTCCGAGTCTTTGATCTGCGCTACCCGCTCCTCCCCTTATCCTCTCCATCCATCTCCTGCAACGACGCCTTGCCATATTTGCCAGCAAGACCCCCGTCTAGTGATGCTAGGGCAATTCACTGCCGGTTGCACTGATGACAGGAGGAGGTAGCGGGGATGGGAGGCACTGACGAGAGTGTCAAGGGACCAGAGAAGGCACCGGGAGGGGAGGAGAGGAGGCGGTGGTACCTTGGAGGAGAAGTGGCGACGCAAGGGAAGGGAGGGAAGGCGGCAATGATGCACAAGGAAGAGACAGAGATGATGGCGTCCTTCCCTTGCTGCGTCGCCATCTCAAGTTCCCTACACCGCGTCCTCTTCATCCCAATCTATCCCTGCGATGTTGCCACATCCTGCTCCGCACCGATCGCGCAAGCATCGCCACCTCCTCCTCACTTACAGCCGCCATGTCACACGACACCACCATCCTCGCCTCAGCGCCTCCCATTACAATCGTGCCCATCGATGCTGCCATCTTCCTTTTAGGGATCACCGGTGAGTAGTGCTTGTTCCCCCTCTTGCACCACTGCAACACACACAAAAAGACATCCAAAAATTCCCTAGAAATCAGATTGAAACCGAAACCCTAGTTGACACTAGATCGGATCGGAGACAGGGGTGGGATTATACCTCTCGATGGAGGACGATGGCTCGCCAAGTCGCCATGGTGAGACCTCGCATTACGCTGTCGGTGGCAGTGGCCACCGTACTCCAAGGTACGATGCCGTGTTAGAGGCGGCACCGGCGTAGCCACATCGTCGGCTTCGAAGGAAGCAGCATTAGCGTGGCCATGGGACCCATGGGTCAGCGTCGGCTCCCTGCAGGACTGCACAGCCAATGAGAGCAGTTGTGACATGGGAGTGGGGCCAGGTAGGAACTGGAGCTAGTCAGTGTTGGAGATGGTGGCGAGGCCACCGAACCCGAGGAAGATGGTAGGCGGCTAGGGTGTCAACGTTAGCGTGGTAGGAGGCGGCGGTGCTTGAAGGTTGTAGGAGGACGAGGGAGGAAGCCGCGAGACCGAAGGAAGATGGTCGGTGACTAGGGTGTCGACGCAAGCACGGTAGGAGGTGGTGGTGCTTGAAGGCGGTAGGAGGAGGAAGAAGGAGGAGAGAGCACCCAGGGGTAGAGGTGGGCATTGGGCCGTGCCGTGTCGGCATGGCCTAGGCCCACCGTGCTTCGGGCCGCTTCATGCTGTGCCGGCTCGGCCCAGTCATCCTGTCGTGCCGTGTCGTGCCGGCCCACCTCACCTCGGGCCAGGCCCAAGCTCAACCCAAAGTAACTATACATGACAAAAGCGACGGCGACAATGGTAGCGGTGGCCGCCATCTTCCTTTCTCTCGTACCCGCCTCATTAAATACCTAGTTAAAATTTAATACTATTGTCTTATGCCATTCCACCTCTGAACTTGGTCATCTAGTCCAATGGCATGCATATCTTGGTGCAAATTGGACTCTGGCGTACGTGGACATCTAGCTCATCGTCTGGCAATCTGGCATAGGGCTGGCCAACTAGTCAAATAGAAAAGCTCAACCAGAGTCATAAGTGCAGTTTACTATAGTTATGAAATCAATTTAAATATTTTTTCGAACATTTAGTAACTAATTGGAATACACGCACCAATAACTGACTATCTCTATTTACAAAATGGTTAATTTTAACATATATGGGGGTGGTTATCTCATCAAATGCTCGAATTAAAAAGGCAGTTGGTGAAGGCAGCTATGTTAGAACTAGAATCACATGTAGTAGTAATTTGCTTACATAAAATAAAATCACAATGGGGGTGAGCTATGTTGTAAAAATTATAAATATATGTTAGAATATGTTGATTTGATTGATCTTCTTCTCCAGCAGTCCAACCCTACCGATTTTACGCAAAGAAGCAAGAGAGCCGCGAGGATGCGACCTAGGGTTTAGTGGTGGTGACCTAAGGAGGAGCAACATTGAAAATACTCATTATTTTTGTATGATAATGTTTCTTAAGAAAGAATAAAAAAAGACACTTTATATCACAAGTGCAAAAATGAAGAACAAGAAAAGACACCTCATATCACAAGTGCAAAAAATGAAGAACAAGAATAAACTTGGCCTAAATCATAACATATCTCAATCACTTTTTTCAGTCATTGGATTAAGATCCAACCATTCGCATCTTTCTCCTCATCTCATATATATATATATATATATATATATATATATATATATATATATATATATATATATATATACATTGCACATTCACATCTCAAAACCTAACTCAATCTTCAAATTTGGCATTCTAAGGACTACTCTATCATGATGTACATGTCACAATGGATGTGTAGGATCATTTCGCGATAAAATCAGAATTTCTGAGGGCTAGAACAGAAGAATCAAAATAAACAAAAACCTGAAGGATTAAATCGTAAAACATCCAAAAAAACCCTAACCCACAAATCCTTTGCCGCCGCTCGATTAATTTCCCGTCGCCCCTCCTCCTCCGCATCCCTTCGCCCGCTGCCCACTCCTCCGGCCGCCCCTTCTTCCTCCTGCCCCTCCTCCTCCGCCCCTTCCCCCCCGTCCGCTCCTCCTCTGCCTCCCCTCCTTCCCCGCCCCTACCTTCCCCGCCGCCTCCTCCTCCGCCCCACCGCCTCCCTCGCCGCCCACTCCTCCCGGTGGCCCCTTCTCCTCCACCCTCCTTCCCAGCCACCCTCCTCCTCCGCCCCCTCCTTCCCCCCGTCCCTCCTCCTTCGCGGCCCCTCCTTCCCGGCTCTCCTTCTCCCCAGACCGTTCCTTCCCCAGCCCCCCTCCTCCTCGGTCGCCCCCTCCTCCGCCCCCTCCTTCCCCCGCCTCCTCCTTCGCCGCCCCTCTCCTTCCTCGGTCCGCCTTCTCCCCGACACCTCTCCTTCCCCACGGCCCTCCTTCCCCGCCCCCTCCTCCCCGGCTCCGAGCGACGGTGACCTTGACTACTCGAGGCGAGCCACCGCGGTGGATGGCCGGACGACGACCGGAGTGCCGACGACGAGTTCGCCATCGCGGGATGCTTCCTCGGCCCGACTACTGCTGCTCCTCCTGCGGCGTGCGGCCGTTGTCCACTCGTCCGAGCTTGGTGGACCGGTGTGCCTCCTTTCCTCTACTCTCTCTCGGTCTCGCCTGTGATGGTTGATAGGTTGTGGTTGTGGGGATTGGGGAATCTGGGATGGCGGCCGTGGCCCGTGAGAGATGTCGACGGGAGGGAGGACCGGGAGGCGAGGTAGAGGCCGAGGAGGCCCGGCCATTGGGACCGGCGTGCCTGCCGTCTGCGTGCCGCCGCGTGCTCCCCGTCGTCTTGCGGCCCAAGCATGGAACGATTCGCCGTCGCGCGTCGCCCAATGGGCCGGTTTGTTGTGCCCGCCCGCCCACCGCTCGTGTCGTGCCGGTATGTCCCGCCACGTGTCGGGCCGGATCATGATTGGGCCGTGCTGGGCCGGCCGTGCTTTGGGCTAGCCCAAAGAAGCACGACCCAACTCCCACCTCTACCCAGGGGGTTGGCCAGCGACGAAGGAGGTTGTCGGACTTGGTGGATCAACCGGTGGTGCTAGGTTGTGTTGGTGATGGTGCTTGTGGGAAGCAGTAGAGCAGGAAAGTGAGGGGGTGGGGTCAGCGGAGGAGGATAAGGCGAAGCTGGGGAGGCCGTCGGCCCCGAGGGAGGCCACCGAAAGCGACGGGTGTGGGCAGCAGCGCCAGGGAGAGTGAGAGGCGGTAAGGGAGTTAAATGGGGAGAAAGAGTGAGGGTAGATAAGGCTGCAGTTAGGGTTAATAGCCAACAGGATTGGGCTGACCTATTGGGCCGAAGGAGCCCGAGAGTTTATTCCTTTCTCTCTCTTTTTTTTCTTTTTCTTGTATTAAATCCAACATATAATGAATAACTAAAACAATAGGAATTAATTACCTTTAAAATCATGTCAAATTAGGAAAACTTGCACAACATGCATAATTAAAATTTGGAACATATCTTCTTATGTTCTTAACTTATATCATTTTCTTTCTTTTTTAGAACTATTCTAGAAGATGCACAAGTGAAAATTATATCTACAGGCATGAGAAAACTTCGATACATGAGTGTCAATATTTTGGCTGCAGCTTGCAAATTACATCTCCTTCGACACACATAATTCAAGTAGTTCAAGTCAACAAACTTGACGCTACAACACTACACAACATCCAAATGTGTAGTGTCATTTAGAATTCCAAAAATATGTTGTGTAGAACTGTATTGTGCCATTTTATTCATTTTGCAGTTCATCAATCACTTGGTTAATTAGCTTGCGGTGCTTACTCATTGCTTAGAGTAATAGAATCTGACTTACAGAGCTACATTTCGGCCATTAACACTCGTCTGGTAAGCAATCTCTATTGTTGTGAACTTCCTTCATGTCTTCACTTCTTCAGTGTCAATATATGTTTCATACTACTTTCAGAAATACTTGTTGCACATGTCATTTTTATTGTTTTCAGAAATATTGTAAATCTTTTTGTGTTGATTTAATATTTAGAGCCATTATAATTCATTAAATCTAGCTGCATCCGAGGTACGCGAATAAGAAGCAATTAATTATCGTGACACTTTCCTCCATGCAGTGCGAGATCTCCTTTGTACTCACTCAAGTAAGCAGACAACTTCGTAATCAGTTAGCAGTTTGAGATTTTAATTCACCTATTTTTTATTATGCCTTTCTTTTGTGTAGATATTCAAGCTATAGTGTTAACATAGATATCAGCACATGCTTTAGTTCAGCAGATATGGACATTTTAATCTAACTTGCATTCTCTCTAGTTTGAACTACAAAATATGCTTCCAACTGACCGGAGAAGATCTATCAATGAGCTGTAAGTTATAACAAGGCACTGTCTAATAATTTGCTTTCTTTACATTATTTCCTATCTTAATATGGTTGCTTTTAGTGTTTCTTATGGTGTGAACCAACCAATTCATGTTCTAGTTTAGTGTATAAACAATAAGGCTATCCTCTAGCTATCCAAGAAACCACTGAGAATTTTTCTAGCTTGTCCATGGTCATGATAATCAGTGATTCCTCTTCTGAACGTACAGGCTAGCTTGGAAGGCATGCTAAAAACCCCCTAAAAAACTATCTCACATCAATGATATTTTAAATTATGGTTAGATGACAGGATTGTATTGTTTGGGCTGTGTTCATGTTTGATGATACATATCATTTTCTTCTAGAATTCTATTACAACATACGAATACCTTACTAATAAGATGAGACAACGCAGGCACGAACAGATTGTGGTCATTGTACATAACACTTCAAAGTGAGTAACCTTCCCACACGTGGCGGCGCTCCCCCGCGGCTGCTCACCTCCGACATGCGCGAACGGTGCTGCTCGCGGTACCCGCGCGGTGGCCCTTGTCAATGGGGAAATGCCGGGGGCCGTCGCCACGCGCATGCTGGCAACAAGAGAGGAGATGAGGAAGACAGGAGATTGTAGGCCACACGACACGTTCTGAAGCTAGCGTTTGAGAATAAGGATAGAAGCTAGCGAAAATGACTGTAAAAATTGGACGGTTACGATTGTGTTGGGGCTTTGATCGGACGTGGATGGGCATCCCGTTGGATTAACTTGGGCCGGTATAGCGCCTGGTTGATACGGCTGCGGTTTATGACTTTTGATTGAAATTCAAAAAATTTAGCTGTTTGCAATAGAGATTATGAAGAGAGATATACTCGCCTGTGATTTTGATTGATACAGATGTTAGACTTTTAACATATACTATAATTAACTTGTAAACTCCATCTTGAGAAAATACCCATTTGAAAGTTAGATACTGCAGCAAAAACCAAAAATCGCTAGCTTCAGCCAAAAAGAACATGGCCATAGCCTTTCCTAATTTCTCTCTACGAAACTATGCAAAAGGCAACACAGTATAGATCAACTGCTTCCAGGTAAAAATATTAAATCCCAGGTAGTATATCTCCAACGAAATATGATATGACAAGCAGCTTTCTCTCTCTCAGGTTCGAAAACGCAAGAACTTCATATGCACATGCACTTATATACAGGCAATTTGCTAGCAATTAAACGGACTTCCTTGAGGCGCTCTTAACTACTGAGCTCCTTGATGAGCGATGGGTTTGCTATCAACCTCGATCTCGAGAAGGCGCTCAACAGGTTGCCTGCATATTGGGCATTTTTTGGTCTGAAATCTTAAAAGTTGAGCACACTCCCTGCACAGGCACTGCAAAAGAGCACAAGACATTAATTTACGAATTTTCTTAAAACCAAATGGACCGACAAGGTTCAAGGGTAAATGCACTATGGTATTTCACCAGCGTTGTTCCTACGTACTTACCTCTGATGCCATTCTATTGGTCAATTTATCACTGCGGTTAGAAAAAAGAAAGAAAGAAAGAAATATTACAGGCAGCTGCTGATTCAGCTGTCTTTTGACAAATTGAAATGTATGATCACCAAAATTGAAGAATATTGCATCATCAACTGCCTCAACAGTTAGGCTTGTTTCACATTTGGTCCCCTAACTTGAAACGGTTGCACTAGAGAACCGAATGTGGGTGAGCTCTGTTTGCACTGCAGGTCTGCAGCCTTCATTTTTTTTCTTGGCCACATGAAGTGCAATTTGAATTATTTTATGTGCAATATACTATATGAAACAATACTCCAGTATTTGTAGCTGGATATGATGGGGAACAGGTAAGAACGGATATTACAATAACTAGCTTAACGGCAAGATCGAGAGAACTTTCATGAAAAGAAAAGAAGAGAGTTACTCCAATGCTTGCTAAGCAGATTCCTTAATTCATTGGACAGTAAATGCAGTTATTTTTTTTATGGTTAAACTGGGATTGGTGAATGCACATATGGCCCACTAATCATGAATCGCCTACTCCTCCTGTTGTAGGAAAGGCCCAACCCCCGTGACTGAGCCTTACAACTGGCCCAATATGTAATAGGCCTAATAGTATATAGAGGAATGTACCAATGTACCCTTACTATTTGTAATTATTAAGGGGTAGTATGAAAAATTTCTATTCTACCCCACTCATGTATATAAACCCCAAGTTGGGCATGAAGAAGGAGATTCACTTATTTTATCACCAGCTCTCTCTCTCCTTAGTTCACTTGGCTGTCGCCTATGGAGAAGGGTATATTGTACTCACTGTTGTAACCATGCTACAACAGTTGGCGACGTCCATGGAGACCGCACAAGAAGCTGCGCAAGAGGTTGCCATCACGAGAGGGATTTGCTGGATTTCGACTGGGCATGTCGCTAGGGGGCCGAACTCTGCGGGCCTCCGCGACCAGCGGCTTCCGAAGGACTCAGATTCAGGGACGTGGCCGCCGGCCATTGGGGAGCCGATGTACCCCTATTGTTTGTAATTATTAAGAGGTGGGATGGGAAATTCCCATTCTACCCCACTCATATATACAAACCCCTAAAAGAAGCATAAGGAAGGGGATCCACTCATTTTATCACTACCTCTCTCTTCCTAGTTCTCTTGGCTGTCTTCTATGTAGAAGAGTATATTGTATCCACTGTTGTAGGCATGCTACAACACCTCCCTTTCTCCCAATTGTTCTGTTCTTCCTCCCGTCCTACAATGGTACCACCAATCCATACAGCAAATGGTACCACCAGTTCACCACCAATCCATACAGCCATAGGAACCATCCAAACCTTTCCCTGCCCTCTTAACATATGATCTGGTTTATCCGATAAGCACCCAGAACTCTACAAGAAAATGATACAGCTGTTCTTGCCAAGCCTATTTCCATCGTAATTTATGTTTAAGCAGACACAGAGTTATCATTTTTTTGCATTTAAAACCAGTTTCAATAACCATAAATCTTATGGCCAGATCTTGATTCATCTAAAGAATAATCAGTAGTAAAGGATAACTTACCATATGCCTGCACGGAAGAACAGTTGTATCTCTTGGTTCTGAAAGGCAAATCACACATTCTTTCCCAGAATCATCCTCAAGAAGATTCCTATCAGTGGTGTTCCCAATACCATATATCTCCTGCAAGACATATCTAGTTCCATTTACCCAGAGGATCTGCTGCACAACACGAACCCCATATTCAGCGTTGTCTTTCTTCACAAATACAGCAAATTTAACCAGACATTTTGATTCTTCAGCCTCATGTGCCCCCTCTAATTCTTGGTTGCTTGGCACATCCATTTCTACTTTGAATGCAACAGGGAATACACCACCTTCCCCAACCTTAGTTAGCTCAGATTCATCAAACAGTGAGATATCAATTCCTGTTCCACTTGGTTGCTTGAACTCCTGACCTTGACCTTCCTTGAAAGTTACTGTCACAGGTTGGAGCAAATTTTCCTTTGTGGCCTTCAAGACAAACTCGTCATCTTCTTGTGCAAAGAAGGAAACAGTTATGCTGTTCACAGGAAAAGTTAAGAGTCAGCCTGTTGGTTAAAGATGACATGCCAGTATTACCAAAAATTTAAAAAATAAGCTATGCCTACGAGTTATAACTGGGCACATGAGACAGGTACCAAGGATAAGATACTACTAAACACCACGGAACCAATTAAGGACATAGCATAAGATACTACTAAACACTAAGGAACGAATATAATTAAGCTCAAAGTCTAATTCTAAGCCTCTAAGAACTACTCTTGTCACTTTCTTCAACTTGAATTTTTCGCACTCAACACCAAGCTGTGCACCCAATATATGGTAAACTAATACATTTAAGAAAGATGTCCATCCTTCAATAGGAAAACAAGTACATTTGATAAGGGCACCCCAAATCTGTTGCAATAGGTGTCTGATCCTATGGTTACTTGGACTCCTACTTGAAGCATCGGAATAATTGATCACATCCTTTGACCAATATAAAATGGCCCAATTTCGCTCAAATGGAGGCAGAAGCACACAATCAAAAGCGTCATGGTTCCAACAATATTTGTCCATGATGAGCTCTCCGGCAGAAATTCTACTTAGTATACTAATCACACAATCTAAAGAGCCCAATGCATGGCTACCAAAATGAAATTGAGATAACTCATGATATACCACTCTAAAGAATGGTGTAGCCCGGAATACTTTCACCGCATATCACTCTAAAGAAGTTTAGATTCAACATATGCCATTTCCTCTATTTTGTTGCAAATTAAAATATTTTCCCCTTTTTGGCATGAGAAATGACTGTTTTGCCCATGTGTCCTATGTTTTCATGATTCCAGGAAATACCACTCATCATATCCTACCGTGTTCTCTGGCTCAACCAAACCGATCAGTCACCTAATTCAATGGTGTAACTTGTACTGCTATCCACCACGCTTTATCTTTAAACTCGGGTGGCATATTTAGCCCAGCCATTGAGTAATAAAGAAGGCAGAAAAGTAACTTTGATTGGGTTCGGTCGAACAAAGGAAACATTGAACCAGATGAGTGGTATTTCCTGGAATCATGAAACATTGGACACGAGCAAAAAGATTCTTTCCTATGGGAAAAAAGGAAAAGGTTTCAATTTGCAATAAAATAGAGGAAATGATATACCTTGAATCTAAACTTCTTTAGAGTGTTATGTGATGGAAGTCATTCTTTGGAGTGGTATCATGAATTATCCCAATGAAATTTCATACCTGCATCTAATCAAGAAACCAAGATTCCAAGAACTAGGAGAGAGCGAGGCATGGGTAGAGGGGAAAGAAGGAGCGGGGACCTTCCGGGGGCGTCGGCGTCGAAGGAGAAGGCGACGAGTAGGCGGCGGCCGTCGTCGTCGGGCTCCAGCCGCAGGGTCTCCCCCTTGACGTTGACGCCGGCGTGCACCGCCACGGCCCTGTGCCGCTCCACGTGCGCAGGCACCGCCACCGGCGGCGGCGCGGCTGCACCCGGGGGCCAAGGGGGGTACCGGTGGTAGTACGGAGGTGGCACCCCATGTCCATGGCCGTCAAGAGGTGCCGGAGGAGGAGGACGAGGGTTAGCGCCGCCACTGCTTCCGATGTTGCCCATTAGTGCGACGTCTTTCGTGCTTCAGGTTTTAGGTTTCCTTCCTCTGGTCGTCGCCAAGAAGGCCACCGAACTGACCAAGTTTTTGTTGGAGTTTGACGTTTACTGCCGCAATTTTGTGATTTTTTCTCTTTTAAAAGATAACACAAGAAAAAAAGAAAAAAATGAGTATAATCATCCTGTTCTAACAATCTTCTGCTTCTTGCTTCTGATTTCTAATTTATTAATTTTTTATTTTTTAGTTTTTTTTATCTTTTCTTTTTTCCTTTTTCCATTTGCATTGTGCGTTATAATATGGTTTTTTTATTTTTTAAATTTAACTGAAAAAACTAACAGTAGTTACAGTACATTTTCAGCCGTTATAATATAAAAAAAATCAAAAGCCTAGACTTGTAAATCCAAATAAGCACTATCTCAAACATGCAAGGAGGAAAACCATCTGTCAATAAAAATGTAGCACAAGTAACTATTTTAGCGACACATATGTATAATTATTTTGCACCGTTCAACTTGCAGAAGAGATTACTAATCATGAGGTGTCCACAAGACCACAACAGACTTGCTTCCATGTGGTCTCCCACCCCTCACTATTTTTCCTGACAGACCAACCCTAGTGTATTTGCCACCCATTTCGCTTCCATTACCACCCTAGTTCAACATCTCTTAAATACTAGCTGAATGCCCGTGTGTTGCTATGAATTTTAAAAAAATTTAGAACATATTTGTATGCATGTTCTAAAAATTTTTTCCACCCGTTAGTTTCAGAATATATAGTATGATAAAATTTTAAAATCCGTAGCAACGAGCATTCAGCTAGTACAAGATTAAGCATTGGATGAAAAATATAGCATGTATTTTACAATGCAGTCTAGATGAAATCCACCTTAACCACTAAATCATAGAAAGAAAGATGTTTTGATGGGAAAGTGGGAAGATTCGACGCAGATCTTTTGGGGCCACATGTCAGCGCTGCCTTTTGTGAGAAGAGGTGAGAGAGGCCAGACTAACCACCAACTCTTTATTTTATAATAGTAAAGATTTTTTTGCGATCAACCACACGGAAGCGTTCTTTTATGTTTCCAAGACACTTGATTAAAAAGGTACTGTAGCTATTAATTTACTATTTTCGTGCTGTTTACTCAATCTTACTATTCACCTAAAATTAATTTACACATTAGCACCGTAAGGTTTATGGAACAAAAGGAGCAAAGAAAAGATAGTTTCTCTTTTAATGCAATTAAACATATCACTTGTAATAACTGCAAGTAATAAGGTAATGAATAATCGTAACTGCAAGTAATAAAGTAAGGATGATTGTAACGGCAAGTATAAAATAAATGACTAAAATAACTGAAATTAAATGAATGACTTACTAATAATAAAAGACTAGGTATTGGAGATTTCGATTCACGGTAGATTAGGAGATAACAACTTATATTCATAGGGTAGTAGAATCATTTCCCTTTTCATGGTTTCGTAGGCGAGTTATCCTATGCTGTTGTTTGTTCGCTCGTGAAATCCCAGGCTCTGTTGTGCACCTTCCACCCTGACTGTGTTAGCACCATTTTAGTATTAAGGTTATGAAAACCAGATGAATGCATTGGGTTTGATGATAACTCATGCTCCTTGGCTTACAACAATCTCTTTGACACCCATGTCTATTATCCCACAAGTCGTCAACTTGTTGCTATAATAAATGACTATCCTACATATCAAAACTATTGTTTTATGGTCATATTACCTAACGCCTTAAATTAGATAACACACATACGCATAACAAGTATAATCAATGCCTCCATTAAAATTGAATGCATCTAAAATATATAATAAATCATGGTTGTATCTCTACCACTACTCCCTATCCTCTACATCGTCTCCACCTACACGAACTACTCACACATATGTACATGATTGAAATAAAGGATGATCATCGTAGAAATGAAAAGAAAGGACACTTCCCTCTTCAATTACTAATAGATGTTGTGATCCAAACAAGTCTCTAATTGATAATAGATGAAAAGATGTCAATAAGCTACAATGTATATACATTTTTAATATTGAATACAATATTGAATTAAAATTGTTTTATTTCCCTCAAAATTCTAATAGTTGAATATACTCGAAAACTAATTGTGCTCTTTGGGTCATCCACCCTCTAGCGAGCTTGCAAGTGTCACCTCTAGCGATTGCTTGCCAACACCACGTATTAATATATATCACCTCAAACGACACAGTATAGATAAGTTATATATGTGATGACCTTAATGTAGTGTGTTAAGCTTGTGATTGGGGAGACGATTCTCAAGTTTTGAGTTAATTTGTAAGTTTATGATTTTGTTCGGTGAAATTTGCGAGGATATTGTAGCATTTTTAAATGTCGTACTTTTTGTAGCAAAAAAGTTGAATTTCATAGACCTATTCTCAATCACCGAGTAAGTAACCACAATCCGCAAAAGAACGATCTGGTGCTGGTGCATTGCGGCCTCCAGCATGACAGGCGCGGCGCCCACCGCGCGGCAAATGTCCCACACGCAATTCATCGAGCACCTCCGCGGCGCCGTCGCGGCCGCCCGCCCGCGACGGCGCCGCCCTCCACGCCTGGGCGCTCAAGTCCGGCGCCGCCTCCCACGCGCCCGTCTCCAACTCCCTCATCACCTTCTACTCCTCCCTCCCGCGTCCCCTCTTCCCCGCCGCCTTTGCCGTCTTCGCCGACATCCCCGGCGCCGCCCGCGACGTAGCCTCCTGGAACTCCCTCCTCAATCCGCTCTCCTACCACCGCCCCCTCGATGCGCTCTCCCACTTCCGCTCCATGCTCTCCTCCTCCACCATCCTCCCGTCCCCGCACTCCTTCGCCGCCGCCTTCACCGCCGCCGCCCGCGCGCACTCAGCGTCTGCCGGCGCCGCGGCCCACGCTCTCTCTTGCAAGCTCCCCTCCGCCAGATCCAATGTGTTCGTATCCACCGCCCTGCTCAACATGTACTGCAAGCTGGACCTAGCCTCCGACGCCCGGAGAGTGTTCGACGAAATGCCACACCGCAACGCGGTGTCCTGGACCGCCATGGTGTCAGGGTATGCTGCGGGGAAGTGCTCTGAAGAGGCGTTTGACCTCTTCCGGCTGATGCTTTGGGAGTGCCCGTTGGAGAAAAATGAGTTCGTTGCTACGGCAGTTCTTAGCGCTGTTAGCGTGCCATTGGGTTTGCCCATGGGGGTGCAGCTGCATGGGCTGGTTGTGAAGGATGGGTTGGTGGGGTTTGTGTCTGTGGAGAATTCGCTTGTTACGATGTATGCGAAGGCTGAGTGTATGGATGCAGCATTGCATGTCTTTGAGTCATCGAAGGAGAGGAATTCCATCACTTGGTCGGCGATTATCACTGGGTATGCACAGAATGGGGAGGCAGAGTGTGCAGTTAGGATGTTCTCGCACATGCATTCTGCTGGGTTCTCACCAACGGAGTTCACCTTTGTTGGGGTACTCAACGCGTGTAGTGATGCAGGAGCATTAGCGGTAGGGAAGCAAGCACATGGTTTGATGTTGAAGCTTGGGTTTCAGGTGCAGGTGTATGTGAAGAGTGCACTGGTGGACATGTATGCCAAGTGTGGCTGTATTGGTGATGCAAAGGAAGGGTTTGATCAGTTGTACGAGGTTGACATCGTCCTTTGGACAGCGATGGTTGCCGGGCATGTGGAGAATGGGGAGCATGTGGAAGCCCTGATGTTGTATGCCAGGATGGACAAGGAGGGCGTCATACCCAGTAACTTGACTATAGCTAGCATTCTTAGAGCATGTGCTGGCCTTGCAGCATTGGAGCCAGGGAAGCAATTGCACACACAAATCTTGAAGTATGGGTTTGGTTTGGGGGCTCCTGTTGGAAGTGCCTTGTCTACAATGTATTCAAAGTGTGGGAACCTTGAAGATGGCATGACTGTCTTCAGAAGGATGCCTGATAGGGATGTTATTGCATGGAACTCGATCATTTCTGGTTTTTCACAAAATGGGCATGGCAATGGCGCACTAGACCTATTTGAGGAGATGAAGATAGAGGGCACTGCACCTGATCATATAACATTCATTAATGTATTGTGTGCTTGTAGTCACATGGGACTAGTTGACAGAGGATGGATTTATTTTAGGTCAATGACCAAAGACTATGGTTTAACTCCTAAGCTGGATCACTATGCTTGCATGGTTGATATTCTTAGCCGAGCAGGGATGCTGAAGGAAGCAAAAGACTTCATAGAGTCAATTACTATTGACCATGGAACATGCTTGTGGCGCATAGTACTAGGAGCATGTCGCAGTTTACGGGATTTTGATGTTGGAGCATATGCAGGTGAACGACTGATGGAATTAGGTTCTGGGGACTCCTCAGCATATATATTGTTGTCAAACATCTATGCTTCCCAGAGAAAATGGAATGACGTTGAGCGTGTGAGACATTTGATGAGACTCCGAGGAGTTAGCAAAGATCCAGGATGCAGCTGGGTTGAGCTTAACAGCCGAGTTCATGTGTTTGTTGTTGGTGAACAGCAGCATCCTGAGGCGGAAAATATAAATGCAGAGTTGAGAAGGCTAGCTAAACACATGAAGGATGAAGGATACCATCCAACATCTAAATTCTCATTCGATGAAGAACTGGATGCATTGGGAGAATCCCACGAGGAAGATCAATTTGAGTTGATATCAGCAGCTTTTAGCTGACTTCCCAAAAAAACAAGAAGAGTAAGTACTTCGATTGTTTCCACTAGAAGTCAGAATAGAAAAGAAAACTGAAATTATGGTGTAAATTGTAAAATGTTTATAGGAGTATCTATTTTTGAATATATTTTTTGCAAGACAAAATTCACTGTTTCTATGCATCACTGTTAAATGGGACTTTAGTTGACATTTATTATCTTATGTAACTCAGTGTCAGCACCATTAGAAATTCTTCAAAATTTATGAATCAAATCCTCCTGTTGTGGTATTCCCAACCTGCTAGTTGATATTCTTTTCCCAGTACAATTGTTATTTGCCTGACACTTCGTTTAAGCCCCCTTTTCAGTGCTTACAATGCCTAGATAATTCAAAGGGACTTTCAAGGACTTCTGCAACCCCAATTGTCCTGGAGCTCCATTTTAGTGGTTTTTGTTTTTGAGATTTCATGGGTTCGAAACATCAAATGATCTTTTTTTAGTATGCTCCTTTTTTTTTTTGCTTTGGATCAGATTAGATGGCAAAATAATAAAATTTAAAGCATTAGTAAAATTGAACTGGTAGACAAGTAAACTTTTAATTCATTCATTGCCACGATTATATTCATGCAGGTTTGCATATATATATATATATATATATATATATATATATATATATATATATATATATATATATATATATATATATATATATATATGTGTGTGTGTGTGTGTGCGTGTGCGTGTGTCTATATCTTTACTATTATAAAATATGAGTTGGTGGTCGTCAGTCCATTCTCCCTCTTCTCTTTTTAGCCATCCCAGCCGTCCAGATCTACATATAGGTAGTTCTTTCGCTCATCGTAGAAAAGATCGGGCCGACGCGTGGGCCATGCTCCTCCTCTTCTCTTCCCCGCATCCTCCGCCTCCGACTTACTTGACAGATTTAAAAACTTTTAGAACATGTTTGTATGCATATTCTAAAAATTTTTACCACCCGTGAGTTTTAAAATGTGTAATATGATAAATTTTAAAAATCCGTAGTAACACACGGGCATTCAGCTAGTATATATATATAGATAGATAGATAGACATGCATGTGAAGAGGACCGGAGGAGGCGAGGTGGCGACGAGTGCAGGTCTGCGGGAGAGAGAGAAAGAGGGGAGAGTGCAGGGAGACGAGAGAGTCGGCGGACACTGGATCGCGGTGCAGAGTGTGTTGGATACATACATGCACAGCGCGGTGACTCGCATGGCGTCGCCCTAGTGTCACCGTGGCGTCCAGGCGCCCCTCACTCGCCTTGGTCGTCGACTCTGCCATAACAACCATGCATCATTTATCTTCTGTAGTTCAACAGTCTATGACTCAAGGGGCTTGGAGTAATTCCAAACCACAGCAAAACCTTTGCAAAATGTTGGTTATGGAACTGTCTAGTATTTTTTATGTCGCAATATAATGTATTTTGTGCTTATGTAGATTATTGTTTCTTCTGCACATGCATATTATAAAGTTTACTCATTTTATACACTATGTTTGAAAAAGCCATACAAAATTGACTAATTGTAAATATGGCACTACTTCTGTAGATACTTAGGTGATAATTTCCCCATGGCATATAAGAGGAATTCAATTGATCCTCTGTGATTAGGGTGTAAAAGAAATTTCAGGCTTGCGCTAGAATGTCGTTACAAGCCTGGATCTGCTTTGCATTGTTGTGTCAATTGCTTAATTTCATTTTTCTAGTCTTGGGTTTTGTTTTTTATCACCATGTACTTATAAAGTCATGTATTCGTATGCAGGCGTAAAATCAGCAAAATTTGTGAACAAAGCTTAGCGCTGCAGCCATACCTACATGCCTGATGAGATTGTGACATGTGCCCAATGTAAGAACTATCAGAGCATAAAGAAGGATTCAATTGATTGATTGGTCGTTGCTCGATTCCCATACTTCAGAGTGCTATTCACAATTTTCTGCTTTTCTCAGATGACATATCTTCTTGACGTCTTAATACATTGACAAATGTATCACTTCAAGTACATGAGGTTTGTTGTGCAGTCCATGACTGAAAAATGATGGTGATTGTTTGATGAGGTATAGCAGGAAAGACTCAGAATATACCTTGTTTCTCCCAATAACATAATGGAAGACTTGAGAACAACTTGCAGACTGTAGGACACTTACTATTTTTTGACAGTAAGTGGAATCCTCATGCACCAGGGTTCTCAAAGTGAGCGGGTATCTGCATGATGATTTCCTGTGGCCACATGCTGCAGAGCTGCATCGTAAAAATGTGGCGAGACATTACATGGTGATTTCCTAATATCCACATGCCGCAGAACTGCATCTCAAAAGCGGTGAGACATTAGCGCAGGTCGTGATACTATTTACATGGGAATTCAAATTACTTCTTCTGAAAATAGTTGGCTTTCGTGACTGTATTTGGTGAGGTAGGGCAATTGTATACACTTGTGCTACTGATTGAACTTGTGGGAAAACTCATGAAAATAGCAATACAGTGGGAGAATATACTCTGAAACCTGTGAGTGGCGTGCTGAAGTGGCCAAATAGATATATATCCTGCCAGACACTGAGGTAATCAGGTAATAGTTGATATACCACTTGATCAACACGTGAAGGACGATTCTGTCTCGTGGCTGTGCCAGAACTCAGGTGTATGCTGTCCAGTCAGCATATCGTCTGCTTGTCAACTCACAAGTGAGGATATATGACAGATAATCAATATGGTGCCACTGAAACATTGCAATGAGGTTCTTACAGTTTAAATCTGGCCTGCTGTATGGAAACTACAAGTAGTACCAAAGGTATACGTTGTATTTTGTGTTGTCACTGGTCACTACCAATGTACCACTGTATTGGTTTCTGCTAGCCTGCACTAGTACCATATTCCATAGAAGGGGCAATTTGCTTGGTCGATGCATACTGTGTGGATCTTTTGGAGAGACTATCCTCCATGCCATGCCCTGGTGCAATATGTGCATGCATGACTATTGTGGGTAGCTCTGAAAACAAGCTATCTGCTAAAATACTCGTCATGCAGCACCCTATAACCTGGGAAACAGATCTGTTGGTGCGTTGGTGGGCTGTTTTGTACAGCAAGAGGAACTTCCCATCGTTATCATGAGCATGCATTAAGGGGGTTGATCTAGTTCACGGTTGTGACCAGGGAAGAAATCTTGGGACCAGTGAAGTTCCCGCCCGGCGGTTGGTAATAGTAACCGGTCGGTTACCGGAAAAAACCCAGTTAAAATTCGAATATGTTCTGGTTACCGAAAAAACCGCTAAAAAACTTGAGAGTACAATAATTGATACATATTTAGTTCATACAAGATATAATTTAGCACAAAAAATACCTACATCAACTTAGGAAGTGTATTGTGTAGTCATAAATGTAAATTTACATTTGAAAAATTTTGACCGGTTTTTTTGCTATTAGTTCCCACCGGTTTTTCCGGTTACCGTCGATTTACTGGTAACCGCCGGCTTTTCTATCCCTGGTTATGACAGGTTCTGGCATAAGCACTTCATTCACATGATTGAGGAGACATTTTGATGCTGGTGTTGCCATGGTCACCTTTCAACGTGGATCAGGATAGGCAGCTAGAGATATGGACAACGGCAACACTAGCATGGATTGAGGTTAACACTGACAGAGCTAGGTAGTGGAATCATTATTGGAGGTGCTAAATGGGCACCTTTTTGTTGCTGCAGTCCGGCAAAGTATGGATATTGGTCAGTGTTAAGTAATGAATTTGCTGGGTTTCATTTCCAGTTTGTTACAGAGGGAAGCTGCTCTGGCAATTCATGTGTGTGCCACTGTGCAGACAAGTGTTGATCTGGTTGGATGCATGTATCTTTGTCAATGTTTTCACAGAATTGTTGCTCCGTCCTCTTTGACTCTGAGATGATTGTACTTCATGAATACAGCTCTTGCTTCCTGGGCATGGAAAAAGAAATTGTGCTTAAACATGCTATAAATATAATAATACTACAGAACTACATTTCCTTGCAAATCCACCGGTATCATTTTCATGCGCCTAATTTTTATACTTCTATATACATTGTTGGTCAAAGTCGGGAAAATTTAACTAGACCCATGCCTCTGTTAAATCTATCTGTAGACAGAGGATTAAAAGAAAATAGTGATGAAGTATCTGAAGGGAATAAACATCAGTGACGAGTGCCCTTTTCATCAATCTAGCTAATCAAGGTTGCTGGAGTCATACCAAATTTCCATCTTAGGATTGTTTGGGTGCATGGCGCCAGAGTTCTTGATTGCATTTAGTGCAGCCTTGTCGGACTCCTTTGGAACCTATAATACTATAGATCCTGACTGTGACAAGCTTGAGATTCTCAATGCCAGGGCGTGTGTTTCCGTGACTCTGCTTCACATGCACTGAACAAATCAACTCATGAACCTTTCTTCAAAAAGTCAAGCACGGAAACTTGGACCACAGGAAGAACATCTTGAGGCTTTGGAAACCCGTTCCTGGAAGGAATAATCTTCTCTTTTGCAGGGTGCTACCGCCTTGCATCTTGCATTGCATGGCTCAGCCTGGTTCCATTAAGATAGAAAGCTCCTTCAAATTGGTCAAATTGCAAAGTTCTTCTGATTGAGCTGCAGCAAATACTGAACTCTGCTAGTGTCTGGAGAACTCTCAATGCTCCTGAGTCCTGTAAACTTCCACAAACCATCGACAAACTAGGTGTTACAGCTTTTGTAGCCGAACAACCCCAATGGGCCACCCTTGGATGCATTTTAGTAGCTCCCAAGTTGTGTTCAATTGTCGTGTGTCCAGATTTTGCAAAGCACCGATTTATGTAGGAGGTTCCTTATCATTAGTATCAAGTATTTCAGCTGGTACAATTTGTAAATCATCTTCGAATCGGTCTCCTCAACTGACCCGTAATCAAGGCTCGGGACCGTAGAGCTCTAAAATCACCAAATGGCGACGTCTGGCTGCGGAGGCCAACCAAGATGTTCAATGATCTAACATGGGATAAAGACGTCATTTCTTTTGGTACCAACGGATGTTCTTGACTATGATTTTGAATCGAGAGCCGCTGAACAACACCTTCTGGTTTTGATGAGACCAGATTTTGATCTAATATTGTAATGAAATTCTCCTCAATTGCCTTTGAAGTTATAAGTTTAAGGGTATTAGTGTCTTTTCCTATTGTCTAGGGTTTAGAATTATGTGTGTCTTGTATTCACTATATAATACCCTTAACACCAGCATAATATGCTGCATTTTAGAGCGAACGTGTAGGTTCCTTTTAACGTTGTTGTAATAATATTAAGACTCCTGCTTTATATGTATTTCTTTTGTCTTTTGTTGCCCTGTCATCTCGATCTGTGCAAGATTGATTGCAAGCCGTTTAATATTACACGTGGTGATGAGTTGAATGTTTGGTCATATAATCGTATCATACGTAGCTCCGTCAGCTCTCTTCCTTCGTTGGATCAGAGTATTGAGGTAGCATTTGTTTGTCGTGTGTATTAACAGCATCGATATTTTTCAAGCAGAAACAGGGACTGAAGTTTTGCATGAACCAAAATAACTTCTCCAAGGGCATGCGTATTTGCAGTTTTACAAATTTGACATATTATCATTTTCCTAATGGAGTTGTACATAATTGTATACAAAACAAGGGCTCAAGCAGTGAATTCCGGTCAAACACTGGTGAAGACTCAGGCGACAAAACAGGTCAAATTCAATCAATTTCTGCCACAAGAAGCAGAGGTGGTTTCTCTGCTCCGTTGGTGCTTCTTTCTGAATAACTTTGTTAAACAGTTGCGTGTTGTCAGTTATGAGTTGAAATCACATAAGCTAACTGCCCAAACTGCCTCAAAATCCAGTCCACACTTGCTCACTAGTGTGCTGAAATTGCCATGAGTTGCCAGTTGGTGTTTCGAACTTGGACAGGCTTCCTGCATCCTAAGCTGTAGGAGAAGTTCAGGCTCACTTCGCATTGGACCAGGTGCCTGCATCCTAATTCCTAAGCTATAGGAAAATTGCAGTGTTGTTTCCTCACGAATTGCGCACCTGGTAGTTTGACCAATCAATCAGTAGCTCCGAAGGTGTCGAAGTGATGGCTACAGATTTTTTTTAAAAGAAATGATTTAACCAGGATAAACACCTGCGACAAAACATCACTCACGTTTCCATCACGACTGAGCTGTTTTCTGCTAGGTGCTGGCTCAAGAAAAGGAAGCTTCCCATTTCATTAACTGATTGGTAGCCTCTTCTGCACAAACCAGTACTAGCCAGGAACATTCCCGACTGTATTACATCTTGGTCAGCAAGTTCGCGTGTCTTGTGTTGACCACCAAAACATAGTCGTTTCCTAGGTTTACAGACTTGAGTCACTCGAAGTTTCCTATGTCTCCTGATTACTCATGCCAAATTTCCGTTTAGTACATTCACCATGTCCAGGTTTCAGGTCAAGCGACAGTGACCTCCTCTCCTCACTAGCTTCTACCGTGGTCGCCAAGCAAGCAAAAACACTTGCCTGGCAACTAATGCTATATAAAGCCTGCAGCTGCAGCTCGTAAGTACAAACGAAACACAGTACACACAGACCAAACGTAGAACTTGGTTCCATTAGTTCACAACGCTACAGTGAAATTTCAGTCACTACAGTGTAATTTCAACCGCTACAGTGTAATTTCAGCCATAAATCATAATTTTTCAGCCTAACCGAGCAGCAGGAAGTTTGTTCACTCATGGGAGGAAGCAACAAGAAATTCGTCACTGGTCTCCGGTCGGCCGTGGTGTCTTGGTTCGCGTGCTTTCGCCCACGAAAGGCTTCGGGCTCCGGTGGCCGCGCCGGGAATGATCCGGCAGCCGGGATGGTCGCAGCGGCCAAACATTTCTCCAGTGCTCATAAGATAAACTTTGGTTAAGTGCCAAACGTATATGTCATGTTTGTACGTACCATGATCGCATTTTCAGCTTGTGTGTAGTGCCGCAGATGTACAGCAAGAGTATATTTTAAGATTTAATTTTAATAACTATTTTGGTCCCTTCAGTTTGGCAAATAGGCCCTTCAAGTTTTCAGTTTGGATCAAAGTGAGGCACCTCAGCTGACTTGTCTCGCCAGGTGGGTGTGCTAACTCTGCAACCATTCACTCCCGGCTCGTTGAGCTGAGTCAGCAGTGGCTAAATGACCCTTGTGCCCCCAGATTTTGCAAATTGTCACCCAAAGCCAAAGCTATTCCCCTTTTCTGGTTCGACCACTGTGGCAAGTTCATAAAATTGAGCTATTTGGTTTGATGAATGAGTTAGTTCATCACCGTATCATTCCTTGTAACCACAATGCTAACAGAAATAATGAGAATGTGGTCATCTCACAAAAAAATATATGGATTGACCTCATGATAGACCAACTTATATCAGAATTAATCCGTTCCTCAAACTCTTGAAAGTCTAACAGGGCATAGACCAATTGGTCGCGGTGAAATTAAACAAATATTGTTTCTATTTATCTTGTTCACTTAAATGCCTCTTTTAGTGCTAGTTTCTTGTTTAAATCCAAATTCAGAAACCCTATTTGTCACACTGTTCAACATGTATTTTATCATAATTGACGACCAGTGGCAGAGTAATTACCACAATTCTCAAATTGACCATGGTAGAGAACTGAGCGCTGATCGGTTTGCAGGGCGTGGCGTCGACTGTAACAACCCAAAAATTTCAAAATTTTTGAATTTCGTGAATTTCAGTTGAATTCAAATTCCTTTCCCAATTCAGTATTTCCCAAGCAAATTTCGTTTTCCTTCTTGCTCTTCCCGCCATCTCTAACCGCTGGTGCCCTTTCGAAATCCGCTTCCTCTCCTGTTCCCCTCTGCCACTCGGCCGCGCTTTGTTCGCCGCCGCCGCCGCCAATTCTGACAACGCCTGCACGGCCATTGCCACATCTCTGACACCCCTTTTAATACTCATCATCTCGCCCACGGCCACGCAGCGCCTTGCGTGCACTTTGAAGCCGCGCTAACCTTCTCTGAGCTTCCTTTAGCCCTCAATTCCACGCCCGAACCACCACTCCCTTCCAATTCCGGCCACCGCGACGCCGCCGCCACCGTGACCTAAACGATGAGCTCCAAATCGTAATTCTCCGAAAACCACAAGCAAATTCAAATCCATTTCGTCCACTACATCACCAAAGCCTCATGAATCCAACCATGACCTCGCCGACTCCTCCCTCGTTCCCTAGAACGTCGGCGACGTGCACTGCCGCTGTTCGGGCCATGTCGCTGTGGACAGCTTCCTACGAGCCGTATGATCCAAAACCACCACCACCGATGACATCCCCATCTACCATAGATGCTTAAATGCCCATGCCATTCACTGGAATCTCACCGGAGCTCCGCCGTGCCTTGGTGTTGCTCCGGCACGCCCTCCTCGCTGCCAGCCAACTCCGGCGATCCTCCGTCTTTGCGCACCCCAAAAATAGAACCCCAACACATCAATGACCCCATCGATGCCCTTGCTCGCCGTCGTCGATCACCACCGGAGCACGCGCGAGCTCGCCATCGAGCTCCTCTCCTCAGGCGCCATGGCACGGAGCCCAGCCGAGCCCAGCCAGGTCAGGCCAAAGGCCTGGCAGGCCATTCACTTGGGCCAGGCCGAGTCGGCCGAAAGGCCATGAGCCGATGAGCCGGCCCAACCAATTACTGTTGGTCCAACACTATGCAAGCCGGTCCGATTAAATGTTCAAACCTGAATTCAAATACTGTTCAGCCCACTACTGTTTATAAGTCCAACCCATTATGAATAGTATCAACCTTTCATTCATCTAGCCTATTACTGTTCATCCAACACATGTTAAGCAAGTTTATATATATTTCGATCGTCTTGAACCCATTTAACCTATTTTTAACTTTGTTCAACCGAATCAAACACCGCTTAAACCTATCCGTCTAAACCCATCTTCTTTTATGTCTTTTCCATTTATTTTATTGTATTTTATTCCTAACTTGCATTCTATAAAGCAAGAACTTATTTGTGTTCGTTCTTTTTTTGCGCTAGCATCTGGATTCGACTGATTGACCAACAGAAAAACTACTAGAGTAATTAAGGTGATACGCCCAATTATTCCCTACTAATCTGGTTTGTAATTATGATACTTTACGTACATACTTGTGCCACAGGAGTAGTTGCTGTTTATGCATCTGAGAAATACACGTGTGGGATAAGTTCCATGGATCATGATTTGCATAGTCAGGTTTGGAAGGCGACAAGAAAAGATAAGCGAGCTAACAATGGAATTAGAGTTCAGGTGCTGCACGACTATCTTGTAGATAACAAGGAAACCAAGTCCAAAAAGTATTCTGCATGCATGCAGTGGCGAAACCAGGATAAAAATGGAGGGTGGGCTCAAAACTTCAAAGGACTAAGGTAGATTGGCACAAATATAGTATTTTACTCTTGTGCAATTCAAATTCATATATAAATAGAAGAGAAACAAAACAAAAAGATAGAGAAATAAAAGCTCACTACCTCACTGGCGCTCTGTCGGCTGCATCCACTCCATTATCGATAAGTCTAGGCACTACAACACAACCGAGATTTGAGGGCGTTTAGCAAACCCGGCGTTTATACTTAACCCGCATTTATTGAGATTTAGGGTGTTTGTATAGCGTAGGCGACGTAAATGCCAAGATAGACATTTTTTCGGCGTTTCTAAGTGCGGGTTTGATCTAATAATTAGGGCGTTTAAACGCGTCGGCAAAGAAGTTTTTTGGCATTTATAAACGCCTAGTTTACTTTTTATCATTTCCGGCATACGATATGTCTTGGCATATATGAGCCACGCGCTTAGCCCAAAGAACGCGGAAACATTAGTCATTTTGGCGCGGGACTGAAACAAAGTGGAAAAAGTGACGCCTAACCTTGCCCTCCCACTCCAATCCTTCCTTGCTTTCTTCGTTTGTGCGCTTCACCGCGTCGCCGAATCACTGGATGAGCTTTGCCTCATCTTCAACTCTGTGGCGAGCTCCATTACTGTGGCGCTCAGGTCGTCTTCCTCAGCAGCACTTCTCCCACCTTGATCGGCATCATCTCTGCGCCCTCCCTCACTGTGCCGCCGCCGCGAGTAGGGCGAGCACCAGTCCACTGCGCCGTTGTTCTTCTAGTGCCGGAGCTCGGATCTAGCGCCGCTATCCTTCTAGTCTTGGGAAACTCCAATCCGTGGGAGGATAGCTCCGATCCGAGGGAGAACAGCTCGGTAGCTCCCCGGATGCCCTCCTTCCTTCATCCGTGTGCCGCCTGAGTAGGGCGAGCACCGATCCCTTCGTCGTTGTCCTTCTAGTCGGGAGAGCTCGGATCTAGCGCGCCGTTCTTCTAGTGCCGGGGAAACTCCAATCCAGGGGAGGACAACTCCGATCCAGAGGGGAGAGCAGCTCAGGTAGCTCCCCTGGATGCCCTCCTTTCCTTCATCCGTGTGGTTCAGCACTTGGTCTTAGATCTGGGGACATCTCTGGGTGAGTTTTCCTTTCTCATTCCTGCCGCTATTTAGTGAGTATTATACACTGATATGTTGATTATCTCTTTATCTGAAGGTTGATCTGTGCTTTGTGGATAAAGTGATTTTTGTTTTTTGCCGTGTGACCAGTCAGTCTGCAAAATCAACAAGAGGCAAGGTTAGTAAAGCATATACCTGCAGTGGCATTTTTCCCGTCAAATGTGAACTTTGTGCTAGCACAGAAAGTATAATAGTTGGTTCAAGAAATATACAACAAAAAGTACAAATTCTGTACACACCTAGTATGTTTTATACACGGATTTGCATTGCTTTGGCTTGTGCAGCTGTATCCACTGGATTAAGCTAGCTAGCAGTGTACATATATACTCTCTGTTGTAAGCTGAGAAGACAAACTGGAAAACGTGACATGCATAGATAGTATATATGAGTAATCTGTATTGATCTGGACAAGAAAAGAAATATACAACAAAAAAGTATAAATTCTGTACACACCTAGTATGTTTTATACACGGGATACACACCTAGTAAGTCACAAGTCACGCGATTTTCGCGCGAAAAATGCGCGCGTGCGGTCGGTAGGATTTGAACCCGCAACCTATGCCTTCTCGCGTAAGCTTCTTACCACCTCACCTGTAGAGTAATGCTGATAACACTTATGTGTATTTTCCATTTGACTCTTCTGTGGGCATCTAAATGACTTCAATTTTGTAAAATTGACATCTTTCTAACTTGATTATAGCACATAGGGAAACATGTATTGAGTTTATTTTAAGCCTTTAGTCATTTAGTCAAAATATGAAAAAAATAAACCAAAATGCATTTCTCTTTCTCAAATTGCTTATGTATTGTATGCACATTCATGCCTTTGATAAATTTCATCATCTCGTGGATCTGATACCATTTATTTTTCACACACGGGCATTTATCTGGTTGCATTTTGTCCGTCTTACTATTTCATATCACACATTCATGGTATACGCTACCGGTCTCACCCTTTACTCTTTGTTGCCAGACCGCTTGACACAGGTATTGGACGCAGAAAGGGAGTCACCTAGAGAATTCCAGCCGTTACCATCCCACTATATTAAAATATCTAAGCTTCGTTTGATCGAAGCATCCATAGCAACCGTCGACCGTGTCTCTTCTGTAATAAGAACGCGTAAAAACTATTTCTCTCATGTTTTGTCCACAGTGCTCGTGACGACATCTCAGATGCATACTTGGTGAGTTCTAAACAATCCCCGCAGAGATTTGTCTTGTCTAGTGGTTCGATCTTATTAAGCAAAAATCCTTACTCCTAGCTATGAGCCCGTGAACACGGTGAGATCTTTGATTGAGGACATCGAGATGTCGATTCCACAAGGTTGAGACTGGATTAGAGACAATATCTGGGCGTACTCATGCTGTCAAGGTAGAATCGACTTCCTTTCCTGGTTCCTCACAATCTGAGATAGAAAGATTATTTCCTGTTTGTTAAAAATGTTGTAACTACCCTAATTGTTGTTTTATTCTTTGCTTCTCACACTTTCAGATTTCTGTACCAAGACATAGAGTTATTGCTAAGACTAGTTGTGCAAAAATGTAAGGTACTTTATTTCAACTACTATTAACTGTTGATTTCTGCTATTTTATTTCAACTACTTGTAAGTATGCCAGCTTGATGAAGCTTATAGAAATACGGCATTTTTCTATTATAGTTGCTATTCTTGTATATCATATATTGGCACATTGATGATTGATGCTTAGTAAGGCCTGCAACCCGACAAACCAGCATTCCCTTATAGAGAGGCTATATAAAATTTTGTAAGCTGTCAGTTTTTCAGAGTGGGTAAATTACAATTATTGGGCTGTCTTCTATTTGAAAAGATTGTGGCAGTTTTTGGTTCCAAACTTTGTTTACTAGAACGTTAGGGGATAGCCCTATTGCTATTTTATTTCAACTACTTGTAAGTATGCCAGCTTGATGAAGCTTATAGAAATAGGGTATTTTTCTATTGTAGTGTAGTTGTAGTGATGGTAGAAAATGGGATCTTTAACACCATATAGCTAATATCTTCCAATGCATTGTGGGCTAGGTATGCATTGTCGACTGTCAACTTATTTGATTGCAACAAAAATATATATTCTGGAATGTATTAGGTTAACACCAGTATATATATTTTCTTGCGATGCTTGAAGTAATGTGATTGTTCTTTTCCCATAAACATGTGTGCAGTGTACTTAGACTTAGCTAGTTTTTCCTATTTGATCACTAGCTCTCATATATTGTGTTCACTTGATTGCAGGCTGGAGAAGATATGATAGTGTTAACTAGTTATTTATCAAGACCTTTTGTGCATCGTTTAACTTAAGCAAATAGGATCCTGTGATGTGCAAACTATGAAGATTTTGTTGAACATAAGTTATCGTACTCTTGTTCTATAATTATATATATGTGATGCCGTCTTTTGCTGAACAATGTAATCTGTTGGCTGATATGGAAGTATTGCTTGTAAATTTTAGCTGCCATTGACTTTTGTTGAACAATGTGATTCTATCAGTTATAGTGATAATTATGGAATTAAAATATATGATGTTAGTGTGTTGTTTATTACTAGTGAATAAGCATATATGTACAAACTGTGAAAGAAGGTATTTATAGATGGCAGACTGTTACAAATATTTTTTATTAATTAGTTTGGTAATTTGTAACTGCCCCCGTAACTACAGCAATAGGGGCACACATAAATGCCGCAGAAAAAACCGAAATGAGGGCAATTGCAGATGCCAGCTTATCCTCCTTTTGAGGCATCTATAAATGCCACAGAAAATATCAATTGGGGCGTTTGTAAATGCCGAGATAGATTACTCTAGAAGGGCGTTTGTAAACGCCGGGGAAGATTCCTCTAGAAGGGCGTTTGTAAACGCCGGGGAAGATTCCTCTAGAAGGCGTTGTATGGCGCGGGTAGATTACTCTAGAAGGGTGTTTGTAAACGCCGGGGTAGATTACTCTGGAAGGGCGTATATAAACACCGAGGTAGATTATTTTGGGGCGTTTGTAAACGCCGGGTTAACTTTGTGTATGGCGGCATTTCCTAAACGCCGAGGTTGCTTTAAACACCGGGAAAAGCCTTTGCCGACAGCACTTATGTGGTCGTTTGATAAACGCCAGTAAAAATTGCTTCCGCGGCATTTACACACATTCTAGGGCATTTATAGGTGCCCTAGCAAGTTGGTCGTGTTATAGTGAGGAGAGGCTCAATTTTATCTGCAGTATCACGAATAGAGAATAGGATTACTCAAAGTGCACGGATCGTCCTCATATCTAAACTCAAAAAAGTAACAGGGAAAGTCTACTACGTGAACAATTGAACTCTTTCATTTCCTGATGTAATCTCCAGGCTTCAGCAGAATGCTATCCAATGATTCAATCCCACCATGTGTCATAGTTTAAGTTCCCTGGGGCTGGGCTATCACATAAACAGCACTTGACATGAGTTTCATTGTATTTTTACCGAAGGAATCCAATTGGACACTTTGATTACTTTATAATTTAGTAATCTATACCAGGATAAGGATATGAAACAAACTATTCAACCCACAAACTTAGGAGAATACAGCCCACCAGAATTAAACTTTGTTCAGAACATACCAACCACATTAAAGTGGTGCTCTTCTTTGCAAAGAAGCATTTGACACTGGAAAATTAATAACTTTTGTGACAATCATATGAACTGATTTGTCATTCTTTGTTTCACAGCTAACAGAAAGAAAATAGGCTCATGAACAATCTATTAAATCGTGAAGGAAAGGGAGAATATTAAGAATTCAGTCAAACAACGTGATTCAAGAGATTAGTTCATCTTGGTTAAGAAAATAGAAATAGTTTAGGGAGACAAGGAATCGAGAGTACTACCCTATATCATATCGATTTAATAAATGTATGAGGAAGGAGTTGTGATGCTGTGGAAATAAAGAGCATTGGCGTGGGATGGCCGATGTCTCTACTGCTTGCTCGTCTGCTCCTCGCCTCCACACTTCTGCAACAAGCCGTCTCCACTGCTCCCCGCCTCCGCAACCAGCCGGCGGCCGCCGAGCATCCCCCCCGCTCCTTGGCAGCTCCACCTGGCTTCACCCTCCCATACAGCTACCTCGCTCCTTGCCAACCCGCCACGCCTCCCGGTCCAAGAGCCCGGCCGCTGATCTGCAGCCCAGGAGGCTAGATCTGCGCAGTGCGTCGCGCGTGCTCTCGACTCGAGTCTTCCGCTGGAATGGATGGGGGTGCCGCTGCTGAGGAGGTGAGGCTTGAGCCTTACTAAGCCTCCCCGCTGGCTTCGCCCCTGCATGCATGGGTTACTTCTTTTGTCGTGGCCATCCACCAGAAGACCACATCCAAGAAGTACAAGTGCTAATTCTTTCAGTACGAGTTGGATTGCTTTTAGTGCATAGGAACCAATCGGATCAAGAGCATGTTCCCTATATGTTTTTTAGGCTATGAGACAATAGAAAAGTTCATCTGTTAAAATCCCAAGAAAACAGGAAGCCAAGGAAGATCTTTTCTATTTTTCTTACGCTGCAATTTTTGCCAAGTACCAACTAGGGCCGGTGCGTGCAAGACCTGAGCCACACACTTACCTATGTCTACATGCATTTGGGTGGGGGCCACCTGTAGAGGGAGAGTACCTATTTACAAGTTTAGGATACATATTACAAGTTTTTTTAGGAATTTTTTGTACGAATAATCTATTGTTTATTCAAAATTACAGAAATATACCCGGAAATGTTTTACAAAATAGACTCAAGTCGCCCAACCGGGGCGATCGAGCTAATCGCATAACCGAGAGGCGAAACGTGGGGAATATGGCAATAGTTAGGCGAATTGTTACTGTCTCGCGAGCGTTGGACGATTGCATTTCAGTCGCTGTAGAGTTGGGCGATTGATGTTGCAATCACCCAACGCTAGGGTGACAGGGGGGGTTAAGGCAGCACGCTCGGCCGCCGCCCACTTCCTGTGTTTTTCCCCTCATTCCGCGCACAGAGAAGAAAGAAGAGAAGAAGAGAAAAGAAGAGGAGATGAAGGAGGGGAAGAAGAGGAAAGGGAGAAGAGGAGAGGGAGAGGAGGGGGAGGAAAGGGAGAGGAGGACAGGATAGGAGGTGGAGGAGAGGAGGAGGTGAGGGAGCAAGGAGGAGTGGATGTAATTCTATCCATTGAGATTCTCAGATCCATGTATTTTTTTATTATGTTGTATTTGCAGTATTATTTTTATGAAATGTTAATGTTAGTAAAAATTGTAGATGTAGAAAATTTAGTACATTTTTAGTATAGAAATGTTAGTATAGAAAATTTTTATTATACATTTTGTAGTATGGAATATTTTGTAGTATAGAAATTTTAGCACAATTTGTAGTATAGTATTGTGCAATGTTATTTGACATGTCGCAAAATTGAAACATATATGCATGCCGACATCATCAATGGCAGTAGCGACTACATTGAGAGTGTATTACGGTGCTGGAACCATTCGTGAAGGTCCGAATGGTGTGGATTTGAGCGGTTTTCCGCAAGTCACTCGCGTACTTCCGGATGGCGAGAATGCTCGAATCGTAGATGTGCTGCATTGGCTGACCCGGAGTTTTTCGTTGGACCCCGAGGTGTGCAGTGTCGTCGTGCAAGGGCTTTGGAGCTGATCTCCCACAGACATCAGATAGGAGTTGAAGACATTGGTGCGCACTGCTTCGTGGAAGGGCTTTGTGCAAGGGTGCCGTCGCTGTGGATACGAGTGTGTTCTGCTTATGCAACCGTGCTTACTAGAAACAGGTGCGCAAGCTCATGCGTCCGCCCTTGCTCCGGGAGGTGCTAGCAGCTCGGGTGGGCTGTATGTTGGCGAAGATGATCAAGTTGCTTATGATGAAGGCGATGCGGTACATGGAGGAGAGGTACAATGGTCAAGCCATACAGAGGGAACTGGACAAGCCGACAAAGGGAAGCATATTGAGTACATCGTGCAGCAGATGGACCGTGATGACCAGAGGGCATGGGCTGAAGAGGAAGCTAGCTGTAAGGACGAGGAGGAGGATAATTCGGATGAGGATGAAGTTCCTATCCCATAGGAATGGAACCGGTTTAACGCTGAGGGTGTTTCCGTACATGATGAGCATGAATTAGCGTGAGAGTATCATGAGACAGAGGTTCGGTTGCATTATATGTTTGCTGACAAGGAAACACTATAGGATTCCATCAAGCTTGGGCTCTTTCAATGCAGCAGACATTTCGTGTCGTGAAATCAAGCCGAGGCGTGACAACGTGTAGTGCGAAAGACGGTGGTTGTCCTTGGAGGGTGCACGCACGTAGACCCAAGTATGAGACTCACTGGATTGTGTCAAAGGTGGAGCCGCACTCTTGCATTCTCAATAGTGTTTTGGTGAGGTATCGTAACCTAACGTCCACATTTATAGCCAATTTGATGTATGGAGAAATAGTTGAGAAGAAAGACATGGAGGCCACACATATCGTGGTAGCCATCGAGAATAAATTCAAATACAAGATTAGCTACGCGAAGATGTGGCGTGCCAAGCAGAAGGCGTTGGAAAAACGTTTCGGGTCTTTCGAGGCGGCGTACGACAATCTTCCTCGTATGCTTAAGGTGTTGCAGGAAAGGAACCCGGGAACATATATCACCGTGCAAGACAAGCCGTCCACAAGTCCACCAGGATATACGGTGTTGTAGAGAGCCTTGTTAGCATTTAGTACTTGCATTGAGGCATTCAGGCACATGCTGCCAGTGATCTCAGTTGATGGGACCTTCTTGACAGGCAATACAAGGGGCAGATCCTGACTGCCATAGGCATTGACGGCAACAACCAAATATTGCCGTTGTCCATCGCATTTATGGAAAGTGAGAATTATGAGAGCTGGCTGTGGTTCCTCAGACATGTCAGGGTTGGAGTTGTCGGCACTCGTCTTGGTGTGTGCGTAATCCATGATCGCCACGCCGATATTATAAAGGCTATAAGAAAACTGCAGGAAGACCCTGAGGAGCCCTTTTCTTGGCTGGACATGAGGAACAAGTGGTGCATTCGTCACTTAGGGGCTAACTTTTTCAAGCAATTCCCGAAACAACCTTTGATGAAGCTATTCAAGAGGCTGGCTAGGCAGAACCAGTGGAGGAAATTTGATGCTTTGTGGGTGTTGTTGGATGAGCACATCAAGAAGAGCATCGAAGAGAGGAGCAAGGGGCCGGTCATTCCTGGGGCGACACAACCGCAATGCTTGCTAGCACTCGATGAGCCTAACCTAGCTGGTCCAAGAAGGAGGAGCTCACGAAACATCAAGTGGTTCTCGCAGTGGATCGAGGGGGAACTATTAGAGAAGTGGTCGTTGTTACACGACACGGATGGCGTAAGGTACGGCATAATGACAACTAACCTTGCCGAGGTGTATAATTGGTTTCTCAGGGGCCTCCGTTCTAAGCCCCTTGTCGCCATCGTCGAAGGTGTTCTTCACAGCACAATCGGGTACTTCAGGGAGAGGCATGCGAGTGCCACACTTCATGTGGCCAACCCCCGAGCCCTGTATTCGTCGAAAATTACGGCGTACATGGAGACGAAGGCATAGAAGGGTCAATTGCACACAGTTCAGGTCATAGGCAACAAGGAGCATCATTTCGATGTGATACTCCATGATAGAGCCAGATTTGGGACGGCTCGTTCCCTTGTTACCCACGAGGTATGCCTGGGAGATCATGCAAACAAATCTAGCTGCATATGCAACAAGCTGGAGCTGTTACACAAGCCATGCTCTCATGTCCTCGCTGCATGCGGGACCGTGGGCATGGATCCTTCGAACTTCATGTCCGAGTACTTCTTTAAGGAGAGGGTACTGCAGGCTTGGTATGGGGAGCTTCGGGGGTTCAGGGTGGTCGGAAACTTCGCCACCTTGGATATTGCAGCGAGGACCTGGGTTCCAGATGTTAACATGCTGAAGGGTGGGAAGGGTCGGCGACAGAGCCAGCGTATTAGAAATGATATGGACGAATCACAAGCTGGACCATCTGGTGCACGTTGCGGGCGATGCAGTCAAGAGGGCCACACAGTTAGACGATGCAATGCATATCCTGATCAGTAGTTGTTGGAGACTATAGCTAAATTTCATGTACCATTTGTAAAATTGCTATGTTACTACAGCTAAATTTCATGTACCATTTCAAAAAAGCTTATTATCTCATCTTTTCACATTCAATGATTCACATAGCTAGTCATTTAACAATATTGACATACCGGTTCTCTACGTACATAAATTCTCACTAAAATCAAAATATCACTTACCATTGTATGTACCGATTGTTCTACGGTCAATCGTTCCTAAAAAAAATTTCCAAATATTATTTACGCACCTACAACATACAATGAACATAAACTTTTATTACAACTACACCAGACTTTTTCCCAGTTGAAAACTACAAAATTGACAAAAGTTAAAAAATTCACGGGGGACTGAGTGCAGTCGCCAAATGGGGACGCGCCTGCACTTTAAGTCGCTTAATGGGGAGGTGACTGGTTTCAGTCGCTCGAGGGTAGGGCGACAGAGATTCTGTCGGCCTCTGGTTGGGCGATTAGCTCCAGTCGCCTCCCCATTAGGCGACTGTAGCCTATTTTTGTAAAAAAAATTTCCGCAGGTATATTTCTGTAATTTCTAATAAAAAATAGATTATTCGTACAAAAAATTTGTTTTTAGGCGGTTTAGTTAAGTTCTTTCTAAAACAGGTGGTTTCTCATAAAAACCAACCTAGTTATTGTCTATACGACATTAGGTGTGTGCGTTGTTTTTGGCTTGTGGTCGCACGGTTTGGGTATTAGGATTTATCTCTGTTTAAAAGCCTATGTACTGTGTACCTTGTAATTAGAGTGAATCGTGTGCGTGTTGGCCTTTGGGTATTAGGATTTATCTCTGTTCTACTGTGTTTTTGTGAATTCTAATCTAGAATCATCTTGGTGTGTTGGTTTCTATTGTTGTGTAGATATTTGCCCGTTGATCTTTGATCTCTATTTATCGATCGTGTGCTGCGGTGTGCACGGAAATGAAATTATCTATCTTAATGCGAGTTGCATCTTGTAATTTTCGTTCCACTTATATCTAGTTGTTCTACCACTCTGAAAGATTGGGTAATCCTTGGATTCAATCTCATCTTGAGGTTTGATCCGCATCATAAGATGGATGGTGTAAACCTGAAGCCTACAGAGAAATAATCAAAGACTTCGGATAAAAAAGCAAGTCACATGTGTTGATGGTGGTGATCCTATATTATTTATTAATTATCAGTACTTTTATTATTACTATTTGTGCACTATTATTTGTTTAAAACAATAATTTGAATAACATGATAATTAGCTAGGTCCTACTATTGAAAAAGCCATTATTGTGGCTACAGAGTAAACATTAAAATAAGGGGACTAGAAGAGTATGGGAATGAATCGAACTTGCTTTCCCTGCTCCCCTTGGGGGATATTTATACATGACTATAAGGCTTTATTACAATCTGAGAGACCATGTGAGGTCATCCCATGTGTATGATGAGTAATTGACATCGGCTTAGGGAAGTCGAGTTTGAGTTGGTTGGTTCGGACCATGTCGTTGCGTGGTGCAACGGGCTCAGTCGCACCTGGTCAAACCTGGTCAAATCGATTAGGACGCTTATTCTGTTGATTTGACAAGTTTGGGCTTAATGTGGTTTCTTTGATGTTATTATACTTTCATGTATCGAGCGGTGCTATTTGATGTGTTTCTTGTCTGTGTTGGCTGCAGGACGTCGAGGCAGAGTCGTGGTGAGACACGAGGTGACCGGACTAGACACAGGCGGTGTCGAGGTCAGAACGGTCAGATGTGTCGAAGACGGTGGAGATTCGATGTGGTTGCGAGGCATACACGACAAGGAGCGCGGAAGCTTCCCGGAAGGTGCAGGAGGGGCGAATCGGTAAATTCGCAAGGCTGCACAATCGGGAGACGGCTCCGTTAGGGTTTAGCCGGCGTAACGGGTTGGAGACCCGTTAGCCAAGGGCTATAAATAGGTGTTGGGGGCTGCATACCTCCTTGAGGGGTTTTGTGCTTTTGCTCTCCATTTTGTGTGTGTTCCTCCCAAGAAGCACCAAGAGCTCTTGGTGTTCTTGAGGATTGAGAGGGAGAGGATGGATTGAGAGTCTTGTAATCTTTCTTGTTCTAATGTTCATGCGTATCGGGACTCCTCTTATTCATCTAGTTTGTTCTCTTCTGTTTCTATTTGGATATGATATAAAGAAGTAGCAGTATTTCTTTCTCCTTTGCATGTGTTGTTTTCTAAGAGTGAAAGATGGAATGAACTGATGTGATCTTTTGCTTATATTTTTCAAGCCCCATGAGAAGTAGATTTGAGAAACTCTGGAAGCTTTGCTCTTGGTCTTATTTTCTGACAGTCTTTGATTCTTTCGGTTTCAGTACTCAGGTAGGGATAGCTGCTTATCTCGGTTTCTTGCCACATCCATTTCAGTTTTGGCCAAGATTGTCTTTTGGTCTGCTTCTCCCTTTCCTGAGGTTGTGTTTGCTGTTCTGTTTGAAGAACTGATCAAAGAACCTGAGAAGACAGTGAATGGGCATCTATTTCTTTGTTTTCACTTCGCTTTCAGTAATTACTGTGCCAGTGGTTTTTCTGTCAGCTGCAATCGGCTATCCTTGAGTTTCTTGACTGCTTTTTCTTTCGGCTATGCAATATTTTCCTTTGTGTCCTCTCAGTTAAACAGCCTTGGGTTGTCTCTTGTCAAAAGCCTGTTGTTGGCTTTTTCTTTCTGTTCAAAGTATAGGTTCAGGCTTTGCTTAGTACTTCAGCAGTTTCTTTTCGACTCGGTGAGAAAAGTAATCAACATTCTATTTTCGTTTCTTTATCGCTTTCATTGAATTCAGTTTCGTGCTTCTTCTTTGTATTTTCAGACTGCGAATTGATTATGGTTTTGCTTAGCGATAATTCTGTCTTGATCGCTCTCTATTGCTCCTCTTGTGCCGACTCAGTTTCATTACTTAGCAGCCTGCAGAATTCAGTTTTGTGTTTGGTTTTAGTTAGTCCTCAGTAAATCGCTACTGCTTGCTAGCTTCAGGTCAGTCTGGTCTATGCTTTTATTTTTATTCTTTTGCTGATCTTTGACCATTTTGCATGCAGATCAAAAGACATTATTTTCAGCTGAAATTTTTACTGATTAATCTCTGATTTATACTGAATTTTTTAGTATCTCATGCGTTCCAGCTTTCAGCATAATTAATTTTTTTAGTTGCTTCGTTCTGCATTGTCTTTAAAAAATCAGTGTACGAATTCTCGGGGGCAATTTTCAAGAGAACGACATTCACCCCCCCTCTGTCGTTATTTCGGTCCTACACAATCACACCCACACCTTAGGGTACTATTACAGGGGTATTCACGTTTTTATGTCTCCCACTAAACCTTTCAGCTCAACAGGCCAAATGGGTACGGTAGGGGCCATCCCCACAATAGGAGCCTCTCATGGTAAAGGGCTTCATCTCGAATAGGACAAAACCATGTCGCGTAGGCCTTTTGGCCCGCTCCGTCCCTTTGGCCTGGCAGAGGAGTTACATCCAATCTTGTGGACCGCATATTTCCGGTCTTATGGATCACGTTTAAACACGGCTGGCGTGACTAAGGACAAGCGGTGCCCATCGACTGGCTTTCAACGCACCGCTTCACGTCCGAGCGTGAATTCTGAAGAGTCGCTCGAAAAAGGTGTGCACCTTTAAAGCACGACACGCTGGGCGAAAAGACGTCTTTGCTAATCTTCTTCGTCTGACCTCTTGCAGTGCCGTTCTTGCTGCTTTCGCCATCCACACTACCTTTGCATTCGCTTGCACCCCCTTCGATCGAAACCGCTGTCGCTGGTCCTCTGTGTTGAATTAATGACTCATAGAAATGACCCTTGCTCTCGTCACAACGGTCATGGAGCGTCTTCAAGCCGCATCGGCGCATCTGGCAGCCGAGGCTTGTCGGTGATGTAGGTGGAGTGCGAGCTAATTGATTGGGTTTCATTGACAACCAACAAGCATTGGAATGCAGTGAAGAAGGTGCATGGTGTGTGACCAATGCGCTAGGGCGGAGCCTGGTGACCGAAGATCTGATCCAATCTTTGGTTCGTGACGGCAAAATCGTGAATCATGAGTTAGTCTGCCTACTAGCCACCGGCGAGGTGGAGCCCCACCTCTCTGAGGTGGAGACGGTCGCGTTCGCCACGTACTTCGACGCTGGTCTCTGGTTTCCGACGGTGATGTTCGTTGGTAAAGTGCAGAGGCTTTATGGGCTAGAGCTGGCTTAGCTGATGCCAAATGCCATCATCTGACTAGTGGTATATTGCTGGGCCTCCTGGGCGGAGACGGTGTGGTCTAGCCCTCCTCTATTCGTGTTTCTACATGACGCTCGTAGCCAGCCGAAGAAGCTCGCAGAGGGCGAATATTCCATCTTTGGTAGTGTCAACTTCGTCCTTTAGTCCGAGTGCATGAAGCTGTTCCCAGTGAACTCGACGAGGACAAAGTGGGAGTTCGGCTGGAAACGACGGTGGTTCTACCACTGAGTGGAGGGCGGTAGTCGCCTGAGATGGTCAGGGCAGCAAATGGATTTCAACATGTCCCCGTCAGTGACCCTCGACCGCGATGACAAGCAGCGGTCCAGAGGCTCGTCGGGGTCGCTCTTCGATTCAACATGTGGGACCTCATGGAGGAGTACTGCATGTATGGTGTGTCTCCGCTAACGAGCTAGTGGCATGTGTAGTCCGGCCCCGCCCGCGATGACGGCGTCCAGCCTAGCATCGCTTCACTACTGAAGCTAGCAGATCCAAGTAGGAACACCTTGAGCACCATGCCTACCTCCATTGCCTATGTACGCTGTTAACGATGCTTTTATATCCTTGGTAGGAGTCACCTTAGATGAGGCGGAGAGCGCTACAGGTGTGTTCCTGGGGCTATATAACGTGAAGGAGCACATCCTACGGGCCTCGGTAACATGCAACCTTGGCCGCTTGAACCAGGTATGCAAGTATTCCCGTGGCAGAGCGCACCGAGCCCAGTGGCAGCCGTTTGCGTAGTAGTGATGATGGGGTGGAGGCCCCCTCTTCGTCGCAGGGTATGCGATCACCCCTTGTAGTACAACCCCGCGATTAGAGCGCCACCATGGGGGTGATGCTGGTGAGGTCGAGGAATCCACCGTGGAGACTGAGTCAGAGTATGCCAACTATGGCGAATTGGATCTCGAGGCAACGTAGGACCATCCCTTGGGCAGCACGGAGGCGAGTCCCGGTGTCGGGACCCTGGATTTCCGAATCCGGACCCTCTGTGTATTACAGCACTAGTCCCAGATCAAAGCTAATGCACACAGTCAAACAATGATGATTACATAACCAACAACACTTTATTTCAATAATAGAGAGTACAGACCAAAAGACCTCTTTATTACAACTGAGGTTTAAGACCTCACACACACACAAAACACAGCAGAAGCAAAAGATAAATCTAGCGGAAACCCATGAATACGCCACAGGCAATTGACTGGGGAAGCGCAACCTAGTACTCCGGAAAGCCTTCGTCGAAACCACACGCGAAGTAGTCGTAGTCTCCTTCCTGAGCTTCGTATTCCTCTGAGATTTTGTTTTAAGTGTAGCATGTGAGTACATAAAGTACTCCGCAAGTCTTGGAAAAATGCAGTAGGTGCAAGGCTTAACCAAGGAGGGTTATATGGTTCTTTTGCACAAAGCAATATTTCATTTCAAATACTAATAAATATTTTTGAAGGCATTAATTTAATAAAGTATTTGTTTTAATAGAAACTATCAATAATTTTCTAGTGAAGGTTCCAACCACCAACACTAGTTAATTGGTTCCAACCGCCAAGGTTCAAAACCATGGGTTACATCCACCCACACTGGCTCTATCCGCCAGGACACAAATCCGAGAGTTCCATCCACTCTCTAGTTTTCAAATCTTTTACTTTAAAACCAAAACCAAAGATCTACCATGTGAATGCATTCCTTGCCCGCCCTTGACCGTGGGCACGGCTATTCGAATAGTTTTACTGTAACACCCCACGACCCACATTACCCTGAGATGCTACTAAAACCACTCCACAACTAGCCAATTTACAAGATAAATTAAACTGGCAACAATACTAAACAAGATAGTATAAGCGAAAGCATAAACAATTAAGGAATAACAGGATAGTGATAGCAATTCAATATTCAAAACATCCTCCAACATTTTAATCTAAAACGTAGTTCACAAATTTAACATTATTAAGATAATGTAAACAAAACTATGCAAAGGTCTAGAATCCTTTCAACTTTATTACAACATAAAACTATGATTCACGTACATCAGCGTGGTGCCGCTCTACCCTTTCCATGCATGCTCAAAGTCCACCTGTAGGGAGGGGGAAACAAGGGTTAGATAAAATCTCAGCAATCAAACTGTTTAACAGGCTATTCAAACTACAAACAGTTATACATCTTCATTTATAATTCCATACAACCACAACCATAATTCATGTCCACAATTATTAATCACCACAAACTTCCGTGAATCAAACCCCTTCAATTTCAGATTTAATTGGCATATCAATGCAGTCATTTTATCCACAATTAAATACAAATAAAACATTTAATCTTCCACAATTAACAATGTTTATATCCTCAACCTCAAATCACCATCAATGACGGTAATGCATTAACAAATAATTCTTGTTTGACTACTTTAAAAACCTCAACCACTATTACCACCAAAAATAATAAAACATATGTATGTTCTACTTCAATACTTTATTATTTCTCACATCCACAATTGCTATCAACAATTAATACAAGAGAAAAGAATCTAATGACACAATCACAACCCTTACCGTACACAAGGGACGAACCCCATTCCACGACCACAACCACAATCCTCATACCACAAAATGGCTCATATGAGCTAATTCCACATTACAACTATAAGTTGAATATTCCACAAAATATCTTAACTACAATATGTTGCATATGTATGCAAATGAACCTTTCCACAATGCAATGCATATGAATGCTTTCATGCTATGCTCCACATCACTCTTTCCAGGGTAGGAATTAAGGTGCATCGTGTTACGACAATATACGATGCTTCCCGCGGGATAAGAGGTGCATCGTATTACGGCAATATGCGATGCTATACCGGTACGGTCGCGGCTAGGTGCGGCGATATCCACATATGAAAATAACATGATATGACATGAATGATATGATAATTCATAAATCACATTAACCCATCCTCAAGGAGCATTATCATGCTCACAACATATCCACATGCATCACATATTAATTTCATGTTCCGCAATATCACATTAAGCAATAATTCCACATATCTACTGGTAGGATATCAACATATCAATTGATCAATACTTGCTACCATCCCCACAATTAAAATATCATGCAATCATGGCATAATATATCAAATTACGATAATAATGTAAATTGCAAGTAGAAGGAATAACAAGTTAAACGGTAGCAACCACCGCTACGTTTACTTGCCTCAACCGATGAAGCGAAGCAAATCAAGAGCGCTTAGGGACAAAACCACCTGTCCAAAAAGCATCTCTCAGCACAAAGCCATAGCATACAAACACGACTAAATAATTAAAAACGTCGCTAGAACCCCGAACCCGCACAAACTCCTCTGTGCTCAATAATTCAGCAAACTACCCTCTGCAGCAGCGCTGCTTAATAATTTTGTATCTTTAAAAATATTGATCCAATATAGCAAATGATACCTCTATGGATTCATTACTTAAAAGCCTATATTTTTCATATAGAACACATATTTTTAATTTGACCACAACTAGGTGTAATTTAATGCCCAAAACATAGGAAGATCTCTGTTTTGGCAGATAGGTCAGTAGTATTCAATTGCATCCCAGCAACAGTACAAGGGTCTAAAAATTCTGAATTTTATATAGAAGCTAGATTAGCAGATTCTCTACAACTTTCTCAATTACGACAATGATAATAAAAATCATGTACTACCTCAAATTCATAAATTACCATCGGTCTGTACCAATCTACTTGCCTGACGAACAATGGTATTCCCGACCCTGTAACTCCCAGATCCCACGTCCAAAAATTCCGAAAACAATACGCGTCTGGAAGTTCTCTACAACTTTCCTTTTAGGAGAGTCCACAGGAAAAATCGTTTACTAGGTCAAAATCGTGCAAACAGACGCGCTGCACGAATCAATCTACATGCAGACAGCAGCTAATCTCTAATTGGGCAATTAATCTATTAACTACCTTCAAAATCCGTGCCAAGAACACTAATTATTCTCAAAAACAGAGGGTTTGAGGTGAGAAAAAAATTACCTAGACGATGGATCACCCTTTTTTTCCTCCTCTTCTGCTTCTCCTTCCTTCTTCTCCTTCCTTCTTCTTTCTTCTCCCTTCAATGGCAGCAGCACTTGGGGCACCAATGGCAGCACTTGGGGGGAGGGCGCCAAAGGGGTGGAGAGGGAGGGTGGCGGTTGTGGGGAGGAGGGAGGTTAGGGTAAGGGGAGGGTGTGGTTTGGGGTGTTGCGCCACCCCATTGGGCCTCGGCCCAGGGCGGTCGCCCACTCCCCAGGCAACCCACTCTGGGTTTTTAATTTAATTTTGCATTTATTTTATTAATTTTACACTGTTCTACAATTTATATTTTCCCTTCCCGCGATTTACCGAAAAACCGGCGACTTCACAATTATTTTAAAAACTTTCGCCGTAACTCTGCAGAGGTTGTACAACTTTACCCACAAGAGATAAGTCAGAATAGCCAACATGCTTCCTTAGACATGTGACCCAGTCAGAAGCCCCCTCTTGTACCGTATGAGTACAGTAAACCCTGTCCCTCACTATGAATAACCAGTACACCTGGCACCCACTTTCCACTGGTGGTACCTAAACTAAACTATCGTAAGTTAGTCAGCTAGGTCGTACCCATATAGACTTGTGGTTGTACGGTAGTGCTCAGTCTGGACAAACATAAGCGTCGGTCCTTAATTGACTAGGGCGGAACATACACTTTACAAATTCTCGTGCTAACCGCACCAATCGAATCCAACCATCCGCCCCGGTCTAAAAGCACTTTCACATTTTATTTAGTTTTAACAGAACAATGGCAACACCAATCGCCACTAATCTCCGAATACAAAGACTAGTTTAATAAAACATAATTTCCCATTCTAAGGTTACCAAAGTTATATAGCATGACTAAGCATTTCACTACCGTTCTAATATTTATCAAAGATTTATAATAATCTCATTATTGAGACAAAGGAAATTCTAAGGTTACAAAGGTACATGATATTCAACTTCAATCGAGGATATAACAATGATTGGATTAACTAATACGCTAAGACAGAAACTAGGGTTCTATGTAAATAGCAATGCAAATATATTTAAAATATTCAAAAACATTTCACAAACATAGGTTCAAAATGTTCAAAGGAGACTTGTCTTTTTGCACGTTATCTGAATCTTCTTGCTGCTGCTTAGAATATTCTTCGGCGACATCGGATTCTACACGCGAAACGACAAATACAAAATAATAAATAAATACAAATAAAATCACAAAAATACAAAAAATATACTGGAAGAAAGGTTAAGATTTTAGATGAATTTAGGAGAAAGAATAAACGGATTCGGAATTCGAATGAGGGAGAACGAATATCTGGAAGTTTTAGATACCACATGAAATGATAACAAAATCCGAGAATTACTTTTTGAACAGTACAGTGTCGGTTGGTTGCGAGGTGGCGGTGAATGGTCAAAATGGAACCCCGCCGACGAGGCGAAGGTGGTGACGTGGGTACGGCGTCGAGGAACGGCGGCAATCACTGGCGGTGAGGGAAAAACGGCAGTGACGGCGTGGCAGCGACATCCACATGTTGGAATGAGATAGTACCGGGTATGCAATGTGCAGATGTAGGGTGAGCACAGGGTAGAACACGACATGGTGAAGCTAAGCAAATTATTGGCTAGGCTGAAAATTCAACGGAGACGATACAATCGACGTTTGAACGACGATGGTAGAGAAAAAGGAAAAACTTGATATCTTGATGCTCAGGGAAGCGAATCTAAAACCACTTGAAAGGTAGCTACCTGGGATGGTTTGGCACGACATGACGCGAACGGATTATGGAAAACACCACCGGATAAATGGGGACACGAGATGCCATTGGCGGCCATGGCGAGGTGTCAGAGGCGAAAATTTGTGGAGGCTTTTTGGGGGAAAAGGAAGTGAGCACGGTGTAGAACGTGGCGAGGCAAGTCTAAGAAAAATTACGGCACAGGCTAAAACTCAACAGAGACGACGAATCGACGTCGGGAGTCAAAAACGGCCACTTTCGCAGAAAGTTCAATTTCTGACAATTGGCTCCACAAAAAATTAAATAAAAATGATAGATAAATTGCTTGGAGGCTAGGACACAATATGATGCGAACAAAAATCAAAGCGCTTACCGAAAAAGTGGTGTATGAGTGATGGCACGTTTTCAGCGTCTGGCTCGACCAGGTCGACGAGGATTCGGGGAGTCTTTGAGTGATGGCGATAGAAGCATGGCATAGAATGCGTCGAGGCGAACTCAACGGTACTGGCGGCTTGGCCAAAGAACATCGGATGGTGACGGAATACAGCGGAGAAGACATTCGGCATCCGACAGGTTGACATCGGCGTTCCGGGTAAACGGAGAGGAGCTAGCGGGTGAGGTTTGTGGCGCAACGAAGAGGAGAATGTCGGGAACACAATGCTCACCTCGGTTTTGATGGAACACGCACGGTCGGCTCGCAGCGAGGAGAGAAGCGACGACGCGGTTTGGCAACGGTGGTCCGGCGATGCTCCAACGAAGGCGAGGGAAGCACCGCGTAGAGCGCGTGAAGGCAAAGCCAGTGTTGTGGTCAAAGTGGTGGAACTCCACTATAGGCATCGCAAATGGCCGAGGAACGGCGCTCGATTCATAAAAGAAAAATGGCGATTGCGGAGAGAAGAAAGGGAGAGAGGACCTGCAATTTTCTTGGATGGATGAGGATGAGAAGGGGCACCCGGTGCTCCCTTTTATAGGGGCGGAGGTGGACCGGAGAGGGAGATCAAACGACGGTGTCATTTAGAACAACGGTTTCATTTTCGTGTAAATGCACATGAAGGAGACGGGAAACGGTTGGGGATGGAGGAGTCTTTGAAGAGAGGAAGTGAATGCACTTGATTTCGTGAAAAACCGTTGAGTAATTCATTGGGATTGAACGCTCTATTGAAACATCCATGGCGGCTGCGTGCACTCGGGAGAAAACCATACGAAGAAGATAACTGTTGGAGGAGAGTGAAAACGGGAATAAAATAATATATTTGTTTAAAAAATAAAATCAAAAAATTCAAGAAAATTCCACAAAAATCCTTCGAAAATGCAAAGATCAAATAAAATAATTTTGGATTTAATTGAAGTTTATTTTAACCATTTAAATTTTTTTATTTCTAAGCTTTAATTTAATTCAAATAAATTCAAAAATTCCAAAAATTTGAAAAGAGGATATAAATGGATAGATTGGAATTTTAGATGAATTTAGAAATTTGAATGGATTTAATTGGAATTAAAATGAAGAAATACGAGCTTTTGGAATTTTGAGAGGAGAGAAAAAGAATAAACTGATTTTCTGAAATTATTATTGAACTGCAAAATCAGATTATGATGTCATCAAGAGAAATGATTTTCAGAGGAATTATTTTTCTATGGAAAAGGAATTTATGACGTCAGGGTGATGTCAGCAAGGATTTCGATTTTCTGGCCGAATTAGTTTTGTAAAGGAAAAGGATTTATTACTCTAACAGGTGGGACCGGGTTTATCAGCGAGAGAAGAGAGAGAGGAAAGAGCGGACGGTCAGATGAGCAATGCGGCGCAAGAAGGAAATCGGGACCGTCGGATAGAGATCGAAGAGGGTTAGGTGAAGATGGACGCACGAGATTAGATCGGGCGGTCGAGGATTAAATACAAGCCGTCGGTTAAGAAGCGAACGAGTAAGAGAAGAGGGAGGGCTGAGATTAAATCGAGCAAGGATGGATTGAGCCGGGGCTTGACACTTGTCAGCCTGAGGAGAGAGGTTGATGATTAAATTTGATTTAGATCTTCAGGAACATTAAGAAGGTTTTAAAAATACTTAGAAAATAGGAAATAAAGTCTAAAAATTCTAGAAAATTCATAGAATATTTCTGAAGCTATTTTAGACTTAGGTAAAATATTTCTAATTTCAATTTGGTATTTTAATTGTACAAAAATAATTTTTAACTTTGAAATTGATTTTTTTAAATCCAGAAAAACACAGAAAATCCAGATAAAAACCAAATGCTTTAAAATAATTAATTTGAAATTAAATTATAAAAGAAAACAAATTTTCGAAATGTTACACCCGGGCTAGCGAAGTTGGTAGATCTGAGGTTGGCGCAGGAAGCGACGCCCTCGATGCGGTCGAGGGTGTAGCCCCATCGTCACCCGCACGCGAGGTCGATATGGTGGTTGAAGTGATGACATGCAGACTAGAATCGCCTGCCGTTGTGACCACGCATGCAGCCCTGTTCATCGAGGCTTGTCCAGAAATTCGGGCGGCGAAACGTCCCCGAACGTGTCCCCCACCCACGGCCTCTTGCGTGGGATTTCGATTGGCGATGACGGCATTCACGAACAACCCCGAGTTTGATACTGACACTGCAACGCCCGGACTACGCTCTGAGGCTACCGTTGCCGATGACGCTTCGTCGAGCCAGGCCATGGAATCCATGGGCACCAACAGCCTTTGATCGGCCTCCCCAAACTGTGCTGTAGGTGCAGGTAACTTGTTTTCCTCTCGTGATTTCACGAGACTTTCTCCGATCTGCTCCCTAACACTGTCCCCGATGTCAGCTTGCCCACAATCTCTAGGCCACACACAGGACTCTAGTGATAGAGTTACTTATGGCCTGGTTAGCGTTGCCATCATGGACGTGTTTTCAGGTCCGGCCCCTCCCGCATTGTGGCAGACTTTGTACCCCGTTCGGAGGCACTGAGAGGTTTGCAAGCGGCCGTGGACTTTACGGACACGGCCATGGACTGGCACGCGCTATCGCCGTGTAGTTTAGAGCTCATGGAGAGTGCCCTTGAGGCCATGGAGATGAAGGTACATGCACGCTGATGGTCTGATTAGTGTGTTCTATATGATTGCTAGGCATGGCTTTGTGTGTAGGCCCTCGCTCTTGCCTGAGCTATTCAAGCAGCAAGGCAGCAGGACCGAAGTAGTCTATATGGTCATAGATAGACTTACGATCAAGGAGTAGTCACAGTAAGACCTACGACTATGTGGTCGTAGACAGACTTATGACCATGGAGTAGTCGCAGTAGGACTTATGACTATATGGTCGTAGACAGACTTACGATCAAGGAGTAGTCATAGTAGGACTTATGATTATGTGGTCATAGATAGACTCACGACCAAGGAGTAGTCGCAGTAGGACTTATGACTATATTACAGTAAGACTTACGACTAATAAGTAGAGGATTATTATATCCTCGTCAAGATTCATATTACTAAGCTGAGCAAGATGATCAAAGCCAATATGATGTAATCTACTGCCAGAAGAACAAATCCTTAGTGTCCAAAAAACAAGACACCTATGATCAGAAGAGGCTGAATACGAAAAGCCACCCTTAAACAAGCAACCAACTCGACTAATTTTGTATATAAGATCCCCAGATGAATCTAAAATACATCATGAATGCTTTTTAATGTTCACCTCAAGATTATTATCTACCAACTATGAAACTGAAAAGCAAGTTATAGCTCAACTTACTAACGAGAGCGACGTCCTTTAAGATAAACTTACCGTTGACACGCACGATGCCTTTAACAAGAAGTCATCCTTGAGAGTTATCCCCAAAAGTGATTATCTCATCACCAGGGACACGAGTGTGGGAGAAGAACCATCGTGAGTCTCCGATCATGTGGCGAGAACAACCAGAGTCAATGAACCGTATGTTCTCCTTCGTCTTGCAACGAGCCTACAGAGCACAAACAATCATCGGTACCTTAGTACTAGGGTTAGACAATAAAAATTTAGGTATCTAGTACTGAGATACTCGATGAACAGGAGTAAAATCATATACTGATAAAGATTTAAGTTGAGAGACCATGTGAGGCCATCCCATGTGTATGATGAGTAATTAACATCGGCTTAGGGAAGTCGAGTTTGAGTTGGTTGGTTCGGACCATGTCGTTGCGTGGTGCAACGGCTCCGGTCGGACTTGGTCGATTGCGGTCGGGAGTGCTTAGGACGTTTCTTTTCTTTCTCGATCGGTCGATTTAGGTATTTCATGCGTGAGCACCTTTCATTGTGGTTAATGATGGTTATACTGTTTCGTGCGGTGCTATGTGATGGTTTGCTCGTCTGTGTGGATGCAGGACTTCGGAGCTAGGTCATGGTGAGGCGTGGGAGGACCGGGATTAGACACGGGAGGTGTTGAGGTCCAGACGGTCGGAGACGCCAAAGATGATCGAGGCTGTTGAGGTGGTTGCGAGTCGGAAGACGAGGAACCGGAGCTGGAGCTACCGGAGGTGGACACGACGGGCAACGGCGAATGGATCGGGACTAGACTCGGGGAGGAGTCGAGGTTGCACGGTCGGATACCGTTGCGGTGGTGTGGTGCGACGGAATGCACCGGGACTAGACTCGGGAGGAGTCGGTGTAATACCCCGAAATTGTTTAATTAATTGTTTAATTAATAGAGAGGACTTTGTGAAATAATTAAATTTATAAGAGTTTTGAGGGTTTTATGAAAATTTAAGACAACCTGGCCTAGGCCTTGGCCGGTGGGTTTCTTGGCCCAAGAGGGAGGGAGGCCACCTCTTAAAACCCTAGGCAGCCCCCACCTGCGCCTCCACCCCTGCGCCTCCACCCCATCGGCCGCTGCCCGTGCTGCCCCGACGTCTTCTTCCCGGTGCGCCGTCGTCGTCTTCATCGTCGTCGTCTCCTCCCCCGGTGCGCCGTCGCCGACGTTCGTCGCTGTACCGCGTGGATCCGGAGGAAAGAGAGGAGGAGATCGCGGGCGTGTTCGTCGCCGTGTTCGTCGTGTTCGTCGACGTGTTCGTCGTCGTGTCGTCAAGGGTAATCCCTGGTAGTCTCTAGATTGGTTTTTAATCGAGTTAGATTCGTCGGTTTTTTGGGCTGCTGGGACAGTAGTTGTTTCTCGGTGGTTTTGATCTAGTTTCGTCGGGATTCAGGTCTGGACCCCTTCTAGAAAGTTGTAGAGGGTTTGATTATCTTTCCAGGGAGTATAAGAACACATTATTTGGATCTGTGTAGCAAACGTTATGAATTTTCTAGTGCGACTGTTCTGCAGATCGGGGTAGTTCTGGACAGAGTTTAGTAGATCGGTTTGTGCGACGGAAATAGTGGCGATTCAGGAGTTCTTCAAATTGGGAAAGTTGTAGATAAGTTTCTTAGCTTTCAATAGAGGTAAGGAAGTCCGGATTCCGAGTTTCTGGGTGAAAGTTATGACTGTTTTAGTGCGCTGTCCAGAGAGTCTGACGTGAATATTGATGCTTTAGAAAAGGGTTTGGATCGGCTAGTTAATGGCAGAATCAGAGAGTCTCCCCAACTAAGTTTTTGTAGATAATTTAATTATATTTCCAGAGAGTCCAAGAACACTTAATTTAGAGTTACGTACTGAAAGTTATGATTTTTGGAAGTCGGCTATCTGTGGTTGGGCAGATTTGGCCGAGGGGAGTTGGGGATTTAATTGAGATAAATTGTTGGGTTAATTGGGGTTGCTGTTATTTTATATCTAGAAACCCGCTACTGTCATGTTGGTAATTATTAATTAAATATTCAGGAGGAGAGCGGATTCCGGGGGTTGTGCCTTCTACGTGTTCTTCATTTTCTCGCGGTTGAGGCAAGTATATTTGTGATGTGAAAATCTGTGTGTTTATGGATTTATTGAATTGTTTGGATGATGGTTGAATCATGACTGTTTAAATTGTGAGTATGAGTAAGTGATGAATTGAGAATGCTATTTATGTTCTGTTTACATTATGGCATTTATGAGATTGGTTGATGCGTAGTATGGTGAATGCTCGTTATCTTTTGATACATTCACATATATGCATCATATTGAGAATTGTTGAAGTCTTAATCATGCGGTGATCAAGCATCGAGGTCCCCACACTTGCGGAGTGTGGGCAATTGGTCCCCATGCCGAGGGTGCAGGCATGGGTGTGCATTGACGGATGCACACCCGCATTCGGTAAAATGCGAAAGAGATGAGAAAGAGGAGCTTTTGATCATAATGCATAGCATGAAATTCATATGTAATATGTTTAACTTGAGAGTTAATGTTCATGCTTGCATTTGTTACGATTATACTTGCCGAGTCATTGGACTCACTCTTCTTCGTTGTTTTGTTGTTGTTGTTTGTTTATTTTAGGTACCTTCACGAGGTCGACATGCATGGGAATAAAGAGGATTAGTATTGTTGCACTTGCACGAAATATTCACCATGGAGAAGATAGAGAACTCTAATTATTATTTGTTGATTAGTTCAAGTGGTATTTGATTATGACCTTCAGATTAAGATGTAATAATGGATTAGAACTTCTTTATATTGCTTCCGTGCTTTACTTAAGTTTTATAGATGTTTCTGCTTAGTAGCCAAATTACTTTGCTTGCGGTTATTCATACCTTTTGATAATATTGTTAGAACTTCATTTTATCAATAAACAAAGGAGGCTCACGAAATTTTCTGAATGCCTTAGCATAGTTTTATTATGTTGTTAGTTTGGTAGCATTTCGAGGCCATTGTTTGGTGGGTGTTACTGATTGGTATCGAGCGGGCTTTAGGTCCGTGGTAATTAAATTATTAAATTGACACCTTGGTGCATGAGGATGGGATGGGTCAAGCATTGCATTTATGCTTTTGACATGTTGTATTGATGATTTACATTATGAGATAATCTTGTATGCTTATTGATAATCTTGTATGATTATGATTTGCTCCTATGACTGTTATGAGTGGGAATAGTCAATGAGATGATGTAGATGTTGTGATGTGCTACCTTGGCATTGCAGATTTACCTTTGGGTGTAGTATAAGGATTAGCAATGTAGTTACCTCGGGTAACTTAATTGTAGGTGTTTGGTGAGTTTCTTAGAAAAGTTATTAATATCCTCAAGTTGATTCCAGCTAATTCTTGGTCGATTGCGTTAATGAATTTCTTTTGATATTGTGGTTCTTGCGGTTGAGGGTATGCAATTGGTCTCTCACATTCCTTGAAACAGATTATGGTTTCTTTCCGGACTCTTGAGATACTTTGCTACCGTGCTTATTGTTGATTTGTAAGGTTAGTTCCTTCGTGGGAGTTTGTCCTGCTATGAATCATGGCTCATTGGTTCGCTTGGTGTTTTATTTTTTAGTGCAAATTTTGAAGTTGCAAAACTCGGTGTTATGTGAAAGTTTTGGATCTATGTATTCCTTTATCTCGGCGTTGAAGTTATTGTTCCTCTTTTTTTTGAAAGAGAGTGTTAAAATCCATTATGATTGTTTTGCTATGCTTAAGTGAAAGGTGGTAATCATATAAACTAATTCATAAGGTTTGAATTATTAAGTTGATATGATAGCGTAGTGTATAATTAATTTCTTTTACTAGTATCCTTGGAAGTGTAGTGGTTTAATTTGATATTGCCTTGTAATAGTTTTGAGAAGAACTACGATTAAGAAGTTGTCTATTCATGACAATAACTCATGGAGTTATTGAGGAGTGTGCAAAAGAATTAGAATGATTATTATGATTATTGAATTTCTATCATGTTGGACAAATTGAATTATCTTTGTCTTTAGTAATTAATCCGACCGTTTGGAATAATTAAGTAAGGAGGTGTTAGAATATTACCTTGGTAATATTGACCCTTAACATGTCTTTTATTTAGATGCTTTATGAGCATGCACAATTCTTGGTTTCATCTATCTTTTACAATGCTAAATTGTTGAAATACGTATAAAGGAATAGATGAAGGTTGATGCATTGACTTGTAGAAACTTGTCTTACTGTTGGTATCATTGAAGTTTAAAGTCATTTCCATTCTAATTTCGAATGTAAGGTAGGATACAAAATCTATGCTCATGAATGTCTTATAATTGTAAAATGGAGTTAGGATCATGAATGTTGTTATGACCGAATAATAATCAATTATTGCCAATAGTGAATAGAGTACAATCAATTGGTGCTAAGTTAGAGTTGAGCACCAATAAAGAATGGAATATATGAAATCTAGTAAGAAATTTATACTAGCATGATTTCGAGATTATCTTGTTCTAGTATCATCTTGTTTAAGAGCTTTGTTCTATTTATGTGGCTTATGCACTAGGTTCTCCTAGATCAAGTAGTTGCAACCTTACTTAGATATTAGAAACATGATGCAATGATTTCTTATGTTTCTTTTGGAAAAGTTTATGAAGGAGTTGAGGATATGATGATGCTTGTTAAGAATGTATTACTCGATGTTAGTATGTTGGTCCATTTGTGGTTATGATGGTAATGTTGAAGGTTCATTAAATAGAAGAATTTGAATAAATTCCTTGGTACTATTTAAATCAAAAGTTTTGATAGTGTGTATGCGATCTTTGATCTCATGATTTATGTGGTAGCTGAAATTGTTTTAAGCAAAGTGTCGTGTTGAGGATTTTAATTAGTTCTTAAAGAATTAATGTGTTGTGGTCTTCAACTCTTCTTTTGTTGGAATTGTTAAGGTGATACCGTATTCAAAGAAGGTTGTTCTCTTTGTTAAAAGGAAAAGTTTGATAAAAGTTTTGAAGGTTGAAGTCAAGTTGTGCAATCTTTGTGAAGTGTGTTTGACTTCTTATTTTCACGCTTAAGAGTTTCGGAGCTCAAATGACAATCTTGTATTCGTATTGGTTGAGATTTGATGTTTTCGTCTCGAGGAGGCATGCGCCTTCATTGTGGTCTTATCCTTTGTTGTCCAAGATCTTTGTTTTCTTGGTTTTGTGTTTATTGCAGATGGACCTTGTCTGAAATTTTCTTCTTTGCTTCTCCAAGAAAGGGTACGCAGTTTGGGTTGCAAAGACCTTTAAGATGTGTATGGCAACCTGGTTGGTGTGGTTTTGTGATTAGTTTGGGTGAGATTGTGGGTATCAAGATACTTGAGATTCTTGGAGTGATAAATTGTTCGTTGAATAATTCTCGATGAGGATTTGATTTAAAGAAGATGTTGTCCTTGGGGCTAAATAGTTTTATTGTTGCAACTAGAAGAACCTAGTGTGGTTCATGAGTGTTACGTTCATTTCTTTGGAACGTTGAAATTATTGAAAGTATGGGAATCTTGATCAATTTTATTGGGCGTCATGATGGGGTACTTTGCAAGGATTATTAGAATGATTATGATGGTGTAGTTAATGAGTTTATAATTGTGAAGAAGCCCAACCGTTGTGGGAATTATTGGGATAGTAAGGATTGTTGAATTTTGCTATGTATAACTTAGCTCGATGAGTAACCCTCTAGGAGTTAGAATCTTTCTCTGAGATAATCAAGTTGAGAATATGTTTCATATGGTTGTTAATGATTGAGTATGGTTGATTGTTGAAATTTTAGTCACTGAATTTAAGAGTCTTTGTATTAAATATATCAAGTATATGTATAGAAGCCTTAGAGATGGGAAATTTTGGTTGGTGATCTATGCTAGAACCTTGGAGGCTAATGTTATTGCGTGAGAATAGTGGAAGGAGTGGATTCTGAATATTATGATGTTCCTTGATAGTATCCTTTGGATGTAGTAAATGGGTATGTGAGCCGAGAAATTCATGTTGATTGTCCTTAAGATTTGTGGTGAAGTGTTGGTGGGTGAAAAATAACGATGAGGTGCATTGGAAATTATTCGTTAAAGTAACATGTGGGAAGAGGAGTTGACTAGAGTATATTATTATGAGAATAGTAGAGTCCCTCTACAAAAGTGTGTTGGATGCACTCGGTTTGAACATAGAGTTGATGTTGCCAATTTAAGAGAATTGAGCTAGTATGGTATGGGATAATTTGGAACCTCGTGATTCAAGAGGAAGTTTAATAAAAAAAAATCGGTAGTAAAATGCTCCCTGATTCTTGTTTGAGCTACGTGATGAGAGAAAAGTCTTTTGTGGTTTGAGTTGACTTTTTGTTGGCTTGTGTGGTTTTTCCGGTTTAGGAAAAAAATGGACGGGTTTGACATTTGAGTGATTCCCCTTTGACGTATGTGTTGTTTGTTGCAAACCACCTACTTGGAAGGTGGAGAGGTTCTTATGTTGAATCCTCGATTTTCTTTTATGATTTGACCCTTTGGTGGGGAGTGGGTGATGCGTGATTGCAATAAGAATCCCTTATTTTCGGTTGTATTCGTGTGTGAAAGAGTGGATTTACCTTGACCCCGTGGTGTGCCCGTGTTTAAGGGGTGCTCATTGCTAAGGTAAAGAGATCGATTGAGAATGGAAACATGAGATATATGTCTTTGTGTGATTGTGTGGGTTGGTACTAAAGGGAATGATAACCCGATGTGTATTTAATCGCTTTTGTTAATTGCGAAGTTTTAGGGGTTTGTGTATCACTAGGACTACCTTGGGTTCTAGTGTGGGATACACAACGCTTTGTATGACTCGGTATCGAGGGAGAACTTGAAAGATCTGGAGCGTGGGCTTCATTAAAACCGTTGACCAACGAGTAAGACCACCACCATTCAAGAATTAAAGCTACACAATTCAAGTGTTGTAGGGGCGTAAGTTCAACGAGTGGCCTTGGTGAGTCGAATCATTGGTGGCGCCAGAGCGGTGAAAAGTTATGCAGATGTAAGGAGTAAGGATCGGGAGGTTGGCAAACCACTTGGATCTTCAAGAACCTATGTGCGAGGTGCAAGCAATTAGAAAAAAAATATTTAGTATGTCAAAGCGCTTTGGTCGCAGCAGACCGAGAGAGAAGCAACTTGGGAGTTGGAGTCTCGCATGCTGCTGGCGATACCGGCGTTGTTCACGTCGGTGCTAGTTAATTGCTAGTTGGTTGTTTTGTTTTTGTTGAGGTTGCGGTTAGAATTGGGTCGAATTACATTTAAGGGGTAGAATGTAATACCGAAAATTGTTTAATTAATTGTTTAATTAATAGAGAGGACTTTGTGAAATAATTAAATTTATAAGAGTTTTGAGGGTTTTATGAAAATTTAAGACAACACGGGCCTAGGCCTTGGCCGGTGGGTTTTTCTTGGCCCAAGAGGGAGGGAGGCCACCTCTTAAAACCCTAGGCGCCCCCACCCTGCGCCTCCACCCCTGCGCCTCCACCCCAGCAGCCGCCGCCCGTCTTGCCCCGACGTCTTCTTCCGGTCGGTGCCGTCGTCGTCTTCATCGTCGTCGTCTCCTCCCGGTCGCCGTCGCCGGCGTTCGTCGCTGCACCGCGTGGATCCGGAGGAAGAGAGGAGGAGATCGCGGGCGTGTTCGTCGCCGTGTTCGTCGTGTTCGTCGGCGTGTTCGTCGTCGTGTCGTCAAGGGTAATCCCGGTAGTCTCTAGATTGGTTTTAATCGAGTTAGATTAGTCGGTTTTTTGGCTCTTTGGGACGATGAGTTGTTTCTCGGTGGTTTTGATCTAGTTTTGTCGGGATTCAGGTATGGACCCCTTCTAGAAAGTTGTAGAGGGTTTGATTATCTTTCTAGGGAGTACAAGAAAGTTATGATTTTTGGAAGTCACCGTCTGCGTGGTTGGGCGATTTGGCCGAGGGAGTTGGGGATTTAATTGAGATAAATTGTTGGGTTAATTGGGGTTCTTGTTATTTTATATCTAGAAACCCGCTCTTGTCATGTTGGTAATTATTAATTAAATATTCAGGAGGAGAGCGGATTAGGGGTTGTGCCTTCTACGTGTTCTTCATTTTCTCGCATGGTTGAGGCAAGTATATTTGTGATGTGAAAATCTGTGTGTTTATGGATTTATTGAATTGTTTGGATGATGGTTGAATCATGACTGTTTAAATTGTGAGTATGAGTAAGTGATGAATTGAGAATGCTATTTATGTTCTGTTTACATTATGACATTTATGAGATTGGTTGATGCGTAGTATGGTGAATGCTCGTTATCTTTTGATACATTCACATATATGCATCATATTGAGAATTGTTGAAGTCTTGATCATGCGGTGATCAAGCATCGAGGTCCCCACACTTGCGAGTGTGGGCAATTGGTCCCTGCATGCCGAGGGTGCAGGCATGGGTGTGCATTGACGGATGCACACCGCATGACCGGTAAAATGCGAAAGAGATGAGAAAGAGGAGCTTTTGATCATAATGCATAGCATGAAATTCATATGTAATATGTTTAACTTGAGAGTTAATGTTCATGCTTGCATTTATTCTGATTATACTTGCCGAGTCATTGGACTCACTCTTCTTCGTTGTTTTGTTGTTGTTGTTTGTTTATTTTAGGTACCTTCACGAGGTCAAGCATGCATGGGAATAAAGAGGATTAGTATTGTTGCACTTGCACGAAATATTCACCATGGAGAAGATAGAGAACTCTAATTATTATTTGTTGATTAGTTCAAGTGGTATTTGATTATGACCTTCAGATTAAGATGTAATAATGGATTAGAACTTCTTTATATTGCTTCCGTGCTTTACTTAAGTTTTATAGATGTTTCTGCTTAGTAGCCAAATTACTTTGCTTGCGGTTATTCATACCTTTTGATAATATTGTTAGAACTTCATTTTTATCAATAAACAAAGGAGCTCTCACGAAATTTTCTGTAATGCCTTAGCATAGTTTTATTATGTTGTTAGTTTGGTAGCATTTCGGGCCATTGTTTGGGTGGGTGTTACGGAGGTCGATCGGTCGAGTCGAGTGCGGTCATGCGTGAATGGTAAGGAGCGCGGAAGCTTCCCGGAAGGTGCAGGAGGGGCGAATCGGTAATTTCGCGAGGCTGCACAAGCGGGACACGACTCTGTTAGGGTTTAGCTGGCGTAACGGGTTGGAGACCCGTTAGCCAAGGGCTATAAATAGGTGTTGGGGGCTGCATACCCCCTTGAGGGTTTTTGTGCATTTGCTCTCCATTTTGTGTGTGTTCCTCCCAAGAAGCATGAAGAGCTCTTGGTGTTTTTGAGGTTTGAGAGGGTGAGGATGGATTGAGAGTCTTGTAATCATTCCTTTGGTTCTAATGTCCATGCGTATGGGGATGTTTCTCTTTTCTTCTCTTTGTGTGCTCTTGTGTTCTGATCTTTCACTTGTGTGAGCGCAGTCTCAGTTTGTGAAACGCGATGTGGTTCTTGAGCTGATGGGAACGGGGTCCCGATCTTCCAACAGGTTCTGGATATGTTCGATTTGGTGGAGGCGCGACACAAATCGATCCGGCTTCCGAACAACACGTCCCGAACCCCGCAATCGCAGCACCACGTCTCCTCAGGTTATCAACCGTGCGCAGCCCGGTTGACCTCGCCAAGAAGGCTAATCCTTGCCTGCGAATCGAAGAACACAAGCAAGAACAAGAAAGATCACAACTGAATTGCAGATATATTGATGTAGCACTCGATAATTGGGGTCTCACAAACCGATGAACGGTGAAACTGTTCAAAGACAGATTTAATCTAAGCAAAACCCACCCTAATGGTGGGGGTGGTGGCTGTATATAAAGGAGTAAGGGGCGTGTAAAACCCCTTGACGCGTCCTTAATGGACTCCAACACGATACAAAGCCGAACGGCCTAAAAGACGGTGTCGCAGCACCCTGATAGATTCTGAACGTCCACTTGTTTCGACGATTCCCGTCGACTCAGAAGGAATTTTGACATGGGACCAGATCCATTGGAAAGGTTATCTTCTCATCTTTCCATACATATGTGGAACGTCCAAAATGGAGTCCTGATGCGATCTGGGCGTCCGTTTTAGTGCAACCTGGTCCTGGACTGCGAGTTGGATTCGAAGTCGGCCACCCTGACAGATTCTGAACGTCCACTTGTTTCGACGATTACTGTTGACACAGAAGGAATTTTGACATGAGACCAGAGCCATTGGAAAGGTTATCTTCTCAGCTTTCCATACATATGTGGAACGTCCAAAACGGAGTCCGGATGCGATCTGGGCGTCCGTTTTAGTGCAGCCTGGTCCTGGACCCGAATTGGATTCGAAGTGGCTTGAGTTGGACATCCAACATGATTTGACCACCCTTGCTGGACTTGTGCGCCCGTACCCTTCTCCAAGTACTTCTGATCCTCTCCATGGTTCCTAATCATAATTAAATCATTAGGTAGTAATCGATTCTCAAATGAACAAAAGAAGTACTTAGGAGCGAGTTCACTGTAAATTCAATTGTCGGCGCGAGCTCTAGTGATTGGTCCTTGAATATCAAGTGGAGGAGTGTTGTGTATATCCGAAGAAGTGATGTCCTCATCATCCTCCCCCTCTTGAAGCGGAGTTGTCCTCAACTCAGCCTCATTTTCTTCTCCCAAGTATGGCTTCAAATCTGAAATGTTAAAGGTGGGACTAACCCCAAACTCGGGAGGAAACTCAAGTTTATATGCATTATCATTTAGCTTCTCAACTATCTTAAAAGGACCAGCAGCTCTAGGCATCAATTTTGACTTTCTTAACTCAGGAAATCTATCCTTTCGCAAGTGCAACCAAACAAAATCACCGGTTCAAGTTTAACTTCCTTTCTACCTTTACTACCAGTAATCCTATATTTTCATTCATCTTTTCAATGTTTGCCTTAGTAGTCTCTTGCATTTTGATAATAAAATCAGCACGCTCCTTAGCATCATTATGAACCCTCTCACTAGTAGGCAAAGGTAAAATATCAATAGGGCCACGGGGATTGAATCCATACACTACCGAAAAGGACTTACCTTGGTGGTGGAGTGTTCCGCTCGATTATATGCGAACTCAACATGCGGCAAACACTCTTCCCACAGCTTCAAATTATTCTTCAAAATAGCTCTCAACATGGTAGACAATGTGCGGTTCACCACCTCGGTTTGGCCATCAGTTTGTGGGTGACATGTGGTAGAGAACAACAACTTTGTACCCAACTTGTTCCATAGAGTACGCCAAAAGTGACTCAAGAACTTGACATCACGATCCGAAACAATAGTAGAAGGCATACCATGCAAACGAACTATCTCTTTAAAAAAGGTCAGCAATATGAGCGGCATCATCGGTTTTATGACATGGTATAAAGTGAGTCATCTTAGAAAATGATCCACAACAACAAAAATGCTATCAAGAGAAAATAAAGCATCTTTGCACACAAAAGCATAGCATGTATCATTAACATCATCAATTGCAGCAAGGTCTGATTTTGTGGCAAGCATAACAGAATTTTTCAAATGTGTTAATTGCTGTTTTTCAGATTTATCATGTTCCTTTGGATCACTAGCAGAGCAGCCTCGCCCCTATCGGCCTCTATAATCTCATTTGGGGTCAAAGGCAGAAAGCAACTTTCTTCCCTTATGCATAAAAGTGTATGTGTTACTACTACCATGGTGCAAAGCATCATTATCAAATTCCCAAGGTCGACCCAATAAAGAGAGCATGCTTGCATGGGAACCACATCACAATCAACATGATCAATATAAGCACCAATGGAAAATGGACTTGGCATGTTTGCGTTACCTTAGCTTTTCGAGTCATTTAACCATTGAATATGGTATGGATGTGGATGCGGTCGCGTGGTCAAGCCAAGCTTCTTGACCAAATCAGAACTCACCAAGTTGTTGCAACTTCCTCCATCAATGATGACACGTGCACGCCGGTTCTTGATTGCAAAGAAGGTCTGAAACAAATTATGGCGTTGAAGTTTATCGGGTTGTTGTACTGCGTCTTGAGGACGCCGCGCACAATGATGCTCCGTGGCGTCGTGTGGACGCCCACCAAGGACGCAGGTCGTCATCACCACCGCCATTGTCGTGCGAGGCAGCAACAACATCATCATCCTCCTCGACATCCGGTGTCGATGTAGCCTCCATCTTACGTGGCGATGTATGCTCGTTGGCTAGGGCAATTCTTCTGCACATGACCAAGTCCATGGCAGCGGTGGCACTGAATGCCGGAGGATTGGCCCGTTGAAGCCACGGAAGAAGAACTCTTAGCTGGATCCTGCAAAGAATGTTTTGTAGAATCTGCAAGGCGTGTCGTGGAAGGTGGCTTCGGTGGCGCTGCTGCCATCTTGTTCACGGTGTTGGAGCGAACGAAAACTCAAGAAGACTTGGGTAGTCCCGTCGATGTAGTCGTCGCGGCGTGTAGAAGGGTCGTCGGTGCGTGCCTTAGCGATTACGTGCGCCCCGCAATTCTTTTTCTGCAAGCATAGCAAGGTGGAACAAGCGGTTGTGATAGTAAATTCTTTATAATCAACAATGTCCTGAATTTCACGCCAGAACCCCGTAGAAACGACAAATCTTATCCTCTGTGTCCTCAACAACCCCACAACGCACCATACCCTTTTGAAGCTCAGCATAATAGTCTTGAACAGAACTATCACCTTGTTCTAAGCGCTGCAATTTTTTTCTCAATTCAAGTTTATATGAGGGAGGAACAAAACGACACGCATAGCTTCTTTTAACCGCTCCCATGTATCGGGTTGTAGCGCATGGTACTTACTTCATTCCACCGAGATAATAGCAAAGTCCTTAAACTCACTAGTAGCTTGTCTAACTCTATGTTGCTCGGGAACTAAGTGAGAGTTAAACTTACGCTCACCGTCATCTCCCAATCAAGATATATTTCAGCATCATAAAGACCGAAAAAGATGGAATGGTAAACTTGACTTTAGCAAAAGGGTCGTCGTTACCATGACGGTTCGGTTATTACCTCCCATACCATGTCGGTTTTTTGAAGACGACGACGTAGTCGTGCATCTTGTGTCGCCGCCGATCAATGTTGCCATCGCATCATACTACGTGGCTTCATCATGATGATGGCCGTCATTGACGGTGGTAGGCGTGCCTCCCATGTGTCCATCCGACCGGTGAGGTCGACCATCCGCCGCTCCACCCGCTCAATGCCTTCCGTGGTGTTCAACTGGGTAATGGCGGCGACGATGGTGTCCAATCTCGCCGAGATCGGTGAGTGAAGCGTTTTGTTTGTCGGCGCAGCTTGTAGGCGGCGCGACTAACACACTCGTTGAAATCGACCGGTGTCCCGTCCTCTTCGTTTCTGCCATGGTTGGTGGAAATACGGGGAAAACAAAGGATTATCCTATCAACTACAAAGGAAGGCGGTGGAACCCGCAAAGGAAGTGACTTACCAAGCTCTTACAAGTGTTCTTACCAAAGCAAGGCAAAGGATACCTGGAGAGTGTGATCCGGCGATTGCAAGGGTCAGAACTGTGCTATCCGGAAGTAGGTATATGGAGCTTGGCAGGCCAATTATGTGAGTGGAACACAAATTGAGAGACCATGTGGAGGTCATCCCATTGTGAGTGATGAGTAATTGACATCGTTTCTCAAAAGTCGAGTTTGAGTCGGTTTGTTCGGACCCTGACGTTGCGAGGTGTAACGGGCTCGGTCGGACTTGGTCAAACCTGGTCAACATGTTTAGGATGTATATTCTTTTGATGCGACAGGTTTGATTTTGTTTATGCTATTTGCGCGTTCATGTATCAAGCGGTGCTATGTGACGTGTTTTCTTGTGCGTGTGTGCAGGACAACGAGGCGAGTCGTGGCGAGACACGGTGGACCGGACTAGGCGCAGGTGGCGCTGAGGTCAGAACGGTCATGAGGTGTCGAAGACGACGTGGACTCGACGTGTTGCGGAGCGTGCGAGGCAAGGAGCGCGGAAGCTTCCCGGAAGGTGCAGAAGGGGCGAAACGGGAATTTCGCAAGGCTGCACAAGCGGGAGACGGCTCCGTTAGGGTTTAGCCGGCGTAACGGGTTGGAGACCCGTTAGCCAAGGGCTATAAATAGAGGTGAGGGGCTGCATACCCCTTAGGACACTTGTGAGCTTATTCATATCTTTGTGTGTGTTGTGTTCCTCCCAAGAAGCATGTGAGGCTCTTGGTGTTCTTGAGGATTGTGAGAGAGTGGATATAAAAGTTAGGGTTTGAAATGAAATGAAATGGATTGGTTTAGTTTCTTGTTTCTATTATCTTTTTGTGAAGTCCTGTGTCTAAGAAAACTTGATAACCAACCTTTGTTATTCTCTCAGATCTTCTCTTCTTACGTGTTGATTTGCTATTGCCTTCTCGGTGGGACTGCACAGCACATTTTCATTTCTAGCAGATTCGGTTCTTTTGTTAGTTAGTTGAGTTCCCTTTTCATTCCTTGTTGATATCTTTTGTTTCCAGAAGAGCATCAATCAAACAGAATTTTCTTGTTCGGTTCATCTCTATTAGGCAACTCTTTCCTTGAGATCAAGTACTGTGCCGATTCTTGTGTTCTCATGCCGACTGCACAAAGTTTGGGAGAGATTTTAGTCTCCAGTCGATAGTTATTTGCTGCCCTTCTTGCTGATTTCGTGTCTTATATTTACCGCGCAATCAACCTCCGTTCTTCCTTTCTTTTGACTGGCTGTTCTTTTCCTTTTGCTTTTATCTGCTTACCCTTCCTTTATCTTTTGCTGCTGAATTGATCATGTTTTCAGCAGCAAGGGAACCACTCGGTTGGCAGTGATTTTTAGTGTCTTTTGCTTGCAGTCTTTTGCTTTTTGCTTTAGGGCCGTAGTGTTCTTTCTCTGACTATTTCAGTTCACGGCTAAAGCTTTCAAATCATTGTTTTCTTTTATCAGCAGCATGTTGGCCTTTGTTCTCAAGCTCATTTCAGTTGGGTTTTTGCAGTAATTAATGTGCTCTCGGGTCTGCAAATTCTCATTTCGTCTCAGCCTAGTTTCATTTCCTTTTGTGTCGGCTGTAGTGCTACTCTTCTCTCGGCCAGAATCCACGTGTGTGTTTTCGGCTGCCCATTCAGTTTTCTTTTTGGCTATGTCTTTGGGTTAGTTTTGGCTAGATTAATAGAACATATTTGGACTGCTGTTTTGAGAGTTTTTAGCTAGTAGTCTGTGTTTCTCGGCTGCTACTTTGTGGATGCTGCATGCTGCCATCATGCTGCAATTAATTCGGGCATGTACCCTTGATACTGTTCTTTGCCGAGAGTGCACCAGTGGACAGGTAGCAGAAATTTCTTTTGGGCTTTGCTTTTGAGCATTTACTTTTAATATCATTTGAAGCAAGTCTCCTGCCGTCAGTTACTTCGGGCAAGTGCCCCTTTGTCTTCTTTTAACTTTTTTGTAGTAGAGTTGATCACTGTTTAAGATTGGCTTTTCGGTTCCCTTGGGTGGATTGCAAATTTGGGGGCAATTTCTAAAAAACGACATTCACCCCCCCTCTGTTGCCATATCCGGTCCTACAATTGGTATCAGAGCCGGTTAGCTCTTCTTGATAGATCTTTAACCGGTCTCAAGAGCCATGGCGACGGACAAGTACTCGACCAAGCCCCCGATCTTTGATGGGATGGATTTTCCATTCTGGAAGAGCCGGATGGAGACCTACATCCAGGCTCAGGGCTACGCCATCTGGCGAAAGGTCAAGGTACAGTTTGTTGTTCCCGCCGATGAGAACATCAATGCCGGGAATATGGCTGATGTTGAGGCAAACGCAAAGGCGAGGAACATCATCATTCAGGGATTGAGCAGAAGCGAATTTGATCGCATCTCTCACCTGACGTCGGCCTTCGATATTTGGGTGACCCTCAATGCTTACCATGAGGGCACCACCCAAATAAAGACGGTGCGACAAGACCAGTTCAAGCGCGATTACAGCAAATTCGAGATGCTTGCTGGTGAGTCCCTTGACGAGTGCTTTTCTCGCTTTCACAAAATTTTGAGCAACCTCCGAGCCGTCGGTCTCACATACTCCGACTCGGATAACGCTCGACAAATTCTTTCGCACTCGATCTTGGGTTTGGGAGATGAAGGTGACTACCATCAAGGACACCACGGACCTCTCGACCTTGATTCTTGACGCGCTTTACTCGCGCCTCAAGACTCACGAGATTGACATAGTCTCTCGTCGGTCAAGTCTCGATCGATGGCACTAATCACCGATCCCACCGCCGCTTCGGTTCTTCTGCGATTCTCTTTGCGGGTTCTCCTATATCGCTCTCGTGATGTAAGCGATGATCGGTTAGAGCGGCTAGAGGATGAACGGTGGCCCTCCTAGCTCGGAAGTTCTCCCATGCTTACAAGAGGAGGAGGGATGGAAAGAGAAGAGGACCATTGATTTGCTTTGAGTGTGGTGGCCCCAACCACATTCGAGCAAACCGCCCCAAAGCGGAGAAGGGCAAGAACGACTACGGCGGTTCGGTCAAGAACGACTACACCGACAAGAACCGCAACAAGAAGCCTCCAGCTCAGACGCAAGGCAAGAAGAAGTTCCGCGACTTTGGGAAGGCCAAGAAGCTTTTCCACCGTGTCCTCTCCGCGTTCGACGACCTCGACCTCAGCGAGGTGGAGGGATGGAGCGACGACGACGGGACGGGTGATCAAGACCCCAAGAGCGGCGAAGACTTCTCCGGCATGTGCTTCATGGCCCTCGAGGCTTAACCGAGCGACAACGGCCGCACTCCGACTCGGACGAGGTATGCCCCACCTATGACCAGCTCAATCATGCTTTTCTTAAGCTAGGTGGATTTCATGCTAGAGCTAAGGCTAGGTGTCTTGAGTTAGAGAAGGAAGTAGCTAGACCGTCACGAGAGCTTACTTCACTTACATCTGCTTCCTCTCGTGACTAATGTGATACATGCCCCGCCTTGATTGGTGATATGGAGAAGCTAAGGACTTCATATGATAGTGTGACCTCGAGCTAGATATTCTTAAGGTGGAGAATGTTAGTCTTTCATTGAACTAGAGATGTTTAGGATTGTTTTCCTTCATCTACCGTTGAGACTACTTCTTGCACCTCATGTGAGGATAAGGATAATGCTTTTAGAGGTCTTTATACATTGCTTCTCGATCTGCCCGAGACTTGTGAAAGTTGTAACAATTTGAAGATGAACCTAAAATGGGAGATCATAAAATTCTTTGAATTACAAGCTTTTCTACTTGAGCCTATTGCTTCATGTGTGAATTGTCCTAAATCGATCACGAGCTTGAATCATTTCAAACAGTTTCAAGAAATGATTGATCATGATAAGAAGTTGGCTCGGTTTGCTTCTAAGGACCTGTTAGCTCACCATGCATTAGTTGTAACAAACTAAAATCTAACTTGATTGCATTGGATGAGAAATGTGTGAAGCTAACTAAGGACCTACTAGAGAAGCCACCTTGTGCTTGTAATGTGATTGTGGAGAAGGGGGAAAAGCCCCCGGGTAAGGTAGAGACGCCTAGCGATGCGAACCAACCTGCTAGCGATGGGATCGTCCCTTCACGTCTACCGTGCGTGCACAAGCCGTCTTCCCTCCGCTGTTGGTCTGTTCTCCTACTCTCTTACCTTCTCATTGTTTCTCCTCCTCCTTGCTCTTCTTGCACTCTCTCTTTCGGGAGTGTCGGTACCTTATGAACACTCTCGAGAAATTTGTAGGAGGCAAGAAGGATCTCAATCTTATTCTAGACCAATCAAAGATTTGCAAGTTCAAGCGGGGTCTAGGATATGATTTCCGTGAGGATGTGAGGAAACATCCACCTGCCGTGCTCAGACCCATAGCCGCAGGTGTGATCGAGGTCAAGCCCAAGAACAAGAAAGTTCAATTTAGATCAGCGGGCTTTGTCCAAGGGATTTCGACGACAAGGTGATTTCACTGCAGACTTGACCTCTAAAGCGAAGCCATCTCATGCTACTTCACCCCTCGGCGGTATCATTGCACCTTCATCGGAAGGATGGGCATTTATTTGACCATTGCTTCAAGCGCCAAGATCGCGAGAGACCGTGTTGCGCTCTTAGGCGTATTCGTGGTCAGCCCGGACCTTGAGTGCACGTAAGACCAACACGAGGTCTAGGCTTGCTCTTGTTGGTAGCTTTGGGCGACATCGAGGACTTGGTTCTTCCGAGTTTTCTTTTTCGTTCTCATGCTCCTCTCGGTCGTGACTTCCGCCGTCACGAGGGTAGATCTCGTTCCATCGAGATAGCTACCCGCGGCGTGATCGCGTCGGCCGCCGGTGCTCAGACTCGCTCTCCGTAGCGGTCGGACCCAAAGAATGACTTCAGTGCGCACATAGACCCTCCGCTTCTTTGAGCGACGGAGGCGTGAGGGTAGTTAGAGGTCGATCGTTTGTGACTACTTCTTACGCTCGACGTGTGACTCAAGATTGGGTGCCAAAATCTATGTTGATTTATCCCGATCGAGACTTTGCTCTCTTGTTGACTTAGGTTCGCCGGGCAGGGAAGGGAAAGGTTTGGCTTGTAGACTCCGGGTGTTCACGACACATGACCGGAGATTCCGTTGGTTTTCTTCCCTTGCCCGAGCTCCGGTGATAAGACGATCACCTTCGAGATGCCTCTTCGGGCGAGTCATCGCCAAAGGTACGATCGCATTAATGATTCATTTGTTTAAAAGATGTTGCCTTGGTTAGTAAGCTGCGGTACAATTTGCTTTCGGTCTCTCACCACCGATGGCGATTTTGAGGTGAGTTTTAAGAAAACAAGCGCAAAATTCTTGATTCTTGGTAGTCCGGTTTATGGATTTCTCGTTTTGGGAGGATCTTTCGTGCTGATTTTTCTGAGTCTTCTGGTGATCCTCTCCGTTGTTTGCTTGCTTCTGAGTCCCGCGATTTTTCCTTCTGGCATAGGAGACTTGGTCATATTGGATTTGACCATTTGACCCGAGTTAGCGGCCACGATCTCATTCGTGGTCCGCGAAACTCAAGATGGTCAAAGATCTTGTTTGCGCTCCATGCTTAAGCACGGCAAGATGGTTGCCGCTTCTCATCCTCCGGTCACGATTACTATGACCGATGCACCGGACATTGCTCCATATGGATACGGTTGGACCGGCTCGAGTGCGATCGGCAGGAGGGAAGTGGTACGTTCTTGTTGTGGTCGATGACTATTCGAGGTACTCTTGGGTGTTTTTCTTAGCCTCGAAGGATGAGACGTTTTCACATTTCCGAGGTCTTTTCTGTTGAGCTTCCAGGTGCCTTACGAGCGATCCGTAGTGACAATGGCACGGAGTTCAAGAATTCCTACTTTGAGAGTTTACGTGGTGAGGCGGTGTAGAGCACCGTTCTCTTCTCCATACGTCCGTCCGAGAATGGCGTTGTGGAGAGAAAGAACCGTACCTTGGTCGAGATGGCGGGCGATGCTTGATGAGTACTCTACACGCGGAAGTTTTGGGTGAGGCTATAGCTACCGCGTGCCATGTTTCCAATCGAGTTTTCTTGGGCACACTTGCTCGCACTTCTTATGAGTTGAGATACGGCAAAGCCCGGTGTTTCTCATTTTCGTGTGTTTGGTTGCAAGTGTTTTATTCTGAAGTCCGGGAACCTAGACAAGTTCGAGTCACGTTCTTGTGATGGACTTTTTCTGGGCTACTCGACTTCTTGGCGGGCCTATAGGGTGCAGGCTGCGAGTCTAGTAAAATGGTAGAAACACGTGAGGTAACTTTCGATGAGGCGGTCCGGGACTAGGCCCGATATCTCGAGTTCACTAGAGCATCCGAGACCATCTTTGTGGACGATGAGGATGATGGAGATGAGGTTGTCTACCCGATCGGTCCCTTCTCCACCCCTTGAGGTGCCTTCTTCCACCGCACCTCGAGGCGATCGCCCTTACCTTACGCTATTACGGAGCTAGTGGCTCTGTTCCTACCCGTCAGTAACGAGGTAGAGGCCACTTCTTCGTCTCATCCAGACCTCCAAGACATATCCAAAATCTCATCCTTCGAGCGGATGATTGGAGATCTATTTGAGCGAGTCACACGTTCCAAGTCTCGGCGTGTCATTTTCATCTCCACTCGCCTTCGTAGCTTCCTTTGAGCCCAAGGACGTTTGCCATGCTTTATCGACGAGTCTTGGGTCAACGCCATGCATGAGGAGCTAGAGAGTTTCGAGAGAAACAAGGTGCGGACGCTTGTTGAGCCCCTCAAGATCAAAATATCATTGGAACCAAATGGGTGTTCAAGAACAAGCAAAGTGAGGATGGGGTAGTCATTGAAACAAGGCTAGGCGGTTGCAGTGGGTACTCCCAGGTTGAGGGTCTGGATTTCGAGGAGACCTTTGCCCCTGTAGCTCGTCTTGAGGCCATTAGAATTCTGCTTGCCTTTGCAGCTTCTAAGGGTTTCAAGCTTTACCAGATGGACGTCAAGAGTGCCTTTCTCAATGGCTTCATTGAGGAAGAAGTCTATGTCAGACAGCCTCCAGGTTTCGAGAACCCCAAATACCCTAGTCATGTCTTCAAGCTTTCCAAAGCATTGTATGGACTTAAGCAAGCCCCTAGAGCTTGGTATGAGAGGCTTAAGTCCTATCTATTGAGACATGATTTTGAGATGGGTAAAGTTGACAAGACCTTGTTCATTCGCCGGCAGCAATGACCTTCCGCCGCCTAAATTTATGTCGATGACATTATCTTTGGCGGCTCTTCTCATGCTCTAGTTTCACAGTTCTCGGATGTCATGAGCACCGAGTTTGAGATGAGCATGATGGGTGAGTTGACTTTCTTCCTTGGCTTCCAAATCAAGCAGACTCGGGAGGGTACCTTCTTGCATCAAGGCAAGTACACCGTGATCTCTGAGACGTTTCGATATGAGTGATGGAAAGCGGTGTCGACTCGATGGCTTCTACGGCCACACTTGACCCGATGAGGACGGCGAGCAGTTGATCAAAAGAGTTGAAGTATGATTGGCTCTCTCTTGTACCTCACTGCCTCGAGACCGGACATACACTTTTCTGTGTGTCTTTGTGCCCGGTTTCAGGCTTCTCCTCGCGTATCTCACCGCCAGGCGGTGAAACGCATCTTTCGGTACCTTCGAGCTACCATTGACTATGGTATCTGGTACTCTTCCTCCTCCTGTCTATCCCTTAGAGCCTATTCGGATGCAGACTTTGCTGGCTGTAGGATAGATAGGAAGAGCACCGCACTGCCGGTTCATTGGCACTTCTCTCGTTTCTTGGTCTTGAGGAAGCGGTCCGGTGTTGCCTGATCCACCGCAGAGGCCGAGTGCGTTGTCGCAGCCGATTCTTGTAGCCAAGTGCTGGATGGTCTCGACTGCGGGACTTTGGGTTGCTATCGATCGTGTTCCGCTCTTTTGCGATAACACGTCTGCGATTAGCATTGCTAAGAACCCAGTGCAGCACTCTCGGACCAAGCACATCGATATCAGATATCACTTTCTTCGAGACCATGTAGAGAAGGGTGACATCGTGCTCCAGTTTGTGGAGAGTGACCACCAGTTGGCTGATATTTTCACCAAGCCTTTGGACAGCTCGAGGTTTTCAGCTCTGCGGGGAGAGCTTGGGGTGGTTTGTCCTTACGGACTGTTGTGAGGGGGAGCTTTGGGATTTATTGCTTTATCATATTATTTTGCTTCTGTATCCTTACTATTGCATCGCATTTTCGGGTGCATTGGGTTTAGTCCTTCTAGCATAGGTTAGAGTGTGTCTCTTGTTGAGTGCTTAGACTTCTTGCTCTTATCTTGTGCTTTCAAGATAGCTGTTTCTTATCTCACTAGGTTGAGCTCACTCACTTCTTCTAGGTTCTAGCGAGGGTTGGGCCACCCTCGGGTAGGCAGTGCGTGTTTGCTCTCTAGTGTGCGTTTTCTCGGCAATTTGTTGTCCCGGAGACATATGGGATAGATGAGAGTCGATCGAGCCATAGTATTCTCTATATCTTATCTATGCTTTAAGGATTGCTGTTTTCTTTGCCGACTTCTCGATTTTATTGCTTTGGTTTGGGGAGTTCATTTGGGAACTTCTAGATTTTAATGATGACATAACTCAACTTGAACTAAAAGCTGCATCACCTGTTGAGGGGGAGCTGGATTTTCTGCATGTCATTCTGTATTGTAATATAAATACATTGAGCCTTGATTATTATCCGGTTATGACATGCTTATGATGATTTACATCTTGCCATGATTTATGCTTAATTGCTAGATTTATCATGACTTCATATGTGTAGACTAGCTTTTGCCATGATGAGTTAATTAAAATTGCCCAATTTGAAGTAAAACTTGTCATGTTAGCATTTGAGATTAGTCTCTCTTGAGCTATCCTTTTATGATTCATGCCATGTCAAATAGGCTAGGTTGAGCGTTGAATCTCTTTTGAGCCTTAGTTTGAGCTGTCTTAAACTCTTGATGTAACATGAGTTAGTACAACTTGTTAAAAAAAATAGAGACAAAAAGATCTCTTCTGTGCGAAAAAACTGATCTCACCAATTCTTTCTCACGAGACGGCTTGCCATTGCACTAGGCATGAACTTGGAGAGAGTTTTGGATGACCTAGACTATCTTCTTAAGCTTTTTGCTTGGAGTAGTCGCAGCATGGCTTGAGATCTAGCACATGATAAAAATAGTGGTTGAAAACAACCATAAGTTTCAAAAGAAAAATATCATTTGTGCTCAATTTGCTTGAGTTATCAAAAGAATCAAGTACTTGAACCATTGTTTCACTCTTGAGTATATAACACTCTATTTTGGCTCAATATTAGATTCTTGGTTCCGCTTAGCTTGATTGATATGGCTTGCATCATCCTTGGATGTCTCTAGCTAGACTTTGCTTATTGATGACTTGACATGCTCATAAATGCACTAAAATTCAGATTGTCATCTAATTGCTTCTAGCTAGCTTATACATATCCTGTCATGATCTAGATAGCAGTTCATTGAGTTATGGCTTGGTGTATTACATTATGGTCATTATGGATAATTCTCATGGCTCTAAATGCTTAGAATAAACAAACTTCAGCCATTTCATCCATCATCATGACTTATTTTCTCCTTCTTTCATTCTTGATGGGTTTATTGCCAAAAGGGGGAGAAATTAGTGGTAGAAAAAGCCACTTCGGGAGCTTTGAGGAAAAATTGTTCTTTCTTTTACTCCTTCTGTCGACATGGTCATTACCTTCACTCTTTACTTATGGACCATGTTAGACTCTTCAAACTCAACTTGTGCTTTTTCGGTGTTTGTCAATATACTCATCAAGGGGGAGATTGAGAGACCATGTGGAGGTCATCCCATTGTGAGTGATGAGTAATTGACATCGTTTCTCAAAAGTCGAGTTTGAGTCGGTTTGTTCGGACCCTGACGTTGCGAGGTGTAACGGGCTCGGTCGGACTTGGTCAAACCTGGTCAACATGTTTAGGATGTATATTCTTTTGATGCGACAGGTTTGATTTTGTTTATGCTATTTGCGCGTTCATGTATCAAGCGGTGCTATGTGACGTGTTTTCTTGTCTGTGTGTCTGCAGGACAACGAGGCGGAGTCGTGGCGAGACACGGTGGACCGGACTAGGCGCAGGTGGCGCTGAGGTCAGAACGGTCATGAGGTGTCGAAGACGACGTGGACTCGACGTGTTGCGGAGCGTGCGAGGCAAGGAGCGCGGAAGCTTCCCGGAAGGTGCAGAAGGGGCGAAACGGGAATTTCGCAAGGCTGCACAAGCGGGAGACGGCTCCGTTAGGGTTTAGCCGGCGTAACGGGTTGGAGACCCGTTAGCCAAGGGCTATAAATAGAGGTGAGGGGCTGCATACCCCTTAGGACACTTGTGAGCTTATTCATATCTTTGTGTGTGTTGTGTTCCTCCCAAGAAGCATGTGAGGCTCTTGGTGTTCTTGAGGATTGTGAGAGAGTGGATATAAAAGTTAGGGTTTGAAATGAAATGAAATGGATTGGTTTAGTTTCTTGTTTCTATTATCTTTTTGTGAAGTCCTGTGTCTAAGAAAACTTGATAACCAACCTTTGTTATTCTCTCAGATCTTCTCTTCTTCTGTGTTGATTTGCTATTGCCTTCTCGGTGGGACTGCACAGCACATTTTCATTTCTAGCAGATTCGGTTCTTTTGTTAGTTAGTTGAGTTCCCTTTTCATTCCTTGTTGATATCTTTTGTTTCCAGAAGAGCATCAATCAAACAGAATTTTCTTGTTCCGGTTCATCTCTCTATTAGGCAACTCTTTCCTTGAGATCAAGTACTGTGCCGATTCTTGTGTTCTCATGCCGACTGCACAAAGTTTGGGAGAGATTTTAGTCTCCAGTCGATAGTTATTTGCTGCCCTTCTTGCTGATTTCGTGTCTTATATTTACCGCGCAATCAACCTCCCGTTCTTCCTTTCTTTTGACTGGCTGTTCTTTTCCTTTTGCTTTTATCTGCTTACCCTTCCTTTATCTTTTGCTGCTGAATTGATCATGTTTTCAGCAGCAAGGGAACCACTCGGTTGGCAGTGATTTTTAGTGTCTTTTGCTTGCAGTCTTTTGCTTTTTGCTTTAGGGCCGTAGTGTTCTTTCTCTGACTATTTCAGTTCACGGCTAAAGCTTTCAAATCATTGTTTTCTTTTATCAGCAGCATGTTGGCCTTTGTTCTCAAGCTCATTTCAGTTGGGTTTTTGCAGTAATTAATGTGCTCTCGGGTCTGCAAATTCTCATTTCGTCTCAGCCTAGTTTCATTTCCTTTTGTGTCGGCTGTAGTGCTACTCTTCTCTCGGCCAGAATCCACGTGTGTGTTTTCGGCTGCCCATTCAGTTTTCTTTTTGGCTATGTCTTTGGGTTAGTTTTGGCTAGATTAATAGAACATATTTGGACTGCTGTTTTGAGAGTTTTTAGCTAGTAGTCTGTGTTTCTCGGCTGCTACTTTGTGGATGCTGCATGCTGCCATCATGCTGCAATTAATTCGGGCATGTACCCTTGATACTGTTCTTTGCCGAGAGTGCACCAGTGGACAGGTAGCAGAAATTTCTTTTGGGCTTTGCTTTTGAGCATTTACTTTTAATATCATTTGAAGCAAGTCTCCTGCCGTCAGTTACTTCGGGCAAGTGCCCCTTTGTCTTCTTTTAACTTTTTTGTAGTAGAGTTGATCACTGTTTAAGATTGGCTTTTCGGTTCCCTTGGGTGGATTGCAAATTTGGGGGCAATTTCTAAAAAACGACATTCACCTCCCCCTCTGTTGCCATATCCGATCCTACACAAATTAATAACAGATAGTAATGCTGAATAAATGTCCAAAGCACTGGTCCTAGTTGCTGGTCTAAATGTGTCCTATAACAGGTATGATATGAAGAACAAGGAGTCAAGAACAGAATAAAGAAGCAAAGACAGCAACAAAGATGGCCAGGCACCGAGAAACTTAATTCAGCACAAACACAACACAAATGAGGCTCTGTCACCTAAAACTGTGCTCTGTCACGTTTTTTTTTTTTTTTCTTTTTTTTTTTTGGCCACGGATGGCACTCGCAGCACTATCGTAGGTGCCGAAAATTTTTTTTCTTTTATTTTTTGTATTTTTTCGCAAAGCGAGCACGGAATAGGAACCACACAAAGTTTCACCTCTATCTGATGTAAGGTGTGGTCTACAGAAAATGATGAATGTGCACACAATTCGGTGATGAAATTTCGGAGTTCGAGTACTCAACCTTCCAGGCCGAATTTGGGCAAAATAAATTCGTCGAACCCGACAAAGTCGGGGAGATTCGGATGTAAAATTTAATTTCACCCAACTTCAAAAAAAATCGCTGATTTGAGTCAGTATGCAAAAGTTATGGCTGTTTGAAGTAGGGCCTCCGAGTTATGGTTTTTGTGGTGGCCGAAACTACGATCGGGTAGGATCAATCTGTGAAAATTGGGGCCGGAAGCTCGGGGAAACGTGGGGGATGGTGCTGGGCGATCACGAGACACGATGGATGACTCAAACAGAGGGTGGGATATGGGTGGGAAAATAAAAATTGACGGCTAGGGTTTGTATGAAAGGTAGCGGAAGCAAGACGATCCGGCTAGGGTTTGTATGAAAGGTAGCGGAAGCAAAGCAACCCGAAACAAAACACGATCTAAACCAGCAACACAACTCGACTAAGGACACAAACTCAACACTACGGACTCTGGAATCAAATTGTGCAAAAGGCTAAACACGATCTAGGACAGAAAACAACCTATGACTATAATTTTTTTAGGGCTTTTTCTTGGACTCTAGGATGAAATTGAAAACAACAAGATGGGTAAACTCGAACCTGGAGGAACACCTGAAGCTCTGATTACCACTTGATGGGAACGGGGTCCCGATCTTCCAACAGGTTCTGGATATGTTCGATTTGGTGGAGGCGCGACACAAATCGATCCGGCTTCCGAACAACACGTCCCGAACCCCGCAATCGCAGCACCACGTCTCCTCAGGTTATCAACCGTGCGCAGCCCGGTTGACCTCGCCAAGAAGGCTAATCCTTGCCTGCGAATCGAAGAACACAAGCAAGAACAAGAAAGATCACAACTGAATTGCAGATATATTGATGTAGCACTCGATAATTGGGGTCTCACAAACCGATGAACGGTGAAACTGTTCAAAGACAGATTTAATCTAAGCAAAACCCAACCCTAATGGTGGGGGTGGTGGCTGTATATAAAGGAGTAAGGGGCGTGTAAAACCCCTGGACGCGTCCTTAATGGACTCCAACACGATACAAAGCCGAACGGCCTAAAAGACGGTGTCGCAGCACCCTGATAGATTCTGAACGTCCACTTGTTTTGACGATTCCCGTCGACTCAGAAGGAATTTTGACATGGGACCAGATCCATTGGAAAGGTTATCTTCTCAGATTTCCATACATATGTGGAACGTCCAAAATGGAGTCCGGATGCGATCTGGGCGTCCGTTTTAGTGAAACCTGGTCCTGGACTCCGAGTTGGATTCGAAGTCGGCCACCCTGACAGATTCTGAATGTCCACTTGTTTCGATGATTCCTATTGACACAGAAGGAATTTTGACATGAGACCAGAGCCATTGGAAAGGTTATCTTCTCAGCTTTCCATACATATGTGGAACGTCCAAAACGGAGTCCGGATGCGATCTGGGCGTCCGTTTTAGTGCAGCCTGGTCCTGGACTCCGAATTGGATTCGAAGTGGCTTGAGTTGGACATCCAACATGATTTGACCACCCTTGCTGGACTTGTGCGCCCCGTACTCCTCCAAGTACTTCCTGATCCTCTCCATGGTTCCTAATCATAATTAAATCATTAGGTAGTAATCGATTCTCAAATGAACAAAAAGAAGTACTTAGGAACGAGTTCACCTGTAAATTCAATTGTCGGGCGCGAGCTCTAGTGATTGGTCCTTGAATATCAAGTGGAGGAGTGTTGTGTATATCCGAAGAAGTGATGTCCTCATCATGAGCCCCTGCTCCTTTTCTTTGTTTGCCAAGATCTTTTCTAGTTTTTGTTCTTCAGTTTGTCAGCAGTAAACATGTGCGTGTGTTGGTCTCTTTTGGTTGCAGTTTGTTTATTCCCTTGAAGTCTTCTTGCCGATCTTTCCGAGGTTATAAACTGGTTTATGTCTAGTTTCGGCTGGTTACTCCAAGTTTATGTTCTAGCCCAGTCGATTGACTATCTCCCTATTGAACAACTCTGTGAAGAAGTTCAATCTCAGCACATCTTGCTGCAGCAGATTTCTGGTTCTACTTGCTCTCTTGTGCAATTTCCTTCTTTCTCTTTTTTCGGTTTGATCCAACAGCTGCCATCTTTCTTCTCGGTCTTGTGCCTTCCTGCTGCTCTTTTCCTTTTTTGTTTCTTGAGCAGTCTTTGATCGGCAGGTTTCTTCAGACTTTTGGCAGTAGCAGAAGCTTTTACCTTGTTTGATTTTCTGTCAAAACCTTCAGAGGACAGCCCCTTCTTCTCCTTGATTTACTGCAACTATCTTCTTCAGTTTGATCTGCCATCTATTTCAGCTAGCATGTGCTTTTGTTGTCTGTTTGATCTCAATAAGTAATTTGCCATTTAGTTTCGGCTGTTGGTTTATTTTTGGTCCAGTATTGCAAAACCGAAAGCTATTATCCTCTCTGGTCTGCCCTTCATTTTTCTGTCCACTCTTTGTCTCTTTTGTTTGCTGAAAAGGATACTTTCGGCTGCAGCAGCAAGACTGCTTTCTACTTGGCTGCAGCATCAAAATAGCTCTTTAATTCTTTTCAGCCAGCACTGGTTTTGTTTATTTGCAGCAGCATCTATTTTTCAGCTTTGCTCCTTAGTGCCTCTTCTTTTTATTCTTTTTCTGATTTTCCTCCATTTTGCATGCAGATCAAACGACATTATTTTCAGCTGAATTTTTACTGATTACTCCCTGATTTATGCTGAATTTATTAGTATCGCACGCGTTCCAGTTTTCAGCAAAATTAATTTTCTGTGAGTTGCTTCGTTCTGCATCTTTTTGAGTAATCAGTGTACAAATTCTCGGGGGCGATTTTCAAGAGAACGACATTCACCCCCCCTTTGTCGCCATTTCGGTCCTACATAAGTGATGCATTAGCATCTAACATATTTCGACCAGATAGTTGTTGAGACATCGATTCAACCATAGGGTGGTCTGACCTCTTCAGTAGAACTGGTCTGACTGTCGACTGGTCTAGATGAGTAGACAAAGCTTGTCAAAAATGATGTGACCACCTACGTAAAGCTGGTCTGACCTCCGATCGGTCTAAACGAGCATAAACCACTTGTCGAAAGTCTTTTGAGAAGCTGGTCTTTTGCAATACTAGCAGATCTAAAGACAATTTATGTTGGTTCAGATTCTACTTTAAACTTTCCTAGTTCGAGTACTTTGACAACTTTAGGAGGAATGTTCTTAGCATGCTTAATAAAATTAAATCCTAGACCATGATTATTCATACAAGTTTTTGACTTGTCTAGGATCATATTCAAATTCTTTTTGCCAAAGGAAACATCTCTAAAGTGTTCTTAAGATACTCATTTTCTTTAGACAGTGAGGAACACGATGAACACTTAACATATTCATTAGCAATATCATTAGAAGCATTAGACCGGGCCAATCTCTCTTTTTTAGCAAAATCAATAAGTTATCTAGTCAATACTTTTATTTCAGCGTTAAGCTTAGGGCAGTTGTTGAATTGATTCCTGAGATAAATTAAGTCTAGCATGTACCAACTCATACTTAGAACATGCTTTAGAAGAGTTAGACATAAGCTTTTCAATTTCATCATTAGAAGGTTTAACTTTTTCATCACAAAAATCATGTACGATTCTTAGTTTATCAAATCTATCAGTTACATCTCTAAGTTGAACCAGGTTAGTTGCATTAACAGAACTAGCAGTTTCTAACACAGAATGTAAGACTTGACAAGCTCCACAGAATCATCTTTAGGAATAGATGATCTAAGTCTATTAATATCAGAATTCAAATTTTCGACTACAAAATTGTTTTCTTTCAATTACTTTTTAGTCTTTTAAATTCAATAACAATTTTAACTAGATTATCTTCAAGCTCATCATATGACAGTCTTACCTCCTCGGGATCACTGTAGTCATCATTGTTGTTGCTTGCCATGAAGCACAGGCTCGTGAAGTCGTCAGTGTTCTTCTTCTTACCTTTGATATCATCTTCATCGTGGTCGTTGTCGCCGTAGCTCTCAAAATGACCATCACTTAGTTCAAGACGCTCGATAGCTAATAGAACTTTTTTTAGCAACTTTGCGATGGAAAGATCCACCCTTGGTATTATTCTTGGATGGTCAACCACAATAATTCCTATCTTCTTTATTCGCTTTCCCTTTGAGCTTAGGGCAATCCATATTAATGTGGCATGGCTCACCACACTCACCTGATCGGACTTAGAGCTCTACCTCACTTTCTCATCCTCAGATTGTTGAGTGCCTTGTATGGTCGTGAGGAGATTAACACCGAGTCCTCTTCAGGGAGCTACTCGAACTGATCTTCTGAAAAAGAGGACAAAGCAAAAAAGAAAACACAAGACAATGCACTCAATAAAGCAGCCTGTATAGGGTTAGTCACAAGTGCTAAAGATGAAGATTTAGTAGTCTTAGATGGCAGCACTTCCATCTCATAGGTTTTCAATCCAGAGTACAAATCATCCATGGTTAAAGTATTTAGATCGATGGTTTGATTAATGGTCATACGACTATCAACTACTCTGAACCTAAAGACCTCAAAATTTTAGTAACAATATCTCCATCAGCAGGAATAGCACTAACTCCACGCAAGTTACTCAAATTCTTCTCAAAACGAGCAAAAAGAACATCATAGATTTACTAAGCTTCATAGTACAATTGGAGTGCTCTTTTTGATACAGATTGTTGCACACCTTTTTGATTTTAGTGGTTCCTTCATGATAATCGCAAAGAGTTTTCCATATTAAATGGGTAGACGCAATATGAGCTACATGATCAAATTCTTTGCGAGAAATCCCTTGAAAAAGCAAGTGTAACACCCCAGGACTCACATTACCCTGGGATGCTACTAAAACTGCTCTACAAGTAGCCAATTTACAAGATAAATTAAACTGACAACAATTACTAAACAAGATAGTATAAGCGGAAGCATAAACAACTAAGGGATAACAGGATAGTGATAGCAATTCACTATTTACAACATCCTCCAACATTTTAATCTAAAACATAGTTCACAAATTTAACATTATTATGATAATGTAATCAAAGCTATGTAAAGAGCTAGAATACTTTCAACTTTACTGCAGCATTAAACTATGATCCAAGTGCATCAGTGAGGTGCTGTTCTACCCTTCCCATGCATGCTCAAAGTCCACCTGTAGGGAGGGAGAAACAAGGGTGAGATAAAATCTGAGCAAGCAAACTGTTTAACAGGCTATTGAAACTACAAACAATTATACATCATCATTTATAATTCCATACAACTACAACCACAATTCATGTCCATAATTTATTAATCACCATAAACTTCCATGAATCATACCTCTTCAATTTCAGATTTAATTGGCATATGAATGCAGTCATTTAAATATCAGTCAAATGCATATGAAACATTTAGTCTTCCACAACTACAATAGATTAATCATCAACATTTAATCTTCCACAATCAACAATGTTATATCCTCAACTTCAAATCACCATCAAAGACAATAAAGCATATGTATGATCATCTCACTACTTTATTAATTCTCACATCCACAATTGCTATCAACAATTAATACAAGTGAAAAGAATCTCATGCCACAACCACAACTCTTACCATACACAAGGGACGAATCCCATTCCACGACCACATCCACAATCATCATACCACAAGTAACTCACAAGAGCCAATTTCACATTACAACAAGAAAGTTGTATATTTCACAAAATAACATCACCATAATATGTTGCATATGTATGCAAATGATCTTTCTACAATGCAATGAATATGAATGCTTCATGCTATGCTCCACATCACTCTTGCCAGGGCAGGAATTGTAGTTCATCGTATTACGGCAATATACGATGCTTCCGCGGGCGAAGAGGTGCATCGTATTCTGACAATATATGATCTTTGTCAGATGCAGTCGGCGGCTAAGTGCGGCGACATCCACATATGCAAATGACATGATATGACATGAATGATATGATAATTCATAAATCTCATTAGTTCATCCACAAGGAGCATTATCATGCTGTCAACATATCCACATCCACCACATGTTAATTTTATGTCCACATTATAACATTAAGCAAGAATTCCACATGTCTACTAGCAGATTATCAACATATCATTGGATAAATACTTGCTACCATCTCCACAATTAAAATATCATGCAATCATGGCATAATGTATCAAATTAAGATAATAATGTAAATTGCAGGTAGAAGAAATAACAAGTTAAACGGTAGCAACCACCGCTACGTTCACTTGCCTCAATCCGATGAAGCGAAGTAAAAATCAAGAGCGCTCAGGGACAAGACCACCTGTCCAAAAGACAACTCTCAGCACACAACCACAGCATACAAACACGACTAAAATAATTAAGACGTCACTAGAACCCCGAACCCGCACAAACTCTTCTCCGCTCAACAATTCAGTAAATTACCCTCTGCAGCGCTGCTTCACAATTTAGTATCTTTAAAAATAATGTCCAATACAACAAAGGATACCTCTCTAGATTCATGACTTAAAAACCTACAATTTTCATGGAGAACAACTATTTTTATTTTAATCACAGCTAGGCATAATTTAATACTCAAAATAGAGAAAGAACTCTGCTCTGGCAGATTGGACAGTAGTGTTCAATCACGTGCCAACAACAGCACAGAGGTCTAAAAATTCTGAAATTTATACAGAAGCTAGATCTATAAATTATCTACATCTTCCTCAATTATGGCCATGACCAGAAAATTAGTTTACTATTTCTAAACTCCGGATTACCATCGGACTGTACCAATCTGCCCGCCTGACGGACAGCGGTATTACCGACTCCGTATCTCCCAGATCCCACGGTAGACAAATCCGAAAAACATACAGGAGATGCATCTGGAAGTCCTCTACAACTTTACTTTTGGGAAGACCCGCAGGAAAATTCATTTTCTAGATCAAAACTGCGTGATAAGCCGCGCTGCGCGAATCAATCTACAGACAGACATCATCTAATCTCTAATCGGGCAAGTAATCTATTAACTACCTTCATAATCTGTGCCAAGAATCCTAATTAACCCATAAAATAGAGGATTTGAGATGGAGAAAAATTACCTAGATGAAGAATTTCCCCAATTTTTCCTCCTCTTCTTCTTCTCCTTCCTTCTTCCTTCTTCTCATTCCTTCTCCTCCAATGGCAGCAGCTCTTGGGGCACCCATGGCAGCAATAGGGGGAGGGGAGGCCAAAAGGAGGTGGAGGGAGGGGTGGCGGCTGTAGGGAGGGAGGGAGGGCTAGGGTTAAATGAGGGGAGAGGGGTGGTGCGGCCATATGGGGGGTGGCGCACCCCCTTGGACCCTTGGCCCAAGGGTGGTTGGCCCACCTCCCAGGCAGCCCAACACTAAATTTTAAAATAATTTTTAATATATTTTATTCCCCTTCCAATGTTCTACAATTTATATTTTCCCTTCCAGCGATTTACCAAAAAACCGGCGATTCCGCGATTGATTAAAAACTTTCGCTGTAACGACGTTCAGGATATTACAGCAAGTTACGAGGATGGGTATTTAAATCAACATTTATTTTATTTTTGATAATAACATCAGTAGGAACCACATAAGGTTAAGAAATATGTTTCTAGACATCACTGCCTTGAACCTCAATGTAAGCTTTCATACGACACTTCCAAAAAGCAAAATCAGTGCCATCTATCATGGGGGAATGATTCACATACCTCTCTGATTCCATCGCTACATGCACTGATACCACTTGTAGAATCGAATACTGCAATTAGAGGGGGGGTGAATGATTGTTACCGCTTTTGAAGTCTCCTGATGGTCAGTGAAACTTACGACTACTCAGTAGATCCGAGGCAGGGTGAGGCAGAGGCATGACAACAACTACTGGGAGGCAGAGTTGAGGCGGTGAGGTCTCCATTGGCTGCTTGGTTCTCCTTAGTGAGGCACTGCGGCCTACCGATAGCCTCCCCAACCATCTTCTAGGCCGCCACTACCATCATCACCCACAACATCCTTGCACTTTTTTAGGTGAAAGTTCAAAATTTTTATTTGAATGTTTCAAATTTGAGTTCATTTTTTAAAACTCAAGTTGAAAGTTAAAATTCCCAATTGAAACTTTCAAAATCACAGTTGAAAGTTCTAAATTTTGCACTTGAAAGTCAAGTTTTTTCAATGGTTGGAATGGTGGCCAGCCATTGAGTTATTGGGTGTCCCCTTGGTCATCTGCAAGTAGAACTTTGTAAAATTATTATTGCCTATCTAAGTGTCCCACAAAGAGCATCTTTGTGGTTATGCCATTTTAACTCCTCATGTTTCCACATAGCTCCAGTACTTAATTAGCTCTGCTCCATATGTCACGCCTAATTTGATCGTTATTTGATCCATTGGGAAGGGTAGGACGATTGTTTAAAAAGGGGTAGGGTAGGATGCTATAGGATTGTTGCTGCTTTTTGAAGTCTCCTGGTGTTCGGCGAAGCTTTTGACTGCTCAACATTTAATTGCTTGGTCGTCATATACTTTGAGATGGTTTCGACCACTCAGCGCTTGATCGCTCGATCACTTCAACCTGTAGGATCTACAACCAGTCTGCACGTGGTCATAAACTTCAGCCTACCAACATTGTTCAAACAAATCATGAACTAGTCTGATTCAAGATGATCTTTATTGCTAGATTTCGTGGATTTACAAAGTGCCGTCACAAACACCCCTAAAAGCCTTCCCGTCAAAAAGCCCTCAAAAACTTTCTCTAATCTCTTTAAAAACCCTACATTAACCCATAGCCTATCCCTGATTTTATATGTTAATATCACAAATCGTGTCTGCCTCAAATGTGGACTCAAAACTTTATCTATTTCGAAAACCAAGGGACCCGAAACCCTTCTGGACACGGGTTTTAACCAAACTCTAAATCTTCTCAGTTATGGACTCCATCCACAACTCCTAACTCACCACATGATGAAGTCCCCAGGACATCTCCTGTATTTTCATCACGCACCGTCACCTCACGTATCGAAGCCTCCAGGACAAAACCTCATGTTGTCTCTCCACGCATCACCACCATTGATCTCCACGTTCCCCAGCATGAGCTCGACCACTTCGTGACATCCTCGACCGCCTAGACCTCAGATTTTCCCATCCTAGTCCCGGTCCTTCTCGTCAATGATTATGACCATCTCTACGCCCACCTGCAATGCAAAGACCAAATGAACGTTTTTCCCGGCACAAGTTCTTTCCATCTTGATCGACATTAGTCCACACACTCAAAACACACCTTTAATCATCCATCAACATCAATCAGATCACCCACAACCATAAATTCTATCGCCTTTTAGAATCTAGCCTTATATCACTCATTACGACCGGTTACAACTGCTATGCACAGACTGGTCACTAGCTCATTGAGTAATTGAAAACATAAGTACTCGGGAATTCCTATCGTTCTGCTCAGAACACTCAGAAATCACAAGTTTCATAGCACTACCAACTACCAATCAGTCACCAAACCATTGAGTATTGACTACTGAGCACCAATCGCGAAGTCTAAGACAATAGGTCACTATGTCTATGACTACCAATCACAAAGTTCACAGCTACCCATCACCGTCCAGCCACTATAGCAATGACTACAGACTATCGAGTACCAATCTGGTATTGTAGCATGAACCACTGACCGGTTATTATTGCTCACTCTATCGGTCACCAATTGCGGTTGACTCCTCTGACTATCGACCATGGTCAACAAGCCGTGATCGGCCTGCTGTGGTCATCTACCATTACCAACCTACCGTGGTCATCTGCCATGCTCGATTGCCGTAGTCAACCTGCCTTGATTGACTGCCATGGCCGATCTACCTTGAGCGACTATCATGCTTGATGGACCTTGATCATCTGCCGTGGTTGACTGTCGCCCTGAAAACTCCAGCAACACAAGCGCATCGACCAGAACTTTTACAAATGCAAATTCCAATGAAACCCAAATGTTAATTATTCATCATCACTAAATACATGACCACCATATGGTCTAACAGATGCCATGATATCACTGGGCACTTATTATAATTTTAATTACCTACGAATAATTTCTTGGAGATCATGAAAAATCTAGAACACCAATAATAGTTCAGAACATACATAATACTATCTAGTTTTTTTCTACCATTTCTGTGCCAATACAAATTTATTTATTTAATATTTTGTGAATTGAAAATGCGGTGTTAATTTGAGACATCTCTTTTTGAGAGATTATGTGAGAAGTTCTAGGATATTGTGTGATGAACCATTGCCAAATTTGTGGAGTTGGATTTTGAATTGTGCTCAATTTGTAATTTACAAAGGTTGTTTCGTCAGAGAAACCAGTTTGACCACTAGAGATTTGCTGGTCAGACCGCATGGCGATTTGACTGCTAGGGTGTTGCCGGTCAGACCACCGGACGGTATGACCGAGGATTTAATGGTGGTTGCAATATTCCAAACAGGGTTGTTTGCACTGGGCTTTACCGGTCTAACTGGCCTTTGGTTGGCGGTTAGACTGGATTTGAGGGCTATTTTCAAATTTTGAGAATTAGATTTTTGGTTGAATTAAATTATGTTTAGTAACTGCATTTATGTTGCATGAAGCAAGTTTTAACTAATGTGGGTCAAGTTGTGAAGAACTTATGCCCAAAAATGATTTCTTTGTCTTTGTATGTGTAGGAAAACTTGGATTCAATCATGGTCAAGAGCGAGGATTAGGGCTACACTTATAGAGGAGCTGAGGCCCAGAATGGCCAAGAATACTAGGTGAGATGGTTGAGCTCAAGCATAGCATAAGGAAGGTAGAAAATGTTGAAGGGAAAGTTTGAGTGACGGGTTGCACCAGGTGGCTTAGTTAGTCCAAGTGAGGTATGCTTTGGTGGAACCAAAATGAGAGGGACTTGCTGACGCGTGGCAAGCCATTGGTGCACCTACATGTAGCAAGTATGGTGATTGCTTGCAAGGGAAGATGAAGACCGAGTCAAAGCGATGGGATTTTGGTAGTTTGCCAAATACCAGAAACTTCGTTGGATCAAAACTACAGTACTTGGGAAAATGGTTTAGGCACATAGATCTTGAGAAGATCAAGTGGATCAAGGGCTAAAGACTTAGCGGATTTAAGCTCATGTGTTTTGCAAAGTGTGCATGAGTTCAATGAGTAAAATCCATCGTGTTGGGTTAACGGGGTTGCTTTCATGATTCCTTCATTGTATTTGTTGCCTATTTCCAATTTGTGTTGTGTGGTTGTGAAGTACCTTTCACTCATGGAGCGGATCTTTCTCCAGTCTGGCAAGTTACATGTCACGCCTCCTCAGATCACAGCTATACAGGGATCCCAAACACCCATAATGGTTAGTGCACTGAGTTTTCCTAACTTATTTTTTTAGAAATGACGTTCTTCTAACAAACTAATAGGCTATTTTAGTAGCAAATTCTGGATGCAGAGACCCACGAATGTCCACCTTCATGACATTTTGCTATTTCTTATCACCATTGTGCTTTGGAATTAAGTGCCGAGTGCTTTGGGTTGACAAACATGTTCTTTATAAAGGTATTGTTTGCAGCCATCCAAGTTGACGCGAACAATCCTATCACTAACCTATCATCTCTTTTATCAAGTACTACCTCTAGCCTTTTATCAAGCACGTTAGTACCAAATATTCTAAACATGCAAGCACCTGTTGGACCAATCACAAGAGCCAGAGCTAAAGTACTTAATCAATAGATGAATATTCTCCTAACTGAGTTAAGCATTGATTTACATGAAGATTGGCTATTGTCTAATGCATATGCTCTATGTATTATTAAGTTTGAAAAGAAAGAAACATTAGAGGCCAAAGAGAGTTTGATCCAAGAGGAACGAACTGTGAGAGGAGATATAGTGCCTACACACGTATTGGGCTAGAGTAGAGGGGAGAGAGGGCGCCCATGTCGAGGACACAAACCAATCAAGGTTCAGTCAACATAGTGCTTACAGATTTTATCTACAAACACTACTACAAAAAGGCTAATACTAGACACTTCATCACAGATGGTTAACCAAAACCGTCATTATTAAATACAATCACAGACAATTTTAGTTTAGAAACTGTCTGTGTTGCTGCTAGTGCTAAAATCACCTATGAAGAGGTAATATCACAGACGGTTCATGGTGAACACCGTCTGTGAAGTATCATAGATAGTTTTTAAAAATAACTGTCTATGATATTACCAAATATCATAGACGATTTTTCCTTTAAACCATCTGTGATACTTCATATATGGTTTATATTAAAAATCATCTATGATAATTAAGTCATCACAGATGGTTTGTATTAAAAACCGTCTGTGATAATTTCACTTATTAATTGTAGACCTGTAGAGAGAAGATTAGTTACGTCTAGTGGAGAAATATCGATAGGAGGTTTGCAGACTTTGGTGCATATCTGAGAAATATAAGGTTTGAATTGAGTACAGATGGAATGAATCCTTTTAGTAACATGAGTAGTTGATATAGCACTTAGCCTATGACTCTTTGTATCTATAACCTTCCTCCTTAGTTGTGTATGAACCGAAAGTATATTTTGCTGTCGATAGTTATCCAAGGGCTAAAGCAACCTGGGAATGATATTGATATGTACTTAACTCTATTGGTGGAAGATCTAAAAATACTGTAGATCGAAAGGGTATAGGTATGGAATACATACAAACGAGAGAACTTGAATTTACACTCCTTGTTGTTCTACATTATAAATGATTACCCTGCCCTTTCTAACCTGTTGGGCTAGAGTACAAAAGGGACCAAAGCATGTACTCACTGCTTAGATGATACCGAGAGTATGTGGCTGAAGCACTCATGCAGAACCGTGTACATGCATAGGTTCCTTCGGAGGGCTCACCCATACCGCAAGATGAAGAAATAATTCGATGGATAGAGGGAGGACATTTCAACTCCAAGGCATTTAAGTGAAAAAAAGGTCTATGATATGGTCAATGATTTAGTTGTTGTGCTTGGAAAGGGACGTAAATTGAGAAACCGTGAGAAGAACATCTAGAAAAAGAGATTAATATTTTAGAACTAACCTTATTGGGAGCACATAGAAGTTTCCACTGCATCGACATCATGCACATAGAGAAGTATATATGTGACAACCTAATTGGTTTCTTGCTGAATATTTGTGACAAAACAAAGGATGGTGTTAACGTACAACTTAACTTAGTTGATATGAACATTAGACTTAAGTTAGCACCGATAAAAACCGATAAAGGATGAATGTACCTTCCCCATGCTTGTTACACTTTGTCAAGGCCGAGAGAACTGAACTGTGTTTTACTTGCATGGTGTGAAAGTTCCATCTAGTTGCTCCGTCAACATGAAGAAACTTGTTTCAATGGAAGATTTGAAGTTAATTGGTATGAAGTCTCATGATTATCATGTGCTTATGACACATATGCTCCTTATTATAATTAGAAGTATTTTGCCGATTAAGATTCGAGAGACAATCAAGAGGCTGTGTTATTTCTTTAACACAATTGCTCAAAAGGTCATCGATCCCAAAGGACTAGATGCTCTACAGGACAAGGTGGTTATGACTCTATATTATCTTGATATATATTTCCCTCCATTGTTTTTTGATATCATGGTCCATCTCATTGTTCACATTGTGTGAGAGATAAAGATGTACATGCCCATATTCCTACGTAGCATGTATCCGTTCGAGAGGTTCATGGGTATTCTCAAGTCCTATGTACGGAATCAATCTTGGCCGAAGGGCAGCATCGTTGAAGGTTATGCAACTGAAGAGGTTATTGAGTTCTGTATCGATTACATGGCTTAGGTCGAACCAATAGAGGTGCCTCGATCTTGCCATGTGGGGAGGCGCGAGGGTATTGGAACCATCGGAAGGAAAGCAATCACTCCAGATATAGATGCGTATGCTCAAGCCTTTTTCACAGTCTTGCAACACATGACTGAAGTGTCCCTGTATATTGACCAGCATAAGGACATGCTTCGGTAATAGAATCCAGAACGACTGAATGTTTGGATCATGAGACAATACAATAGTTGGTTCAATCAATGGTTGAATGAGTAACTCGCTAGGAGCACATCAAGTGATATGATGACATGGTTGGTAAAAGAGCCAATATTTGCAATTGTGACACAGCAAGGATATGAATACTATATACAAGCCTAGGATGTAAAGTGCAGTAACTAGTACAATGGTGTCTGCATAGGTGCATTTAGTACCGATGGGTTAATGATCTCCTACTATGAGTTCATAGAGGAGATTTGGGAGCTTGACTACGTGTTTTCAAAGATCCCCCTATTTCGGTGCCGTTGGGTCCATCTCCCATAGGTGATGGTCGACAAGTACGGTGTCACTACCGCAGACCTCAAATGTGTCGGATACAAAGATGAACCATTCGTAACCGACCAAGCAAATAATAAGCGCCACGTAGTTCTTCATGGGAAAAGGAGGATTATCAAAGTTGAGAATGTAGTGGATGAGGAAGAATACAATCAATTTGATAAGTTGCCTCCTTTCAAAAATGGAATAAGGGTCGAGAAAGAAGAATGTGACGAAACTAGCTACATACACGTTAATCATCATGAAGTGCTAATTCTTAAAGGAAATAAGTAAGTGGAATGATGAATGAAATGTTTATATGTCGTATGTTCTGTGTTTGTATTTATGTATATGAGAATGTGTGATATATATGTGAATTTGCATTTATGTATATGAGAAATGTTTACAGGATTGCCTGCTCGTCCTCCTTTCTCCATTGTGGGATTTTACCCCATATCTAGTGGTGCTGAGTCTGTGCGGGTGCGTGTTTTTTGTCTAGAGGGCTCTGTGCACCACACTTTCACTCCTAAATTATTTGTCGTCTTCTTCACTACAAACTCTTACAGCACGGTTCTAGGAATGAACACTTCTGGAAGGATGTCAGATCCTTCTCCACATATAGCTTGATAACCATGATCTTGAAGTTCTTCCATGCTTTGCACACCGCTAGCAATGTATGTCATTGCTTGAAGGCCTAGTGTTCTTCCAAGATCTCGAATGATCGAAAAATTTCCGTCACCAGCTCATTTTTCTAACCTTTGCTCAAGTTCTTCCATGAATAGTATGTGATCTCAATCCATTCCCGTGCAACTATTCCAACCATTCTCTAGAATGCAGACATTGGTTGACGAGGATTGATATGGGTCCAGACGCATCGATATCCATGATGGTAAATTGGCCCTCGGGACTTTTCGATAGTCCTCTTCCATGCACTTGAATTTTCTAGAGAACAGTGCATCACACGCATGAGGCGATGATGATGAAGAATGAGCGGACGACATATTCATAAGACAATAGAAGTGACGAAGAAACAAAGAGTACTAGTGAACTACTGCCAGCAATAAATGACAATAAGAATCAATTCGAGCTTTTCCCCTACTGTCTTTTCGATGGCTTGGAATTTTGAAAATTAGGTGGTTTTAGCAATAATTTTAGGTTAATTCCAAATCCAAGTATTAACAGTAAAGCATATTGTAACACCCCAGCCAAACAATGACATGGAATGCTACCAAACTAGTAACGTTACAAGGATAAACTAAATACGTCTCACAAAATTTCGGCAGAACCTCCCCTGAATAGTTATCTATGCCAGAGGGTTCAACAAGTAGAATTAATAAGAGTAGATATCCAACAGGTATTTCGACTAAGACTAAACAAAATTGACTATAGCTTACTAGGACATTCATAGAACTAGCATCTAGATAAAGAACAGGAACACCATAAATACTCTAGTAATTTATTACAGTTTAATTTTCAGCAAGCAATAATCATAAAGATATTTAAAGTAATTCAATTCTTCTACTATTTAATTTCTTCCTTTCTTTCCATTATGGGTTGATCGTGCGAAGTGCAACAAGACTAATCCTTCCTTTTTCCATGCATGCTGATCTCATAAGGTACCTAAAACACAACAAACAACAAGGGTGTGTCCAACGACTCAGCAAATATAATAAATGGTAACAATAACATACATGTACATCATTCCATCAGAACATCCAACAGTTACTTATAAACACATGCTATGCATACATGTACATCATTCCATAAGAACATTCAACAGTTACTTATCAACACATGATATGCATACATGTGCACCATTCTATAAGAACATCCAACTGTCACTTCAAAACACATGCTATGCAATATGATCAACAATATCTTTATCTCTTTCTCTTTTGCATTTTACCGGTAATGCAGAGTTCGCATCCGTCGATGCACACCCATGTCTGTACCATCTGGTACAGGGACCAATTGCTCATACTCTGCAAGTATGGGGACCTTTATCTCATCATCAACATGACGGGGACCTCAGCAAATACTTGGTCATCACATGAGCAAATACTTGGTATGCATCCACAACAACTTTGCACAAGGAATACTCATGAATTTCATAACTCACAAACAACCATGAACATTACTGGGTACGCTTTCATCACAACTATGAACACAATTGCTCACAATATCAATGTAAACCATTATTATACTTGTCTTAACCGCGAGAGAACAAGGGACGTGCAGAAGGTGATGACCCTGGGACTAGTCCACCACCTGAATAATAATTATAATATATGCTAAGATAACAGTAGTGGACCATAGACCAAATAAAAACAATCACAAACTAGCAAAAATGTCTAACTCGGTTCCAATCCCCAAATCCTACAGGTCGTCCTGCCCCTCTGTGGACAGTCAACTTGAAAAATTCATATCTATTGGTACAAGAGTAAAAAATAAGATGTTCTTAGATTTTCTGGAAAGATAATTAAATTCTCCAACTAAACCTAGTTGGTGAACCTCCCCGAATCGGCCAACTTTTACCCGCACAAGCCAGTTTTCTAAAACATCAATTTCACGTCGGGTCCTCTGGACAGAGTAGTAAAAATACCATAACTATCAGCATGAGTGTCTGAATAATGATTTATTGAGCTTTCTGGAAAGTTGAGACAATTACCTACAACTTTCATAATACTGAGCTCCTCTGATTCTCCCGTTTTCTAATAGCCCAACCCACTTTACCAAAACCTGACAGAAAACTCACAATCTGCAGAATAGTCCTACTAAAAAATTCATAACTTCTGCTACAGAGGTTCAACTGACACAGTCTAGTACTTCACGGATATATGGCGACGTCCTCTACAAAACTCTAGGAGATGTCCAGAGCTGAATCCCCACAAAACTACCCCAAAACGGCCATCTAATGAAATCTGTCCTGGCAGTCCAGAATACCGATATTGCTACAACAATTAAAATATGCATCTAATTGGGGAAAAACAGAGGTTACTCTTGACGAACCGCTGATGATAACGATGAACACCATACGATCTCTTTTTCCCTTCCTTTTCCCTTTCTCCCCTTCCTCTTCTTCTTCCGAGTCAAAAACACCTCCTGGCGATCGATCTCCTTCCTCCGCTAGACCGGCAGCAACGGGGGTCTTCTTCACCAACAGGAGAGGGCTTCAATGGAGGGGAGGTGCTGCTGGACCAAGTGGAGGTGCAAGGGGGAGAGGGGGTGGCGGCTAGGGTTTGGGGGGAGGGGCGCCTCCCCCCTTTTGGCCGTCCTCCACTTGGGCCAAGGCCCAGGCCCAGGTTGCCGGAATTTTTCAGAAACCCCCATCTAAAAGTTGTTGTTTAATTCTTTTCTATAAGGTCCCTCCCTCCAATTAATCGATTAACTCTCGAATCGCTTTTGGGGGTATTACACATATATCCAGCAGTATGTAAATGACATAAAGATAAACCTATTATCTCTCAAAATAAATAAAACATTCAGATCATTAACACATGATAATATGTTGAACTGTACAAAAATTTGGGCATTTATGAACTGCATATTGCACAGTTTAAAGTTGTGAATTTGCTCTCAGTTGAGGAGTTGCACAAGATTAAATCTTGGCCTTCTTCCACTCTTGTCAATATATCAATAATCAAAGTGACTATCTCTTTACTATTCTACTAGTCTGGCAATGTACAAATTATCTCAGATAGGAGACAAAGTCAATTGCATGCTTTAAGCACAAATAGAAATAGAGAACTACTACTGCAGTGCCAAATAGAGTTTCGACAATAACCAGAAGTATATAACAGATATATGCTACTACGGTATCAACTGAATTCAGCAATAATCAGGACAACAGTAACTATACTGAAACAGAAGTATCTATCTTAGCAATCGACAAAATCAAAAGCTACTAGAATACTTCAATTGATAGTCACAATGATCTCTAATATGACTAGTTTCCTCATTGAGCAATCTCAAAAAGCCCACAATCTATTATGCAAAAGTCCTCCCAGTGCTAGTACTATTCACAGATTTTCAAAGATAATGAACTGAACTACTAGCACGACAAACTTTATGCAGGATAGAAATTTTGGAAACTAAAAACTCACTGGGCAGTGGTAATCCAAGCCACCGAGAAGGCAGCAGGGGCAAGACTCATTGCAAGAATGATGTACCCCATGAGGGTATGAGCCATGAGGATAGAGCAGAGCACTAAGGGAAGGAGGGCAGCGCACTCGAGGGAGGAGGTGGTGTACGTGCGTCCAACGCTACCTCAGAAAGTGACCATAGATTTTTTGTCGATGACATCCTGGTAATAATTATTATCTCTAGAATGCTCGATCTATTGATAGGCTTATTGGAGTAGCTAATTTTATATCATTATGTAGGTGGCTATGAAGTGCAAGATCCAAGTGAGATACGTCTCTGTTTCTCCGTATGCTGTTTGGAGCCAGGCGTATCCATCCTGTGCCAGGGCCTTGGTGCATGGTGTAACTCTAGTGCTAGGTTTCGCAAAAGTGAATGTGGATGGTGTTCATGCTAATTTTGAGGTCGTCCCGCTGCAGGTGCCCCTAAATGATGAGGTTGTGACTCTAGGGCAAGCCATTGGAACATTCATCTAGTAGCCTAAGAGGGACATCTGCCTAGAGAGTTCTGCACCGGTGTCAACTTTACAAAAAGGTCCTGCACCAGTGCCAAGTCCACGGGAGCTATTTGTACTAGAGCTACCTGCACCATAGTTACCTGCACTGACATGGCAGAGGCGTAGTGAAGCACATGCGTCTACATCTCATGCCTGGTTGACAACCATTAAGTCGACCTCTAAACATTGAGGTGGCAAGGGCAAACTAAAAAAGATCGATGATATCCCATACCTGCTGTTAGCCCAGAAATTCATACTAGACGAGCCATTGATCGTCCTGATTGAGCGCCTCAAAACACTAGGACTGGCTTGCCAAACATTGCATACGTGGTACATAGAACATACCAACAAGCTAGAGGGACAACGATGCTTAGGTGTCAACGTCAAGTTCAGGCGCATCATCTTCAGCACAAGATTCATGATTGTGCCTTCATGATGGTCTTTGAGGATTTGTTCTTTCTCTTCGAACTCGATGCCCTTGACGCCTGTCAAACCCCAGATTTTACATCCGGAATCCTCTGTGATTTACTGCACTATTCCCTGGATCAGTAGATAGTGCTCATAGCTTCAGAAATGAATATCAAATACATATCATATGGAAGCATAAATAATATAGTAAACTTACACATGGGCCGATTAGGCCGAAATCAGAATATTGCAGCAGCGGAAGAACGAAGCACACAGTGGAACCCTCGGGACTTGCCCACGAGACCAACCGGAGGTTCGCGACCTAGCCCTTGACATCTTCATCTTCTTTGTCCTCATGATCTGTAATGTTGCTGATGCGCAGGGATTTGATTCCTTGACTCTGGATTTGTTGTGAGAGCGAGTGTGAGCACACTAACCACCGTGCTCATGAGCCAATACACAGAATGCAAATAAATAGTATGCAAGGCTTATCAAGGAAGGCTCGGGTTGTTTTATTGGCCAGCAACTTCTCTTTTTGGTAGCATTATCAAACCCTAGTGTTATAGTTGCAACCTAGGACTTCACACGGCGTCTGCCATAATTGACCTAATCCACCAAAGACGTATTTTCTTTACTGATTGCTGTCTAAGACTCCAAACAGCGGTTGACATCATTGATTTTAATCCACCAAACGTAATGACATTACTTAGTTAATCCACTGAACATACATTTTCTATATACCTATATCTAATCGAATCCACCAATACCTTTGCATTCCGAATTCCTAATAATCCAATCTTGCAATCACTAATCACCAACTCCATACGAATTCTAATGATTACGTACCATGATCACTTTTAAACCATCGAAATCATTTATATCAGAATATTCTAACAATTCAATCCTTTGGTTAATGATCCAATTCCATAATTTACTCTGCCCCTATTTAATCCTTACTATCCATCATCTATCTCTAACTAACTCATCGATATTTCTCCACCAAGATTGAATCAAGTTTATATCCCAATTCTCATATCTCCAAGTTTCCATCAATTCAATTCATCCAACTGGATCAAGTCCTATTAATCCCATTAATTCCAACAATTACCTTTACACCCTTCTAATCCTTCAAAACCACTTAAATCATCTATCTAGCCTATCTATTTGTTTAGACTCCCCCAATTTATTTCTCCTAGACTCCTTTCTACCATTCCCTTATCGACATGAATCAACCAAGCATTGTTTAGCATTTACCCTCAACCGTTATTTTCTTTTCTTATGACCCTATTTGTTTTTCCTGGCATTTTATTTTAGGAGAAGCATTGCCATTATTTGCTTTTGAAATATAATACATAGAAACATCCTGAGACTTAGCAGTTTGAACAAAACATAATGTGAACATGCATTAGTAGTAACGATCCAGATTCCATCCACCATTTCCATAGTCTCTGCATCATATGCTTAACCTTTCAGCGTTATAGCCGCTTAACTTACCATGGGACGACACCGGGACAACTCAATAAGGGCCTTTCTCGCCTCCACTTTTCCATTTCCACCCACAAAGATTTTTGAAACAGGCGTATCTAGTTAAGTTCCCATGTCCCCTTGACCGTGGGCACGGCTATTCGAATAGTTTATGACTCTGCAGAGTGTGTACACTTTACCCACATGAGATAGATCTGCTCATTGCCCCACACGATTCCTTAGCCATGCGGTTGAGTAGACTATCACAGGGCTTTTACAATGCATTTTTCCTAGCAGAGTTACGACCGCTAAGGTTTCCACTTCCTCCGGGTACGACCACCCTTCCAGAAGCCCCCTCTTGCGCCATCACGACGTAGGATGTGGCCATCCTCTACCCGCCCGTGTTCACACCGACGCAACTCTTACTAAGTCAATGCAAATTAATTAGCCCTGCCTACACTTTGCCAGCATGTGATTGTACTTGTTGTACCTTGGGAGGTCATCACAAGATTCAGTCCTTAATGGTTATCTGGGCGGTTCTACCACGATCCCCTTTTTGTGCTATCACGGCACCATTCCATCACAACTTGTGCTATCACGGCACCGTTCAACAAATCACACCCTCAACCATCTGCCCAGATAATTTAGCATGCGGGATTTTTAGGAACATAAAATATGCATACCAACATATACCAGTCATCATCACAATGACTGCCCAACAAAATTCTCACATGTTTGAAAGAGATGCTTGGGCGTTCTCACGCCCGTGAATTTCTAAGCAATACTAAGCATGGCATATAGTTACGGACTTATTTTCGAAAGATTACTATTATAATTTTGCTAGGGTGACAAGGTTCACATAATCAAGTATTCAAAAGAGGGTGTAATATTAGACAAGGAAAACATGGTCATATGACTAGGATCTTAAATTAAACATGTATTTGCATATAAAATCATAGCATGCAATTTGATAATTTAAACGGAAGTAATTTGCAGAAAAATGTAGGTTCAACATGATCAAAGTATTGACTCGCATGACGTGGTTTACCGCGGTCTTGAGCTTACACAATGCCCTCTCTGGAGCTTCCGGTCTTTATCTTCACTTCGCTTCTTGTCCACGCTTGATTCGTTGAATCTTCACGACTTCCGATTCTAATTACGTGCTAAGCAACTGAATCCAAATAAATACAAATAACTCAAAAGATCCAAATAACTCCGAATGAACTCAATTTAGTTTTATTATGAGTTAATGGTCGGCTTGGGTGTTTTGAGACAAGGTTGATGGGAGATTATAATGACTCGGTCCTTTTTTTTATTAATAATCTTCTTTTGTTATTCTCGTATTTATTTAGGAAGTTCCATGAGTCAGGTTAGACTCATGATTCAAGGTACGAGATTAGTGTAACATTATTTTGTCGAGTGCTGTATTCAGGGCTCATGTTTTATTTAAGCAACACTTACAACGTTTAGCTTTATTTCTAGTTCATATTTTATTTGTCTAACAAGGCTTGTCTTAGAAATTATTAATGCAATATCACTATTTATCTAAATCTACCGCGGGGAGTTATTTAACGACGACATGATGAATATTAGGGCCTATGTTATGTTCAAGTAATGTATACAATTTTTAGTTTTAAGTGTATTTCACCTAGGCAATGTTTATCATACAGGGTCATCTTTTACTATTGCTATTTCAAGTAAATCTACCACTGGGATTTATCTAATGGTGGCTTGCTAGATGTTCGAGCAAAGTTATTTATAGTTAAGAGCAATCTTTATTAGGTGTGAATATTTAACTAAATCATATTTATTTGCTTCAAATTTAGTAATTAGCCCTTTTTAGATGATTGCTCAAACCACTATAATTAGCCATATGTGGTCTAATCTAAATTTAAACCTTCCAATAATCTTATTTACAACCTAGTTAAATTTATTAGCTTTTCTAAATTATTTTCTAATTTCAAATGAGCTTCAAAATTTATAAATTTTGGTTCCACTTGATAGATCTCGAATTTAGATAAATTTAGAAATTTGTTTCATTCAATTTGGAGTTAAAATGAATAAGTTACACTCATTTAAAGCCTTTCGGTTTAATAAAATCTAAAAATTATTAAAACCTGACATGTGGGGCCCATTGTCAGTCGGATGCGCGTCACACGGGGGCTCGACACGCGGGGCGGGGCGGCGGCTCCCCGCGGCGCGCCGACAAAGGCGGGACCACTGGCGATGGCTCGCCCTTCCGTCGCCGGCAAGCCGGGCCGGTCGTCGATCTTGCATGGGCGGTCGTCCGATAGGTGGGGCCCACCGTCACCGGCGTTTAAAAAAATGGCTCAACCTCAGCGCTGCGTGAGCGGGGCTCGAGCGCGCCGAGGGAGCCGGGGAATGGCGGCGCTAGCGGTAGGCTAGCAGCGCATCTCAACCCATAAGGGTTGATTTTTCCCTTTGAGGTAGCGTGCGAGGGGGGGTGCTGAGCAGAGGAGTCCCCGGCCGAGGAAGGGCGGTGACGTCGCCGGCGGGGAGAGGCCGGGGAGGTGTCGGCGACCGCTAAAATGGGTTGCTCGGTGCCGAAGGATGCTAGGGGTGGTGGCCCGGCGACCGGAGCGGCGGTGAAGTGGGCGGGCGGCTGCGCGTGGCGGCCGGCGACGAGGTGGAAATGGGGCGGCGGCGCCGGGGAGGGAGAAGGAGGGATTTCGGGTGCGCATGAGCAGGAGAGGCCCACGGGGAGGTTCACCGACGGATTGGTAGGGCCGGAGGGTGGCCGAGGGAGGCTGGCATCGGGAGCCGGCGGCGGTGCGGGCAGGGGCACGGTGCCGGCGAGCTAGGGTGGTGGGGAGAGCCGGGCGACGGTGGGAACGTGCTGGCGGGACCACAGGGAAGCTCCCAGGCGGAGGAATTGGCCGGAGATGGCTCCCTTTGACGGCGGGCCGGTTGGCCGGAGTTGGGGAAGAAGATGGGCTTGTCGGCGTTTGAGGGGGTTTGGGCTCGATTGTATTTGGTGGGAGGCAGAGGGAGATGTGGCGATGCGAATGGAGGGAGGTACGGGTTTATAGCCGAGTGGGCGACTAACCAAGGCGAGGCGGGCGATGCACGGGTGGTCGGCGGCATTGTGTAGGACCGGATGAGGCAACAGAGGGGGTGAATGGTGCCCATAAATTTTCCTCTAAATATTCACATATTCCTTATTCTCCAATAGCTACAAAGCTATGAAGATCCAAGATATGAGGTCTAGTAGAAGACAGAGGAATTCAGACTATCTAATGACCAAATCGAGCCTTTGTGTGGTTACATTACGACCACTTGGCGGAAGCTCAAACGTAGTCGAATACATCCACTCGCAGAGGCAGGTCGTCGGTAACAGCGACGTTTGTTGGGAAGACAACGTGGTCTAGACCGACACCATGGTCGAAACCGACAACTTGGTTGATAGCACATGCATGGTCGTAACTTTGACCACTCGATAGAAGAGCATCTTGGTAGGCAATCGATGATCAAACAGAATTCAATGAAGTCGATAGCCACCAAAACAAGACCGACAAGATCGAAGATGAGTCCGGTCGAACCGTCGTGATCGTAGCCAATGGCATGGTCGAAAATCAGAGAAGAGCAGAAGGCCAAGACTTCGTGATCGCAAGCTGTGGTCAAATCTCCAAAGGAAAGCCGGTCGACCGATGAAACCCGAGAAGACCAGTGACTTCACACTAAGTCTTTTCCGTGATCGATACCGACCGGGACCGAGTCACTTGACAGAGAACCGAAAATAGAATCGGTCGTGAGGTCTTAGCCGTGGCCGATCGCCAACTTGTGGTCGATAACCAAAGCCGAGAAGATATCTGCAATCGAATCCGATCGTTGCTCGACCACACAACCGAAAGACTCGATTCAATGACCTTGGTCGTAAAACCGAAAATCGGATGACGAACGATTGAATACTCTATTTTGTCAACAGCACGATCAGCAGAGCAAAATTTGAGGAATCTTTTGCACGAGGTCGAAACCAAGCGAGACTTGAACTCTAACTTGTATAAGATCTCTAGAAGTGAATTTACCAAGAAAAGGAAAGTCTTTGTTTCGCCAAAGAAAATTGATGCAATCGAAAAATAGAACAGAGACTCAGCGGCGGACCAGAAAGACGTGGATTTTTCCAAATCAACTCGCTCTCGGGAATGAACTCGCCAACTAGCCTTGAGACAGATTCCCGCCTGAGCAAAACAAATATAAGCCAACTCTCAAAGGAAATGCAGAAGGAACTAAGAATGAAGAGATGGCAAATAAATCAATGAAAACAACTCAAGAACAGCCTCTCAACCCAGATCACAAACACAGACCCATCTCATAGATAAACTCTAACAAGTACAGAGAGATGAGTCCTCTCAAATCATAACACGGAGGTTTCGCAACCACTCCCCCAGGAGGACACGCTCTAGCCCTAGAGCACACACACACAGATACACTCCCAAGGGAGGGAGGCGGTGCTCCAAGGCCTAGCCGACCAACTCAAACATTCTCGTGCCTCCCTCTCCCTTTTATAGCCTCACACCGAGACTAACCCTAATGGATCCATCCATTAGTCCACACTGGGATAACCAGTAAACCCCACCTAACACCGGGTTTTATCACTCACTTTGCCCGCTAACTCAAATGCTTTGCTCGCTATCCCAACAGACCGCACTTTGCCCATTAGCGCCAACAACTCCACTTGCTGCAGAGACACGACTTCCTTTGCGCCTTTGGCCATTTCTCCAAAATGCCACTCCGCCTTCCCGAAGCTTCCTCCGCAGCCTTGCCGCCCACGCTTGCAACCACTTGCGAGACCTTGTCGTCTTTGGCATCTCCGGCCGCTCACGACCTCAAGACCTCCGTGCCTAGTCTCGACCATCCATGCCTCACCACGACTAGTCTCAAAGTCCTGCAACCGACCGATCGACCTCGATCGACCGCGCCACTCTTTGATTGTGCTCGTCTTCCGATCGATCGACCGCAGCCGATCAAGGCCAGATCTCCGACCACTGGACCTCGACTTCTCCTAAGTCTAGTCCGGTCCATCTCGTCGCACACGACCGCTTTTGAGATCGACCGTCTCGACCTCGGCTCCTCCACGAGCCTAGTCCGGTCCTCCTCGTCGTTGCTGTCGTGTCCATCATGGTAGCTACAGCTCGGTTCCTCATCTCCCGGCCGCAACCACCTCACCGGCCTCGATCATCTTGGCGTCTCGACCGTCGGACCTCAACACCTCCCGTGCCTAGTCCCGGTCCTCCCACGCCTTACCATGAAATAGCTCCGAAGTCCTGCAGCCACACAGACAAGCAAACCATCACATAGCACCGCTCAATGCACATGACCATCAATCGGCACGTTCAACAAGATCTCGATGCACAACACCGGTCGAAATCCCTACGACCACCGAAAGCACAAGACAAGAAGTGGTCAAAACCCTCGAAGACTTCCCTGCTTCCTTCGACCACACAGCATGTCGTCACGACCATCACAAAGCTCGTTACGACCATGCAGACACAAGCTACGACCATCACTAGCCGCTATGACTTTATCGCACAAAGTCTAGACCTCATACGAGCACTCTGTTGCACCAACCAGAGACACTCGAGCCCAACAGAAAATAGATTGCAACAAGACCTGTCAAAATGATGAACCAATAAGTCCACAAGGTCCATGACAACCGCAGGAACCCATACGACCAAACCCCAGCGTAATCGGGTATCACACGAGCCCAAACGACCGGTTTCAGTGGCTCCAATCGACCACGGTCATTTCCTCGCTAACGTGGTCGAACCCCGTTCAGACCACGTTCACTCTCGCGCTAACGTGGTCGAAGCACCGATCGCCCAACGTGGTCGAAAGCTCGAGCGCCACAACGTGGTCGAACCGCCCGACGTGGTCGAGGCTCCGATCCCACAACGTGGTCGTACTCACAACGTGGTCGAACCACTGAGTACCGAGCTCGCGCCAATGTGGTCGATGCCGAATGTCACAATCGTGGTCGAGCTTGAGCGCCACAACGTGGTCGACTTACCGAGCGCCGACTACCGACCACGACCAATCGGGGTCGAAACTTCACAACGTGGTCGTAGATGGCCCTAGAGACCTCCGACCACGGTTATTTTCACTGAGTAAGATACCGCGTGGTCCTACGCAGTCCGACCGACTTCCGATCACGTCCAAATTCACCGAGGATGCTGCAACGTGGTCGAATCGCCCCGTGGCCTCCGACCACGGCCAACGTAGTCGTAGACTCCACAACGTGGTCGTACGCTACTCGACTGGTTCTTGATTTCGCCAACGTGGTCGATACCCTTCCGATCACGACCAACGTGGTCGACAAAGACTCGAAGGGTTTCACCACGACCAAACGTGGTCGTAAATGGCCGGGTGACCTTCGATCATGGCCAAAATTCGAGGGCTCCGCAACGTGGTCGTACTCTACCCGAGAGACTTTCGACCACGGCTAAACTTGTCGAGAAGGCCACAACGTGATCGTAGATCTCCACAGCGTGGTCGTATAGCCTTCCGACCACTCGTTCAATGCCTCACTCGGTTTCAACTAAGGACAACGTAGTCGTAAGCGGTCTGCTGACAATTGTTAAGGCTTACGACTTTGCAGAGTCAGCTCAAACCTCAAAAACCAAACTCAATCTTTCTAGATCAAGAGTCAATTACTCATCACAACCATGGGGTGACCTCCACATGGTCTCACAATCTCCCCCTTGATGAGTATATTGACAAACACTGAAAAAGGCATGAAGATGAGTTTGTTTTTGAAAAGAAAAAAAAAAGAAAAAGAAGCAAAAGCCACACATGGTCTAAAAGAATGAAGAAGGGACTCAAGACCATGTTGACACAGAATGAAATGGAGCAGACAGAGAAAGATCAAAATTTCTACAGAAACTCCAAATCACACAGAAAGTCCAATCTTGCTCATGGTCCAAGAAGCAGATGCTCACATGACCATTGTCATAGCAAGATGACCAAGCATTCTCCCCCTTAATGCCTTTTATCCTTCTCCCATCCCTTGATGCATTCTCCCATTTTAATGCCTTTTGCACCCCTTAATGCCTTTTTCTCTATCCTTCTCCCCCTTTTGGCAATAAAGTCATCAAGATGCAAGGAAGAAACATAGAGCATGAATGAAATGGAGTGCCGGCAGTTGATTTGATTTAAGCGATAGGAGCTATGGGAGTCATGAAGATTATCTAAAGTGACTTCACAGAAAATTATATCAAGCCATAAAAGGTGACAATGCTATTTAGATCATATCAAACTATCTATTGCCAAGCTCAAGCCAAATAAGTCATGATCTTTAAATTAAATGGTTTGATTAGCATGTCGAGTCACTCAAGATTATAGTCTAGAAGAAGGTATCCAAAAGTGAGTCAAGCCATGTCAATATTCTAAGTGGAACCAAGAAGCTATAGTTGAGTCAATTTAGAGTGCTATAAGTTCAAAATGAGACATTTTGTTCAAGCACTAGATATCACAAGTAATTCATTTCTTGTAGTACTTTGGATACCACTTGTAGAATATTTGAGCAAAATTAGCACAATTGGCCTTTATCAGAAATTCATGGTTGGTTTCAACCATTTTCACAAGAATTTTGTTTTCATAGCCATGTGCTAGATCTCAAGCCTTATGCGATCACTCCAAGCAATAAGCTTAAGGAGGTGATCTTGGTCATCCAAAACTCCCCCTGAGTTCATGCCGAATGCAATGGCAAGCCGTCTCATGAGAAAGAATTGGTGAGATCAGTTTTTTCGCACAAAAGAGATCTTTTTGCATTTACATGAATTAGTTCATGAACAAAGAGTTAAGACTTAACTCATGCATCACTAATGAACTAACTTAGCTCAATCTAAATCTCAAAAACAGATTCAAGACTCAACTTAGCCTATTCGACATGGCCTGAATCAAAAGAGGATCACTAAACCCAGACTATTCACAAGATTGAACAAGACATGATTTGATTCAAGTTGTTCACATTTAATTAAGCTAGTATGGCAAGAGCTAAGCAACACATAGAAGGGCATGATAAATCAAGCTATCACAAGACATGGCAAGATATAAATCATGATATCATGTCACATAAAGATAATATTCGGGGCTCCAAGATATCGACAGGCATTCATGTGAATGTAACGCACTATTGAACAACAGAATGCACATGAGATGAACTCCCCCTGAAACATAGCCCGAATAGACAGAAAGGATCCAACTCCCCCTAGAGAAGGCAAAAAGAGAAGAACCAAGAAATTTGGCACAAAATCCGAAGAGAAGGTTCTAGCTCAAAGAGGTGATTCCCAAACACATCCTATCCTCATGGTCTCTAGTCTATAACCTCATACCACGGGCAAAAGCACACTATGTCAATGCAAAAGACTCTAGTGGCCAAGGAAAAGTTCAACCTAGGTAGAAGAGAATCCTAGAGAACCAAAGCCCAAACTAGGTAGTAAATAATCCTAGAGAACCATTTGGATGAGAGGTGTGAATGAGACAACATCACCTAGAGTTAGCTCCTACTGACCAAACCGACCCTTCCTACCACTAGAGGACATATACTATGCAAAGCCGAGTGGCGGGAAGCAGAACACTAAAGATCACAGGGGAGCAAACCTCGTTACGCTGTTGCTCGGGAGGTTGTTGTAGTGGTCGAGGTTGAATATGTGTCCGGGCGAGGTCGTAGATGAGTCTGGACATGGTCGCACATGTGTTCGACCTCATCAAGCGTCAAGTCATGTACTGGACGTTGTCGAGTCCGAGTTCACCATGGTCGCAGATGAATCCAAATTGAGTCCAGATCGTAGTCGTGATCGAATCCGGCTCATGGTCGTGTATGGGTTCAGCCGAGAGTCCAAACTGTGGTCGTAGAAACTACGGCGTGGTCATAAAGACCAGGGAGCGGTCGTAAACAGCTGTACCACTCTCCCCTCATTCATAACCTGCGGATTAAACACAGGGGAACAGCTGGCGTCCTAGTACTGGGGTAAATAATACAGTGCATGGATCCAAGATCGAGACAAATGACCACAATCGGTAGCATTACAAATGTATGAGAACACGCACCGCCACAAGCTCAATCTAGCCCTCATCAAAAGCATCTAGAACAGCAAGCCTAGAGCCACCAAATACTAGAAGAAGCTTGTGACCTAACCACAAATCTCATGATATCTAAGCATAAGCACAGACTAATGCTACAAAGATGTTGTACAGTTTATTTCATGCCAAAACTTAAATGAATAAGATCAAGATATACATGTATCACAATGAATCACAACCATACACATAGCGGTGTGACAGAGCATCACGAAGCATATGCTAGCATGGATAAAAGCATGTATAATAGAAAAGGTACAAAGGCATGAATAAACGCACCATCATGACACGTAGAAACTATCCAAGATATACTCAAGCTCATCTTGTCCATACATATGCATACATCATGTAGACATACAACATGGCAAATCAACATCATGAAAAGTATGCTAACATGTATAAATAATGATGAATGAACATAAGGAGCAAGATGTGAACCATGATAGATACTACATAGCACAAGGTCATGATGATACTTGACTTCTAATACGCACATACTACTTAGCTCATGAAGTCAAGTCAAAGCTTAAGCGTCCAAATATAGCATGATACATGGATACCTAAGCAGTATACACATAAGGGCATGACATTAAAGCATTGAAAGAAAAACATGCCAAGATGGAACATGTGAGCACATGAACAAGCACAACATGCCAATTATGGTCAAACATGAGTATAAGGGCATGAGGGTATAGAGTAGCTCACAAAGTAGGTGGAGACGCCAAGCGTGAAGGTACATACCTCTCGGAGGCCATGAAGTGGAGAACCAACAAATGTTCTAGTCACGTGATGAAGCGTAAGACTAAAATCCATTCGATCCCATGTTCTCCATCCAACGCCCGGACACCTACAAAAACAAGAACAAAGTGCCCAAGTCTTGGATCCCAAGTGGTTAGAAAGCGGATGCTTGAACCCAAGACTTGACACACGGCCACTCGACAAAAGAGTGGTCGTACGCATCACGACTACGGTTGAGAAGAAATGAGCGTAGTCATAGCACGAGAGGCGTAGTCTTGAATGACTATAGCCGAGAGATGTGGTCGTTGGTCGTTACAACCACGGCTGGGAATCGCAGGTGTGGTCGTAAGTCAGTTATGACCACGACAATCGAGCAGCAGCGCGCTCAGACCCAGCAGTCGTGCTCGTAGGGACTTTCGACCACGGTAACAAGCGGAAGTGTCCGCCACAGACATGGTCGTATGAAGCTACGACTATGTCGAGAAGTCAAGTCGTGGTCGAAGGTATTACGACTACAACGACGACACACGCAGAGGAACTCAGCTTTACTACACTCTAGCAAGCTCACACTCCTCTACACATGTGCAATGAGTCAAAGTTTTAATTTCTCATTTGCAGATTTTAACATTCACGAGAAATTAAATTTTCACCATCTACGAGACTCACAACCTACACATGAGAAATGAGATTTCAACCTAGCAAGAACAATCTAGCAATTTATAATCTAGGCACCTCACAATATCCCGAAGAGCAAGTATATTCATCTTGGACAAGGCCAAGGTCATAATAAGTTTTTACCTTGCTCATGATAAGTCGACCCTCGTCCTTATCATTATCATCCGTGTGTTCTCCAAGGCTTTCTCCTTCCTGGTACTTGATCAACCAAAGGACAAGAATGTACCACAAAGCTCACACTTGTGGTTTCTTGCAAATAAAATCATCCTCTAGCCGAAATCAAGCCTCTTGTCTCAAAGGACATCATTGGCAAAACCACCCCAAAAAGATTCAAAGAAAAGTTCACAAGATTCCCTACTAGTTGCATGCTCAAGATCGGTTAAGATCCAATTCAGAGCCAACCATGCTCTGATACCAATTGTAGGACCGGATGAGGCAACAGAGGGGGGGTGAATGGTGCCCATAAATTTTTCCTCTAAATATTCACATATTCCTTATTCTCCAATAGCTACAAAGCTATGAAGATCCAAGATATGAGGTCTAGTAGAAGACAGAGGAATTCAGACTATCTAATGACCAAATCAGAGCACTGTGTGGTTACATTACGACCACTTGGCGGAAGCTCAAACGTAGTCGAATACATCCACTCCAGAGAGGCAGGCTGTCGGTAACAAAGCGACGTTTGTTGGGAAGACAACGTGGTCAGACCGACACCATGGTCGAAACCGACAACTTGGTTGATAGCACGCAAATGGTCGTAACTTTGACCACTCGATCAGAAGAGCATCTTGGTAGGCAATCGATGATCAAGCGAATTCAATGAAGTCGATAGCCACCAAAACAAGACTGACAAGATCGAAAGATGAGTCCGGTCGGAACCGTCGTGATCGTAGCCAATGGCATGGTCGAAAATCAGAGAAGAGCAGAAGGCCAAGACTTCGTGATCGCAAGCTGTGGTCAAATCTCCAAAGGAAAGCCAGTCGACCGATGAAACCCGAGAAGACCAGCAGCTTCACACTAAGTCTTTTCCGTGATCGATACCGACCGGGACCGAGTCACTTGACAACAGAGAACCGAAAATAGAATCGGTCGTGAGGTCTTAGCGTGGTCGATCGCCAACTTGTGGTCGATAACCAAAGCCGAGAAGATATCTGCGATCGAATCCGATTGCTGCTCGACCACACAACCGAAAGACTCGATTCAATGACCTTGGTCGTAAAACCGAAAATCGGATGACGAGCAATGAATACTCTATTTTGTCAACAAGACGACCGCAGAGCAAAATTTGAGGAATCTTTTTGCACAGAGGTCGAAACCAACTGAGACTTGAACTCTAACTTGTATAAGATCTCTAGAAGTGAATTTACCAAGAAAAGGAAAGTCTTTGTTTCGCCAAAGAAAATTGATGCAATCGAAAAATAGAACAGAGACTCATGGCGGCAGATCGAAGACACAGGATTTTTCCAAATCAACACGCTCTGGAATGAACCGCCAACTAGCCTTGAGACAGATTCCCGGTTCGAGCAAAACAAATATAAGCCAACTCTCAAAGGAAATGCGAAGGAACTAAGAATGAAGAGATGGCAAATAAATCAATGAAAACAACTCAAGAACAGCCTCTCAACCCAGATCACAAACACAGACCCATCTCATAGATAAACTCTAACAAGTACAGAGAGATGAGTCCTCTCAAATCATAACACGGAGGTTTCGCAACCACTCCCCACAGGAGGACACGCTCTAGCCCTAGAGCACACACACACAGATACACTCCCAAGGGAGGGAGGCGGCGCCTCCAAGGCCTAGCCGACCAACTCAAACATTCTCGTGCCTCCCTCTCCCTTTTATAGCCTCACACCGAGACTAACCCTAATGGATCCATCCATTAGTCCACACTGGGATAACCAGTAAACCCCACCTAACACCGGTTTTATCACTCACTTTGCCCGCTAACTCAAATGCTTTGCTGCTATCCCAACAGACCGCACTTTGCCCATTAGCGCCAACAACTCCACTGCTTTCGCAGAGACACAGCTTCCCTTTGCAGCCTTTGGCCATTTCTCCAAAATGCCACTCTGCGCCTTCCGGAAGCTTCCTCCGCAGACCTTGCCGCCCACGCTTGCAACCACTTGAGACCTTGTCGTCTTTGGCATCTCCCGGCCGCTCACGACCTCAGCACCTCCGTGCCTAGTCTCGACCATCCATGCCTCACCACGACTAGTCTCAAAGTCCTGCAACCGACCGATCAGACCTCAGTCGACCGCGCCACTCTTTGACTGTGCCTGTCTTCCGATCGACTGGACCGCAGCCGACTGCGCCAGTCTCCGACCGCTGGACCTCGACTTCTCCTAAGTCTAGTCCCGGTCCATCTCGTCGCACACGACCGCACCCGGCATCTGACCGTCTGGACCTCAGCTCCTCCCTGAGCCTAGTCCCGGTCCTCCTCGTCGTTGCCTGTCGTGTCCATCATGGGTAGCTACAGCTCTGGTTCCTCATCTCCCCGGCTCGCAACCACCTCACCAGCCTCGATCATCTTCGGCGTCTCCGACCGTCTGGACCTCAACACCTCCTGTGCCTAGTCCCGGTCCTCCCACGCCTTACCATGAAATAGCTCCGAAGTCCTGCAGCCACACAGACAAGCAAACCATCACATAGCACCGCTCAATGCACACAGACCATCAATCGGCACGTTCAACAAGATCTCAGTGCACAACACCTGGTCGTAAATCCCCTACGACCACCCGAAAGCACAAGACAAGAAGTGGTCAAAACCACGAAGACTTTCGCTTCCTTCGACCACACAGCATGTCGTCACGACCATCACAAAGCTCGTTACGACCATGCAGACACAAGCTACGACCATCACTAGCCGCTATGACTTTATCGCACAAAGTCTAGACCTCATCGAGCACTCTGTTGCACCAACCGAGACACTCGAGCCCAACAGAAAATAGATTGCAACAAGACTGTCAAAATGATGAACCAATAAGTCCACAAGGTCCATGACAACCGCAGAACCCATACGACCAAACCCCGCCGTAATCGGGTATCACACGAGCCCAAACGACCGGTTTCGGTGGCTCCAATCGACCACGGTCATTTCCTCGCTAACGTGGTCGAACCCCGTTCAGACCACGTTCACTCTCGCGCTAACGTGGTCGAAGCACCGATCGCCCAGCGTGGTCGGCTCGGCGCCACAACGTGGTCGAACCGCCCGACGTGGTCGAGGCTCCGATCCCACAACGTGGTCGTACTCTGGCGTGGTCGAACCACCGAGTACCCGAACTGCGCCAATGTGGTCGATGCCGAATGTCACAATCGTGGTCGAGCTTGAGCGCCACAACGTGGTCGACTTACCGAGCGCCGACTACCGACCACGACCAATCGGGGTCGAAACTTCACAACGTGGTCGTAGATGGCCCTAGAGACCTCCGACCACGGTTATTTTCACTGAGTAAGATACCGCGTGGTCCTACGCAGTCCGACCGACTTCCGATCACGTCCAAATTCACCGAGGATGCTGCAACGTGGTCGTGGCGGCCCGTGGCCTCGACCACGCCAACGTAGTCGAGACTCCACAACGTGGTCGTACGCTACTCGACTGGTTCTTGATTTCGCTCAACGTGGTCGTATACCCTTCCGATCACGACCAACGTGGTCGTACAAAGACTCGAAGGGTTTCGACCACGACCAAACGTGGTCGTAAATGGCCGGGGTGACCTTCGATCATGGCCAAAAATTCCGAGGGCTCCGCAACGTGGTCGTACTCTACCCGAGAGACTTTCGACCACGGCTAAACTTGTCGAGAAGGCCTCAACGTGATCGTAGATCTCACACAGTGGTCGTATAGCCTTCGACCACTCGTTCAATGCCTCACTCGGTTTCAACTAAGGACAACGTAGTCGTAAGCGATCTGGCGACAATTGTTAAGGCTTACGACTTTGCAGAGTCAGCTCAAACCTCAAAAACCAAACTCAATCTTTCTAGATCAAGAGTCAATTACTCATCACAACCATGGGGTGACCTCCACATGGTCTCACACATTGCCAGGCGACGGTGTCAGCGGCGACCACAGCCGGTCGGGGACATGGTGGCTGAAGTCGCGGAGGTCCACTCTTTCCTGGCCGCGCCGCGCGGCTTTTTTGCATTGCACGGCCGGTCGGGATAGAGCGGAGGAGGATCGGGGGACCGGGAGGCTGTGGAGGAGGAGGAAGAAAGGGGACCAGCTGGTGGAGCGGGCCCGTGCGAGTGGAAAGAGAAAAGGGTGGGAGAAGAAAGAAAAGAAAAGGAAAAAGGAAGGGGCCCACATGGAAGAGAGAGGAAAAACAAAATGGTAAGGGAGTGGAAAAATCACAAGCTTCAAGCATTACTTTAAAGTTTGGATTTTTAGTTTACATTTCTATTTCACTTTTAAGATTATTGCTCTCTATTTTTGCACATCATTTACAAGTTAAGCTTTTAAATTTTTAGCTATTAAACAAGTTTCTATTATCATTATTATTTAGGTTATATGTGCATATACAAACATACATATTTTGTTTCTTATATGGCTAAACTTTTCTTTGCATAATTTGTAGATATATATATCTATGTATTTTAGTTATTCACTTTTATTGCTCTTTATGTTATTATTCCCGAACATGAGATTTTATATTTTAAATTGGGTTCCACTTTTCTTATACTGGATTATCTTTTCAGATTCGTATTTATAATTCTAATTTTCTATTATTTGCACTTGGGGTTACTCTCTGATATTTAATTTGTGTGCCATAAATCTCAAAAAGATTTCAGCCAAATATTCAAAAGAAATTCAAATGCCAACAATATGCAGGAAAAGATTTTAAAATTCCAAGTTTTTAAAGTAACCAAATTGCGGGATGTTACAACGCCTCACTCATTCAATACTAAACACTGTAAGTGTGTACAATCATGGTCTACGTTCATGTAATACCAATAAATGTCATATATAACCCATTGCTTTTGTGTATGTATATATACATGGTGACTGAAGCCAGATTAATGAAATCATGGGTAGGTTTCCTCGACCCACAATTGGTCTTCATAAATATCAACAAGAAGAATGCACCCTTCGTTGAGAATTACATGATGATGACATTGGTGGCTCACCACAACAAAAATTCATACTTATGCCCTACAACCAGGGGTAATACTGCACTAGTGGCTATATTTGTTGATATGTACTTTATAAGCAATACTAACTTAAGTTTAATGACCATGATGACATACCTGTGTAGGTTCCATTGGATTCTAATTGTAATTATAGCAAAATGCAACATGGTAATGTACCTTGATTCCCTAAAGTGGACCAAAATCGACTTTATAGTTGTCCAACAATTAATCGACAGGTAATAATCGACAGGTAATAATCGACAGTAAACATATTTTCTCCATAGATAACTCTATTCGCAATGAATAAGGCTAACCTTTTGGAATCACGTAGGTCGTTAGTCAAGTATGTTGCTTCTGTATGAAAATCCAAGGAAGTGATCAATGTCCTATGACATGATCTAGATTTCCTAGTATTCGCTAGTATATATTAATCTCATTGAGGAGTGGTAGTAGATCGGTGGTGGGCGGTGCTGCATTGAGGCAATGGTGGCGTCACCTTGGCCACGGGATTAGAGGAGGCCAGTGTAGGCGGCAAAAGCTGACAAGCAATTAGGAGGCGGCAGGTGGCACGGTGAATCTAGCGTTGGTAGTTCTTGAGGCGATAGGTGTACGATCAAATATAACCGACTAGAGGGGTAAATAGGAGGCTTTTAAAATGTTTTAGCTAAAACACAATTTTTAGCAATTATGAACTTAAGCAAAACATTTTGCACAATTAAAACCTAAATGTTTTAGGTTTTACTAGGGCACCACAAGTAATATCAAAACTAAATACACTTCTAGCTACACAATTCAAATCAATTAGAAGTGCTAGAAATGTAAATACGGAAAGTAAACACAAAGAAGTAAACTACAATAAAGGCACGCGATGTTTTTCCTGTGGTATCGAAGACTTGCTGGTCTTCACTAGTCCACGTTGAGGTAACCCAAACGGATTGGACTGGCTCCATGAATTAAGCCTCAAGACATCAATTGCACTAAGATTACTCTTCCTCCACTCTAGAGATGGCGCGCACTACACCACTCACAAATGGTGCTGAGCCTCTTCACATTTTCTTTGAAGAGATCACCGCACAACTTTTTCAAGCTACGTAAGTATCAGCAACCACTAAGAGTAATGAACCATAGTACTTAATTGAAGATTATCATGTGCTACAAAGATCAACAAATGATGCAATGCATTTGAATATTCTAAACTACCTCAAAGTGTGAAATATGAGCAAAAGAGTAGTAGAGAGTGCACAAGAAGCTCAAGGGTATTCAATGAAGTCAAGAAGTAGCTCTTGTTGTTGGTGGGGAGATATTTATAGCCTCCACCCGCAAAGATGACCGTTGGGGTTGAAATCCCCCCAAAAACAGGATTTGCAGTACTACCGCCATGTAGTAGCCGGTGCTACCACACAGACTGTTCAACATCTATTTGAGATTCATTAAATACACATAAATGAGCCATTACTTCAAATATCGGTAGTACCACCCTCACAAGGTCAGGTAGTACCGATTGCACGGTAGTACCGATTTCCAGATGAGAGAAAATGCTCCAAAACATACCTTCTGAAAATTAGGTACCGCGATGTAAATTTCGATTGCTACTGATTTACGGTAGTACCGCCAATCATGCAAGAATACCGCTCTACGATATTATTGCGCAACACATCTTGATAGTGCCAATTCAAGGAATGCTAAAATAATACTTCTATGAAAATTAGCTGCTGGCATGTAAAGGTCAGTAGTACCCATTGGTACTACCGTTAATGACAAGCGGTCATACTGGTTTTTACATGGAAAAATAGAGAAGGTTTCAAATGAACTTCAAATGCATGCATGAACACTAAATTGATCAAAGTAGCATAACTTAAGCTTCAAGCTACCAGCCATGACCGCTCTTTATAGTACGTTACTATTCTACAAATCTGGTCTTTTTATCCAAATACCAGGATTGGTAAAAGACTATAAAGAGGTTCTTGGATTATAATTTACCTTTTCCTTGAGTTTTATCTTGATCCATGTCAATCTTTGATCAATTTTGCATGCTTTTTTCATGACGTCATCAAATTCTAGAACTAAATCTTTTAACCATCTCAATAAACAAGTTAGCCCCATTACAATGTTGTTATTAATTGCTGAAATTATTTTTATGGGTCTAGATGCTTTCAACAGGGAAGAAGGTGGTGGCAAAGCAGACGAGCACTATCGACGGAGGAAGAGGAGTTGATAGCGGTAGCGGGGCTGGTAGGCTCCGTTAGTGGAGGAATAGGAGGCTATAAAGTAGAGGATATGAGGGGGAGCGCGGTGGAGTGCTGGTTGTCTTAGCTGGTGCCGGCAAGGTAGCAGCAAGAGAGGATGAGCACGGGAGGGAAGTGGTGCCACCACATAAAGCACGTGAGTGATGTCGACTTGAGTGGATAAGGGTAGGGAGTGGTTGGCTCACTTAGCTGCATAGGATGGGGGAAGTGATATGGACCATTCAATCTCCATCTGATGCTCCTAAATGTGACTGATTTTGTTGAGTTAATCATGTTTAGTTCAGTTTGCATTAGCATTCTAATAAGCTAGTTTAGTGCATGGTGTTGTTGGTCTGCGTGTCCTGCACAAGCCAGCATGTATGCTGCATGTTTAACTTTAATAATTTCTACATGTACATGATGCCCAGTTTGTGTTGTATGAGTGAATCTTTGGGATCGTGGCTAGTTTCTTGGGCATGTTAGTTGACCCGTTCCTTTGTATTGATCACTTCTGTTATGGAATAAATAGAGCAAGAGAAAAAGACCATCGTGATTATGGCATTGAGAAAATAACTCTTGTGTGTCTACTGCTCATCATCTTCTTCTTAGGAGTCGTGCTTGTGCGTGAGAGTCCATGAGCTTGAGTGTGATTTTAACCTCAACATTTGGTATCAAAGCTTGGGTTCGTCGATGCCCAAGATGATGCCAAGGCAAGTAGAAGGCTCACTGTCCGAAACGCCGAAGAGTGGCAGAAGTGGAAGTGGTGACCTCGTTGACTTCAATACGGTGAGATCCTCAGCACAGGAGGGGTCCATCTCCCTCCAATACCCAATGCTGACGAAGACTAACTACACAGTATGGGCTATGAAGATGGAAGTCTACATGCAAGCGCAAGAAATCTAGAATGCAATCGGAGGAGAAGAAGAGATGGACACCAATAGAGAAAAGATGGCGTTTGCCGCCATCTACCACGGGTGATTGGGGGGACGTTAACCTCCTAGCTCAGAAGAAGACAAATAAGTAGACATGGGTGCAATACCCTAGGACCCATATTACCCTAGGATGCCACCAAAACCACTTCACAACTAGCCAAATTACAAGATAAAATAAACTGGCAATAATTCCTAAACAAGATAGGGTAAGCAGAAGCACAAACAACTAAGGAAAAACAGGATAGTGATAACAATTCAATAATTAAAATCAACCTCCAACATATTAACCAAAAGAACAGTTCACAAGTTTAACACTATTAAGTTGAATTGATCATTGACGAGATAGCTAAGCAAAAGACTAGAATCTTTTCGTCTTTATTACAGCATAAAACTATGATCCAAGTGCATCAATGTGGTGTCGCTCTACCCTTCCCATGCATGCTCAAAGACCACTTGTAGGGGGAATACAAGGGTGAGATAAAAATCTCAGCAAGGAAACAGTTTAACATGCTATTCAAACTACAAACAATTATACATCATCATTTTTTTGTTTCTATACAACCACAACCACAATTCATGTCCACAATCATTTAACTACCACAGACTTCCACGAAACATATCTCATAAATCTTATAATCAGTTGGCATATGAATGCCGTTATTTCATCCACAATTAAATGCATATGAATGCTATCATGTTATGCTCCACTGCACCCTTTCCCAACAGGATAAGAGTGTGCATCGTACTACTGACAATGTACTGTTGTTGTACCAGTGCGGTCATGCTATAAGCGGCGATATCCACAATGCAAATGTCATGACATGTTATGAATGATATGATAATCACAAACCACAAGAACTCCGACCTCAATGGAGAATCCACATGCTCCACAACATATCCACAACCACATATCCACCACGTATTTATGTTCATATTCCGCATTTAGCACATTTAACAAATTACCACATGACATATCAATTGATCAATAATTGCTACCATAATCTCATTTTGAAAAAAACATGCAACCATAGCATAACATATCAAATTACGAGAATCATGTAAATTGCAAGTAGTAAGAATAACGAGTTAAACGGTAGCACATCTGCTACGTTTACTTGCCTCTACCGACGAAGCGAAGCAATCCCGTGCGTTCAGGAGCAAAACCACCTGTCCAAAAGTACCTCTCAGCACAATACAACAGTAATGAAAATGCGTCTTAAGAAGTAAAGATGTCACTAGAACCCCGAACCCACACATAAATCCTCTCCGCTTAACGATTCTTCAATCTACCCACTGCAGCAGCGCTGCTTAATATTTTTGTATCTTTAACAATATTAAGCCATTTACAGCAAATGATATATTTGTTGACTCCTCACTTAAATACCTTCACTTTTCATGTAGATCACATATTTTTATTTTGATTCTAGCAAGGTGTAACTTAATGCGTAAAACAGAGGACGTTCTCTGTTCTGGCAATTTGGGCAGTCAGATTCTAGCGCGTCCCAACCACAGTGTAAGGCTCTAAAAATTATGATTTTTATACAAAAGTTAGATTACTTAATTCCCTACATTTTTCTCAATTGCGACCAAAAACATAAAAACCATCTACAACCCCTAAATCACACTTGAACAGTAATCTCCCCAATCTGCACCCTTAACGGACAGCGAGGTTCCCGACCCTGCTACGCCCAGATCCCATGGCCAACAATTCTGAAACAATAAAGGAGATGGGTCTCGAAGTCCTCTACAATTTTCCTTTTGGGAAGATCGACAGGAAAAATCATTTCATAGGTCTAAACTGCGCAAACAGACGCGCTGCGCGAATTGATCTACAGACAGACAGCAGAAAATCCCTAATCGGGAATCTAATTGCTAATCCCCCACCAATTCTTAGGCTAAGAACCTAAATTCAACAATAATAGAGGATTTGAGATGAGGAGAGTTACCTAGGGGATCCCTTGGGATCACCCCTCTTCTTTCCTCCTCTTCTTATCCTCCTTCTCTCCTTCTTCCTTCTCTTCCCTTTCTTCTTCTTCCTTCTCTTTCACCTTTGCACCAATGGGCAGCAGATGTGGGGGGTGTTGGAGGCACAATCACGGGAGGGTGCGGCCGGGGGTGGGAAAAGGGGTGGCGGCTAAGGGGAAGAGGGAGGTGGCTAGGGTTTTTAGGGGGAGGAGGAGGGGGGTGCGGCCACCCCTTGGGCCGGACCCCCTCCCAGGATTGTGCCTCCAACACCCCCCACAGCTGCTGCCCATTGGTGCAAAGGTGAAAGAGAAGGAAGAAGAAGAAAGGGAAGAGAAGGAAGAAGGAGAGAAGGAGGATAAGAAGAGGAGGAAAGAAGAGGGGTGATCCCAAGGGATCCCCTAGGTAACTCTCCCTCATCTCAAATCCCTCTATTATTGTTGAATTTAGGGTTCTTAGCCTAAGAACCCACTCAGAGTTATTTATTTATTTATTTTATTCATTTTACGCTATTCCACAATTTTTATTTTTCCCTTCTCGTGATTTACCGAAAAACCGGCGACTCTGCGATTACTTTTAAAAACCTACGCCGAATCAACAATTAGGATATTACATTGTCCCCACCTAAAAAGGATTCGTCCTCGAATCTAACTCCTCAAACCACAAATCAAGAGAACGACAAAGAAAAGCGCAATTCTCAGAAACCACGGAACCACAACTACGAGTACTCACCAGCCTTGAAGAGCTCGGGGTACTTCCTTCACATTTGATTCTCAAGCTCCCACGTAGCCTCTCTCTCAGACTGAAACGTCCAGAGGACCTTCACATACTTGATGGTCTTACTCCTCAATAATCGCTCCGAAGTATCCATGATACGCACTGGTCGACTCTCCATAGTGAGATCCTGATCCACCGTGACCTGCCCCAGGTCAATCTTGTGCTCGGGATCCCGCAAATAATTCCTCGGCATGTACACATGAAAGACATTGTGCACACCACTCAACGAGCTCGGCAACTCTAAACGATAAGCCAAATTGCCCACACGAGCAACCACTGGAAAATGGTCAATGTACCGCGGGCTAGGCTCCCCAGTGGTACCAAAACGAACAATACCCTTAGTTGGCGACACTCGAAGGAGCACAAGGTCACCAACCGCAAACTCCAACTCTCAGCTCTGAGCGGCCAACAGGTTCTGACGAACCTCCCGCACTTTCTCCACCGTCTGCTGAACAAGGTCTGGACCAAGTAAAGATCTCTCACCCACTGCATCCCAACAAAAATGGGAAACACACCTTCGACCATACAAAGCCTCAAAAGGAGCCATCTTGATACTCGCCTAATAACTATTATTTTACGCGAACTCTGCCAAAGCCAGATGGCCCTCCCAACTGCCCTTCCAAGACAGTACACACGCTCGGATCATATCCTCCAAAGTCTGAATGGTCCGCTCTGACTGACTATCCGTCTTAGGGTGAAAAGTCGATCGAGGAAGCTGCTGTTCCCAATGCAGCTTGAAGACTCTGGCAGAATTTAGAGACGAACTTGGCATCCCGGTCAGAAACAATTGACTTAGGTATACCATGTAGTCCCACCACCTCTCGGATATACAACAGGGCCAGATCCTGCGTTTTATTGGTCGTCTTCATCGGAATGAAGTGTGCGGACTTGGTAAGTCTGTCCACCATAACCCAAACTGCGTCTCGCCCTCGAGGCGAGCATGGCAATCCGACCACGAAGTCCATTGTGATATGCTCCCACTTCCACTAAGGTATCTCTAAAGGCTGCAACAAACTAGCAGGCCGCTTATGCTCGGCCTTCACCTGCTGACAAACGCCACAAGAAGCGACATACTTAGCAATATCCACCCTCATGCATTTCCATCAGAAGACCTGCTTCAGATCTTGATACATCTTGGTATCTCTCGGATGTACAGAGTACGGAGTCTAGTGAGCCTCACGAAGAATATCATCCTTCACCTCTGATTTCTGGGGTACACACAGCCGACCTCTGAAACGAACCGCACCACTCTCATCCACACTAAAGTCTCGGGAACGGCCCTCCGAGATCCTCTTCTGCACCTCCAAAAGGAGCTGATCGTGCTGTTGAGCCTCACGAACGCGCTTGGAAATGGCAGACTGGATGATCATCTGTGTCTCTGCCTGTGCAACTCCGGTGAGACAGAAAGAGATACCCATCCTCTCAAACTCTGAGATCAAGGACATCGCTGTCTGAGGTACTCCTGTCCTGCTCAAGGCGTTAGCCACCACGTTAGCTTTACCAGGGTGATACTGGATAATCAGATCATAATCTTTGATCAACTTCAACCACCTCCGCTGCCTCAAATTCAGCGCTCGCTGAGTGAATATGTACTTAAGGCTCTTGTGATCGGTAAAGATGTCACACTGTTCCCCGTACAGGTAATGCCTCCAAGACTTCAGAGCAAAAACAACAGCTGCCAACTCCAAGTCGTGAGTAGGATAATTCTGCTCACGAGCCTTCAACTGTCTAAAAGCATAAACGATAACTCGCCCTTCTTGCATCAACACATAACCAAGTCCAATCCACGAAGCATATGTGTACACCGTGAAGCGCTTGCCACTCTCGGGCAAGGATAGGATATGTGCATTCACCAGCTTGATCTTCAAGGTCTGAAAGCCAACCTCACAATCGTTTGTCCACACAAAAGGAACCCCCTTTTGCGTGAGTTGGGTCATCGGCTTGGCGATGGTAGAAAAATCCTGCACAAAGCGCCGATAGTAACCGGCAAGACCAATGAAACTCCGGATCTTTGACGTATTAGTTGGCCTTCGCCACTGCACCACCGCTTCCACATTCTTTGGATCCATTGCAATACCATACTGACTGATGGTATGACCAAAAAATCCCACCTCGGATAGCCAGAAGACATATTTCTTCAGCTTCGCGTAGTATTTATTCCTCCGAAGGGCATCCAGGACCAGTCTGAGATGCAACTCGTGATCCTCCTCCGTCTTGGAATAAACCAGAATGTCATCGATAAAAACCACCATAAAAGAATCCAGGTACTCATGGAGCATCCTGTTCATGGCTTCCTTAAAAAAGGCAGAGGCATTTGTTAGTCCAAAAGACATAACGACAAACTCAAAATGCCCATACCTTGTGCCAAAAACTGTCCTCTCTATATCCTCCTCCCTGATCCGCAGTTGATGATAACAAGACTGCAAATCAATCTCTGAGAATACCTTGGCACCTCTCAGCTGATCGAAGAGATTTTCAATACAAGGCAATGGGTATTTATTCTTGATCGTCACTTGATTAAGTGCTCGATAATCCACACAGAGCCTCTTGGTGCCATCCTTCTTGTCTACAAACAGAACCGGAGCAGCCCAAGGTGACGTGCTCGGTCTAATAAACCCCTTAGCTAGGAGTTCATCCAACTGCTTTTTCAACTTCACCTGCTCCACAGGTGCCATCCAATAGGGGACTTATAAATAGGCCGCGTACCCAGAACAAGGTCTATGCAGAAGACCGGTTCCGGCTCTGGTGGCAGGCCTGGGAGCTCAACGGGAAACACATCCGAGTACCTGCAAGCCACAGGTATATCCTCTATCCTCAAGACAACCTCATGACCCTCAACCATGGCCCATAGCAAACCTGACTTCTACATTCGCCGATCGGGAAACAACTGGCATAGCAACGAGAGAGAGTACTACGGGGCACTCCCTTGGAAGACAACTTCACATCCAGACGGTGACCGCAAAATTACCGTCTTCCAGAAACAAGAGATAATAGCCTAATACTGCGTGAGCCGATCCATGCCAAGGATCACATCGAAAGGCTCCAGGGGTATAACCACCAAATTCGCCACGAACTCCTCATCCGCCAGAACCACCACACAACCAGGGCATATATGGGCACTGGAGATAAGCCCACTGGGAGAACTAATAACCACTGCTCTCCCAACCAACTGCACAGACAGACCTGCCCGCTGGAGAAAACCTCCGAGACAAAAGAGAAACTAGCTCCTGAATCGAAAAGTACACAAGCATCGAAAGAATTGCTTATCTTGTGTGTACATGTTCAGGTAGATTTTCATCTTGTCCAGAAAGGTCTCTGGGTAGAACATCCTTTCGAACTGTCAAACAAACTCTGCCCACGATAGCGCTCCATGTGCAGCCGTGCGAGCAGACTGCACTCCCTTCCACCAGATCTGAGCCTCTCCCTTCAGAAGTTGCGCCAAGTAGCGCATACGATCAGAGGCAACCACCTCGAATGCCTCCATCTTGTCCTCCATATAGGACAGCCAGTCTACGGCCTGAACAGGAGTGGCCTGTCCAGCCTCAACCCTACCCACTCACGGAGCGAGAGGCTGCTAATCGCTCCAACTGTCGCAACCTCAGGCACCGGATCAGCACGAACACCAGGGGCCAACTGTCCCTGCCTTAACGCCCTCAGCTCTTGCTGCATGGCCCTCACAGTGTGTGAGCCTCCTCGACACCACCACGACCGAGTATCCTCAGCCTCCTCGACCGTCGGCTACGCTACTGATGTAGCTGCACGGCCACGGCCTCTACCCTTAGGCGGCATTCCTACAGCCACCACAATCCGCAATCAAGCAAGGACATCATCATCAAATAAATAAGACACAAGCAATAATGCAATGGATTCAACAAGGTATATGTAAGATATGCAAATCCTTCCCCATCCTACATGCGCAAGTGTGTCATTTTTTTTTCTCATTTCTCCTAGAATATAAAGCCTAGGCTCTGATACAAACTATAACACCCCAGGACCCACATTACCCTGGGATACCACCAAAACCACTCTACAACTAGCCAAATTACAAGATAAATAAACTGGCAACAATTCCTAAACAAGATAGGATAAGTGGAAGCATAAACAACTAAGAAAAAACAAGATAGTGATAACAATTCAATAATTAAAATCAACCTCCAACATATTAACCAAAAGAACAGTTCACAAGTTTAACACTATTAAGTTGAAGTGATCATTAACAAGATAGCTAAGCAAAAGACTAGAATCCCTTCGTCTTTATTACAGCATAAAACTATGATCCAAGTGCATCAATGTGGTACCGCTCTACCCTTTCCATGCATGCTCAAAGACCACCTGTAGGGGGCAAAACAAGGGTGAGATAAAAATCTCAGCAAGCAAACAATTTAACAGGCTATTCAAACTACAAACAATTATACGTCATCATTTTTTGTTTCTATACAACCACAACCACAACCACAATTCATGTCCACAATCATTTAACCACCACAAACTACCACGAAACATACCTCATAAATCTTATAATCAATTGGCATATGAATGTCGTTATTTCATCCACATTTAAATGCATATGAATGCTATCATGCTATGCTCCACTGCACCCTTTTCCAACAGGATAAGAGTGTGCATCGTACTACGGCAATGTACGATGCTGTACTGGTACGGTCGTCGCTATAAGCGGCGATATCCACAATGCAAATGTCATGACATGTTATAAATGATATGATAATCACGAACCACAAGAACTCTGACCTCAACGGAGAATCCACATGCTCCACAACATATCCACAACCACATATCCACCACGTATTTATTTTCATATTCCGCATTTAGCACAGTTAACAAATTACCATATGACTACGAGCATTTTATCTAAACATATCAATTGATCAATAATTGCTACCATAATCTCATTTAGAAAAAACATGCAACCATGGCATAACATTATCAAATTACAAGAATCATGTAAATTGCAAGTAGTAAGAATAACGAGTTAAACGTAGCACATCTGCTACGTTTACTTGCCTCTACCGACGAAGCGAAGCAATCACGTGCATTCAGGAGCAAAACCACCTGTCCAAAAGTACCTCTCAGCACAATACAACAATAATTAAAATGCGTTTTAAGAAGTAAATATGTCACTAGAACCCCGAACCCACACATAAATCCTCTCCGCTTAACGATTCTTCAATCTACCCACTGTAGTAGCGCTTCTTAATATTTTTGTATTTTTCACAATATTAAGCCATTTACAGCAAATGATATATTTATAGATTCCTCACTTAAATACCTTCACTTTTCATGTAGATCATATATTTTTATTTTGATTCTAGCAAGGTGTAACTTAATGCGCAAAGCAGAGGACGTTCTCTGCTCGGCAATCTGGCAGCCAGATTCTAGCACATCCCAACCACAGTGTGGGGCTCTAAAAATTATGATTTTTATACAACAGTTAGATTACTGAATTTACTACATTTTTATCAATTGCGACCAAAAATATAAAAATCATCTACTACCCCTAAATCACACTTGAACAGCAATCTCCCAAATCTGCACCCCTGACAGACAGCGAGGTTCCCGACCCTGCTACGCCCAGATCCAGCGGCCAAAAATTCTGAAAAAATACAGGATATGGGTCTCGAAGTCCTCTACAATTTTCCTTTCGGGAAGATCCACAGGAAAAATCGTTTCGTAGGTCTAAACTGCGCAAACAGACGCGCTACGCGAATTGATCTACAGACAGACATCAGGAAATCCCTAATCGAGGAATCTAATTGCTAATCCCCCACCAATTCTTAGGCTAAGAACCCTAAATTCAGCAATAACAGAGGGATTTGAGATGAGGGAGTGTTACCTAGGGGATCCCTTGGGATCACCCTTCTTCTTTCCTCCTCTTCTTCTCCTCCTTCTCTTCTTCTTCCTTCTCTTCCCTTTCTTCTTCTTCCTTCTCTTTCTCCTTTGCACCAATGGGCAGCGGTGTGGGGGTCTTGGGCGCAATCTGGGAGGGGTGCGGCGGGGGTGGGAAAAGGGGGTGGCGGCTAGGGTTTTTAGGGGAGGGGGTGCGGCCAAATTTATGTCGATGACATTATCTTTGGCGGCTCTTCTCATGCTCTAGTTTCACAGTTCTCGGATGTCATGAGCACCGAGTTTGAGATGAGCATGATGGGTGAGTTGACTTTCTTCCTTGGCTTTCAGATCAAGCAGACTCGGGAGGATACCTTCTTGCATCAAGGCAAGTACACCCGTGATCTCCTGAGACGTTTCGACATGAGTGATGGTAAGCCGGTGTCGACTCCGATGGCTTCTACAGCCGCACTTGACCCAGATGAGGACGGCAAGCCAGTTGATCAAAAGGAGTTCAGAAGTATGAATGGCTCTCTCTTGTACCTCACTGCCTCGAGACCGGACATACACTTTTCCGTGTGTTTATGTGCTCGGTTTCAGGCTTCTCCTCGCGTGTCTCACCGCCAGGCAGTGAAGCGCATCTTTCGGTACCTTCGAGCTACCATTGACTATGGTATCTGGTGTAGGATAGATAGGAAGAGCACTTCGGGCACCTGCCAATTCATTGGCACTTCTCTCATTTCCTGGTCTTCGAGGAAGCAGTCCGGTATTGCACAGTCCACCACAGAGGCCGAGTACGTTATCGCCGCCGATGTCTTGTAGCCAAGTGCTTTGGATGGTCTCGACTCTGCGGGACTTTGGGTTAGCTATCGATCGTGTTCCGCTCTTCTGCGATAACACTTCTGCGATTAGCATTGCTAAGAACCCAGTGTAGCATTCTCGGACCAAGCACATCGATATCAGATATCACTTTCTTCGAGACCATGTAGAGAAGGGTGATATCGTGCTCCAGTTTGTGGAGAGTGACCACCAGTTGGCTGACATATTCACGAAACCTTTGGATAGCTCTAGGTTTTTAGCTCTGCGGGGAGAGCTTGGGGTGGTTTGTCCTTATGGACTGTTATGAGGGGGAGCTTGTACTTTACTGCTTTATCATATTAATTATGCTTCTGTCTCATTTCTGTTGCATTGCATCTGCGGGTGCATTGGGTTTAGTCCATCCAGCATACGCTAGAGTGGTTCTCTTGTCTAGTTGCTTAGACTTCTTAATCTTATCATATGCCTTCAGGATGCTCTATTAGCTATTTCTTATCTCACTAGGTTGAGCTCACTCACTTCTTGCGATCTAGCAAGGGCCGGGCCACCTTCGGGTAGACAGGGTACGTATTTGCTCCCTAGTGTGTGTTTTACCGTCAGCTATTAGTCCTGGAGTCATATGGGGTAGATAAGAGTCAGTCTGAGCCATTAGTATTCTCTATCTTATCTATGCTTTAAGGTCTGCCCCGTTGGATTTTCTTTGCCAGCTTCTCGATTTTATTGCTTTGGTTCAAGAGGAGTTCATTTGGGAGCTTCTGGAGCTTAATATTGACTTAACTCAACTTGAACTAAAAGTTGCATCACATGTTGAGGGGGAGCTGGACTTTTTGCATGTCATTCTGCATTGTAATATAACAACATTTGTTCCTTGATTATTATCCTATTATGACATGCTTACACTGCTTTACACCTTGCCATGACTTGTGCTCATTTGCTATATTTATCATGTCTTCATATGTGTAAACTAGCTTTTGCCATGATAAGTTAATTAAGCTTGCTCAATTTGAACTAAAAACTTATCTGAGAGATCATGTGGAGGTCATCCCGTTGAGAATGATGAGTAATTGACATCGTTTTCGAAAATTCGAGTTTGAGTCGGTTGGTTCGGACCTTGACGTTGCGTGGCGTAACGGGCTCGGTCGGACTCGGTCAAACTTGGTCGTATGGGTTTAGGATGCATATTCTGATGACTCGACAGGTTTGATCTCTGTTTACGCTTTCATGTATCGAGCGGTGCTATTTGACGTGTTTCTTGTCTGTGTGGCTGCAGGACGTCGAGGCGGAGTCGTGGCGAGACACGGTGGACCGGACTAGGCGCAGGTGGCGCTGAGGTCAGAACGGTCGGGACGTGTCGAAGACGACGTGGACTCGAGGTGGTTGCGAGGCATGCGAGGCGAGGAGCGGAAGCTTCCGGAAGGTGCGGAGGCGGCGGGAATTTTGCAAACCGCAAAACGGGAACAGGCGCCGTTGGACTTAGCGGGCGTAACGGGGCGGAGACCCGTTAGCCAAGGCTATAAATAGGAGTTGGGGGCTGCATATCCCCTCAACCCATTCAATGCCTTCTAGAGAGAGTTAGGGTTTTGATTAGTCAAAAGCCACTTTGGGAGGTGGTGTTGCTTTGAAGCTTTAGTTGGCAGGAGAGGCAGTGTTTTCTGTTGTAGCTTGTCTCCCCAGCGTGAGAGGTGCTCCAGGGGTTGTCTCCTCTTTGGTGTGTCTCCGTAGCTCCCAACCTGCATTCTTCATGGGGAGTTCTTGGGATGGAGAGTAGGGGTGAGAAGATGTGTTGAGACCTCATATGTAATCCTTCCTCTATATTCAATACAGGCTTATGGGAATTCCTTTGCAATCCTCTTTAGTTTTGAAATGAAAATCTGAATTCCAATTTCTTGAGTTCCTCTGTTCATCTTTTGCAGTTCTAGGGATTATTATCTTTTTCTTGTTTCTCTTCATGAAATGGGATGAAACTTGATATCTAGAGTCCTGTGACTATTGCTTACATATCCTCAAAGTTTCATATCCAAAAGATCAATGGTTGAGGAGAAACTTGATTTTTAGTCTCTCTGTTCTTCATATTCTGAAATTCTAGGGTTTGAGATAATTTCTGATTTCCTTTTGAGAGTTGGCTTGAAATTTGATTTCTAGAGCCCTGTGGCTATTGCTAAGCTATCCTCAAAATTTCTTAGCCAAAAGATCAAAGATGGAGGAGTAATTTAAATTTGAGAGAGCACTCTGTGTCTTTTCAGTTTTCTTAGTCAAATCTCAAAGTGTTGCTATTTGGTTGAATTTTCTTGACTCCTGAGGTCCTCATGTTATTTGGTTTGTGTCCTTACTGTTTTATTCAGAAGAGAATTTCTTTTACAAGTCCTTTTCGATTCCATTTGGCTGTCTGCAGTTTTCTTCTGAACTTTTCGGCAAATCTCTGTATTCACTGTTCCTTCGATTTTCAGTCAGTCGGCAATTCTGAAAGCGGCAACAGACTCACAGCAGTCTGCAGTCTCTCTGGTTGTTCTCTTTCTCTCGGTTCATCTTGACTGCAACCAGTTTTGTTCTGTTTGCTGCTGCAAGTCTGGGTGATTTTCTGAAATCAGAACGGGTGGCCGAGAGAGACTTCTGTCTTTTCTTGTTGGCTGTTTTTCACCCTGCTAATTGATGCTGCAATCTTGCCCGAAAATCAGTTTGGTTTCGGCACTTGTGAATCTTGTTCTTTAAGTGGTTAGCAGCCTTGTGAATCTTTTTGTCCCCTGTTTAGTATCTTTTGTTTTCTGTTGTAACCCTGCCGAACGATCCGTTTGATTTTTAGTTTACCCTGTAGGCTGTCTAAATTCTGCAATTTCAGTCTCCTGCCTGAGAGTATTCGGCTGGCAGCAATCCATTTTCTTGTCACTTCTGTTTCAGGCTAGATAACCTGCAGCCGGTAATCTGTCAAGATTTTTGGGCAAAATCTACAGTTTTCTTTGCTTCCTGTATTCATAGAGTTTGTTCTTGTCTTTTTATTTCTTTAGCACATCTTTGACGATTTTGCATGCAGATCAAACGGCAATATTTTCAGCTGAAATTTTACTGATTACTCTCGATTTATGCTGAATTTTTGGTACTGCATGCTCCAGTTTTCAGCAGAATTAATTTTTCGAATTCTCGGAGGCGGTTTATAAGAGAACGACATTCACCCCCCTCTGTCGCCATTTCGGTCCCACAATTGGTATCAGAGCCGGTTAGCTCTTTTCTATAGATCTTAACCGGTCTGCGAGCCATGACGACAGACAAGTATTCCACCAAGCCGCCCATCTTTGATGGCCTGGATTACCCCTTCTGGAAGAGCCGAATGGAAACATACATCCAGGCTCAGGGGTATGCCATCTGGCGGAAGGTGAAGGTCAGATTCGCTGTTCCTGCCGATGAAAACATCAATGTGGCGAACATGCCCGATGTTGAGGCCAATGCAAAGGCAAGGAACATCATAATCTGTGGTTTGAGCGAAGCGATTTGATCGCATCTCTCACCGTCGTCCGCTCACGACATCCGGACGACCCTCGATGCATACCATGAGGGTACCACCCGATCAAGACGGTTCGACAGACCGTTCAGCCGAATACAAGAAATTTGAGATGCTTGCGGTGAGTCCCTCGACGAGTGCTTTTCACGTTTCACAAAATCTTGAGCAACCTCCGAGCCGTCGGTCTCACATACTCCGACTCGGATAACGCTCGACAGATGCTTTCTGCACTCGATCTTCGTGTTTGGGAGATGAAGGTGACTACCATCAAGGACACCACGGACCTCTCGACCCTGACTCTTGACGCGCTTTATTCGCGCTTCAAGACTCACGAGATTGACATAGTCTCTCGTCGGTCGAAGTCACAGTCAATGGCGTTAGTCACCGATCCCACTTCTGGATCCTCTTCTGCTGAGCCGATGTGCGGATTCTCCCTCGCTGCTCTCTGTGACATAACTGATGAACAGTTAGAGCAGCTTGCGGATGAACAGCTAGCCCTCCTAGCACGGAGATTCTCCCATGCTTACAAAGGGAGAAGGGACGGAAGGAAAAGAGGAGGACCCGTGATTTGTTTCGAGTGTGGTGGCCCCAACCACATCCGAGCAAACTGCCCCAAGCTGGGGAAGGGCAAAGGCGACTACGGCGGTTCGGGCAAGAACGACTACCCCGACAAGAACCGCAACACGAAGCCCTCAAGACTGTCCAAGGCAAGAAGAAGTTTCGCAACTGGAAGGTGAAGAAGCTCTTCCACCGCGTCCTCACCGCCTTCGACGACCTCGACCTCAGCGAGGTAGAGGGATGGAGCGACGACGACGGGACGGGGGACCAAGAGCCCAAGGATGGCGGCAACGACTTCTCCGGCATGTGCTTCATGGCCCTTGAGGGCGAGATCAGCGACAGCGAGCTCTACTCCGACTCGGACGAGGTATGCCCCACCTATGACCAGCTCAATCATGCTTTTCTTAAGCTAGGTGGTTTTCATGCTAGAGCTAAGTCTAGGTGTACCGAGTTAGAGAAGGAAGTAGATAGACTGTCACGGGAGCTTACTTCACTTATATCTGTTCCCTCCCGTGACGACTGTGATACATGCGTTGCCTTGCTTGGAGACATGGAGAAACTAAGGACCTCGCATGATAGTCTGTCCTCGGAACTTGACATTGTTAAGGTGGAGAACATTAGTCTTCTTGCTGAGCTTGAGATGAGTAGGGTCGTTCCTGTTTCATCCTCTACTGTTGAGACTATTTCTTGCACCTCATGTGAGGATAAGGACAATGCTTTTAGAGGTCTTTATACCATGTTGCTCGATCTGCCCGAGACTTGTGAAAATTGCAATAACTTGAAACTGAACCTAAAACGGGCAGATCATAAAATTGCTGAGTTGCATGCTTCTCTACTTGAGCCTATTGTTTCTTGCACAAACTGTCCTAAGTTAACTGCTGAACTTGAATCTGTCTCAAAACAGTTTCAAGAAATGATTGACTACAATAAGAAAATAGCTCAGTATGCTTCTAAGGCCCCTGTTAGCTCACCATGCAAAGATTGTGATAAACTAAAATCTGATTTGATTGCTTTAGATGAAAAATGTGTGAAGCTAACTAAGGACCTTCTAGAAAATCACATCCTCCTTGTGCTTTCAGGCCGAGGTGTTGCAAAAGGATAAGGACATGGTAGAGACGTTTAGGAAGAGTTACGAGAACCAAATGGCTAGGATTAGGGCTGCACCCTGTGTGTCCTGCGAAGCCCTCAAGGTTGAGGTGGCCGTGCATAAGGAAAAATACGCACGTGCTATTCGCTCTTCTTCTGTTGGTTCTTCTTCCTCTCCTCCTGCTGTTCTTTCTTCTTCTACCTGCTCCTCTTGCACCTCTCTCTTTCGGGAGTGTCAGTATCTTATGAACACTCTCGAGAAATTTGTAGGAGGCAATAGGAAGCTCAACCTTATTCTAGACCAATCTAAAATCTCCAGATTTAAAAAAGGTCTAGGATATGATTTTCATGAGGATGTGAGGAAACATCCACCTGTCGTGCTCAGACCCAAAGCCGCAGGTGTGATTGAGGTCAAGCCCAAGAACAAGAAAGTTCAATTTAAATCAGCGGGTTTTGTCCAAGGGATCTCTGACAGCAAGGTGATTTCACCTGCAGCTTCGGCCCCTCAGAAGGCGAAGTATCATTGCACCTTCTGTCAGAAGGATGGGCATTTGTTTGACTATTGCTTCAAGCGCGCCAAGATCGCGCGAAGAGACCGTGTTGAGTCTCTTAGGCGTATCCAGGGTCAGCCCCAGATCTTGAGTGCACCTAAGACCAACACGAGGTCTAGGCTTGCTACTGCTGGTAGCCTTGGGCAGCATCGAGGACTTGGTTCCTCCGAGTTTTCTGGTTTTCGTCCTCATGCTCCCTTCGGTCATGACTTCCGCCGTCCTGAGGGTAGATCTCATTTTTCCAATCGAGACAGACTATCCGCGGCGAGATCAAGATGTTGCCTTGGTACTTGACTCGCTCTCCGTAGCGGCCGGATCCAAAGAATGCCTTGTGTCTGCTCACGCACCCTCTGCTTCTTTGAGCAACGGAGAGCGTAGGGTAGTTAGAGGTCAGTCGTGTGTGACTACTTCTTACGCCGACGTGTGACTCAAGATTGGGTTCCAAAATCTATTTTGATTTATCCCAAGATCGAGACTTTGCTCTCTTGTTGACTCGAGCTCACGGGCGGGGAAGGGAAAGGTTTGGCTTGTAGACTCGGTGTTCATGACACATGACCGGAGATTCCGTTGGTTTTCTTCCTTGTCCGTGCTCCGGTGATGAGACTATCACCTTTGGAGACTCTTCGTCTCGACGCATCATCGCCAAAGGTACCGTGCGTTAATGACTCATTTGTTTTAAAAGATGTTGCCTTGGTGAGTAAACGCATTACAATTTGCTTTCGGTTTCTCACCACCGATGACGGTTTCGAGGTAAGTTTTAAGAAAAACAATTGAAAAATTCTTGATTCTTGGTGTAGTCCGGTTTATGGATTTCTCGCTTTGGGAGGATCTTTCGTGCTGATTTTTCCGAGTCTTCGGTGATTCTCTCCGGTGTTTGGTTGCTTCGAGTCTGTGATCTTTCCTTCCGCATAGGAGACTTGGTCATATTGGATTTGACCATTTGACTCGAGTTAGCGGCCACGATCTCATTCGTGGTCTCCGAAACTCAAGATGGTCAAAGATCTTGTTTGCGCTCCATGCTTAAGCACGGCAAGATGGTTGCCGCTTCTCATCCTCCCACACAGCATTACTATGACCGATGCACCGGACACTGCTCCATATGGATATGGTTGGACCACTCGAGTGCGATCGGCGGGAGGAAGTGGTATGTTCTTGTCGTAGTCGATGACTTCTCGAGGTACTCTTGGGTGTTTTCTTAGCCTCGAAGGATGAGACGTTTACACATTTCCGAGGTCTTTTCAGTAGGCTTTCTGTTGAGCTTCCAGGTGCCTTACGAGCGATCCGCAGTGACAATGGCACGGAGTTCAAGAATTCCTACTTTGAGAGTGTCTGTGGTGAGACAGGTGTAGAGCACCAGTTCTCTTCTCCATATGTCCCTCAGCAGAATGGCGTTGTGGAGAGGAAGAACCGTACCTTGGTCGAGATGGCCAGGACGATGCTTGATGAGTACTCTACACCGCGGAAGTTTTGGGCTGAGGCTATAGCCACCGCGTGCCATGTTTCTAATCGAGTTTTTCTTCGGGCACATTTGCACCGCACTTCTTATGAGTTGAGATACGGGCGAAAGCCCAGTGTTTCCCATTTTCGTGTATTTGGTTGCAAGTGTTTTATTCTGAAGTCTGGGAACCTAGATAAGTTCGAGTCACGTTCTTGTGATGGACTCTTTCTAGGCTACTCGACCTCTTCGCGGGCCTATAGGGTCTGGAACTGCGAGTCTAGCAAAATGGTAGAAACCTGTGAGGTAACTTTCGATGAGGCCAGTCCGGGGACTAGGCCCGATATCTCAGGTTCACTAGAGCAGTCCGAGACCATCTTTGTGGATGATGAGGATGATGGAGATGAGGGTTGTCTACCCGATCCAGTCCCTCATCCACCTCTTGAGGTGCCTTCTTCCACCGCACCTCGAGGTGATCAGCCCTTACCTTCTGCTTCCTCTGGAGCTAGTGGCTCTGTTCCTACCCCGTCAGTTCATGAGGTAGAGGCCACTTCTTCTTCTCATCCTGGACCTCCAAGACATATTCAAAAATCTCATCCTTCTGAGCAGATGATTGGAGATCTCTTTGAACGAGTCACACGCTCCAAGTCTGGCGTGTCACTTTTCTGTCTCCACTCTGCCTTCGTAGCTTCCTTTGAGCCCAAAGACGTTTGTCATGCTTTATCTGACGAGTCTTGGGTCAATGCCATGCATGAGGAGCTAGAGAACTTTGAAAGAAACAAGGTCTGGACGCTTGTTGCACCCCCACAAGGTCACAATATCATTGGAACTAAGTGGGTGTTCAAGAACAAGCAGAGCGAGGATGGTGTGGTTATTAGAAACAAGGCTAGACTGGTAGCTCAGGGGTATTCCCAGGTTGAGGGTCTAGATTTCGAGGAGACCTTTGCCCCTGTAGCTAGACTTGAGGCCATTAGAATCTCGCTTGCCTTCGCAGACTTCTAAGGGTTTCAAGCTTTACCGGATGGACGTCAAGAGTGCCTTCCTCAATGGCCTTATTGAGGAAGAAGTCTATGTGAGATGACCTCCGGTTTCGAAACCCCAAATACCCAAACCATGTCTCTGTGCTTTCCAAAGCTTTGTATGGACTTATGCAGCCCCTGTGGCTGGTATGAGAGGCTTAAGTCCTATCTGTTGAGTCATGGTTTCGAAATGGGTAAAGTCGACAAGACCTTGTTCATCCGCCGGCTAGGCACTGACTTTCTGCTCGTCCAGATTTATGTGGATGACATCATCTTTGGCGGCTCCTCGCATGCTCTCATTTCCCAGTTTTCCGATGTCATGAGCTCAGAATTTGAGATGAGCATGATGGGCGAGTTAAGCTTCTTCCTTGGCTTCCAAATTAAGCAAACTCGGGAGGGTACCTTCTTGCATCAGGGCAAGTACACTCGAGACCTCCTGAAGCGCTTCGATATGAGTGATGGGAAGCCGGTGTCTACTCCTATGGCTACATCAATTCCACTCGACCCGAGATGAAGACGGCGAGCCGATCGATCGAAGGAGTATCAGTATGATCGGCTCCCTCTTGTACCTCAACGCCTCGAGACCGGACACACTTCTCTGTGTGTCTTTGTGCTCGGTTTCAGGCTTCACCTCGCGTATCTCACCGCCAGGCGGTGAAGCGCATCCTTCGGTACCTTCGAGCTACCATTGACTATGGTATCTGGTACTCTTCCTCATCCTGCCTTTCCCGAGAGCCTACTCGGATGCGCACTTTCTTGGTGTAGGATAGCAGAAGAGCACTTCGGCACCGCCAATTCATTGGCACTTCTCTCGCTTCCGGTCCTCGAGGAAGCGGTCCCGTGTTGCACACCCACCGCAGAGGCCGAGCACGTTGTCGCCATTCTTTGTAGCCAAGTGCTTGGATGGTCTCGACCTGCGGGACTTTGGGTTAGTTATCGATGGTGTTCCACTCCTTTGTGATAACACTTCGCAATCAACATTGCTAAGAACCCGGTGCAAGCATTCTCGGACCAAGCATATCGACATTCGCTTTCACTTCCTTAGAGACCATGTGGAGAAGGGTGACATCGTGCTCCAGTTTGTGGAGGGTGACCACCGGTGGTCGACATCTTCACCAAGCCTTTGGATGGATCGAGGTTTTCAGCTCTGCGGGGAGAGCTTGGGGTGGTTTGTCCTTATGGACTGTTGTGAGGGGGAGCTTGTGCTTTACTGCTTTACTATATTGATTATGCTTCTGTCTCCTTTCTGATTGCATTGCATATGGGTGCATTGGGCTTAGTCCTTCTAGCATAGGTTAGAGTGTGTCTCTTGCTGAGTGCTTAGACTTCTTGCTCTTATCTTGTGCTTTCAGGATAGCTGTTTCTTATCTCACTAGGTTGAGCTCACTCACTTCTTCTAGGCTCTAGCGAGGGTTGGGCCACCCTGCAGATGCAGTACGTGTTTGCTCTCTAGTGTGTGTTTTACTCGACAGCTGTTGTCCTGGAGTCATATGAGGTAGATAAGAGTCAGTCTGAGCCATAGTATCCTCTATATCTTATCTATGCTTTAAGGACTGCCTGTTTTCTTTACCAGCTTCTCGATTTTATTGCTTTGGTTCAGGGGGAGTTCATTTGGGAGCTTCTGGAATGTAATATTGACTTAACTCAACTTGAACTAAAAGCTGCATCACTTGTTGGGGGGAGCTGGATTTTCTGCATGTCATTCTGCATTGTAATATAAATACATTGAGCCTTGATTATTATCCGGTTATGACATGCTTATGATGATTTGCATCTTGCCATGATTTATGCTTAATTGCTAGATTTATCATGACTTCATATGTGTAGACTAGCTTTTGCCATGATGAGTTAATTAAACTTACTCAATTTGAACTAAAAACTTGTCATGATTAGCACTTGAGTTTAGTCTTTCTTGAGCTATCCTTTTATGATTCATGCCATGTCAAATAGGCTGAATTGAGCGTTGAATCTCTTTTGAGCCTTAGTTTGAGCTGTCTTAAACTCTTGATGTAACATGAGTTAGTACAACTTGTTAAAAAAAAGAAATAGAGACAAAAAGATCTCTTCTGTGCGAAAAAACTGATCTCACCAATTCTTTCTCACGAGACGGCTTGCCATTTCACTAGGCATGAACTTGGAGAGAGTTTTGGATGACCTAGACTATCTTCTTAAGCTTCTTGCTTGGAGTAGTCGCAGCATGGCTTGAGATCTAGCACATGATAAAAATATTGGTTGAAAACAACCATAAGCTTCAAAAGAAAAATGTCATTTGTGCTCAATTTGCTTGAGTTATCAAAAGAATCAAGTACTTGAACCATTGTTTCACTCTTGAGTATATAAACACTCTATTTGGGCTCGATATTAGATTCTTGGTTCCGCTTAGCTTGATTGACATGGCTTGCATCATCCTTGGATGTCTCTAGCTAGACTTTGCTTATTGATGACTTGACATGCTCATAAATGCACTAAAATTCAGACTGTCATCTAATTGCTTCTAGCTAGCTTATACATATCCTGTCATGATCTGGATAGCAGTTCATTGAGTTATGGCTTGGTGTAATACATTATGGTCATTTTGGATAATTCTCATGGCTCTAAATGCTAAGAATAAACAAACTTCAGCTATTTCATCCATCATGATGACTTATTCTCTCTTTTGCATTCTTGATGCGTTTATTGCCAAAAGGGGGAGAATAGATTGAAAAAAATCTATTGGGAATCTAGAGCTTGGAGAACAATTTACTCTTTCTTGAGTTGCTCTAGTGATTCCTTCTGTCGACATGGTCATGAGTTTCATTTCCTTCTTTGGACCATGTTGGACTCTTCAAACTCAACTTCATGTTTTTCTGGGTTTGTCAATATACTCATCAAGGGGGAGATTGAGAGACCATGTGGAGGTCATCCCGTTGAGAATGATGAGTAATTGACATCGTTTTCGAAAATTCGAGTTTGAGTCGGTTGGTTCGGACCTTGACGTTGCTTGGCGTAACGGGCTCGGTCGGACTCGGTCAAACTTGGTCGTATGGGTTTAGGATGCATATTCGATGACTCGGCTGTGTTTGATCTCTTTACGCTTTCATGTATCGGCGGTGCTATTTGGACGTGTTTCTTGTCCGTGGTCGCAGGACGTCGAGGCGGAGTCGTGGCGAGACACGGTGGACCGGACTAGGCGCAGGTGGCGCTGAGGTCAGAACGGTCGGGACGTGTCGAAGACGACGTGGACTCGAGGTGGTTGCGAGGCATGCGAGGCGAGGAGCGCGGAAGCTTCCCGGAAGGTGCGGGGGGGCGAAACGGAATTTCGCAAAACGCAAAAACGGAACAGCGGCCGTTGGACTTAGCGGGCGAACGGGCGGAGACCCGTTAGCCAAGGCTATAAATAGGAGTTGGGGGCTGCATATCCCCTCAACCCATTCAATGCCTTCTAGAGAGAGTTAGGGTTTTGATTAGTCAAAAGCCACTTTGGGAGGTGGTGTTGCTTTGAAGCTTTAGTTGGCAGGAGAGGCAGTGTTTTCTGTTGTAGCTTGTCTCCCCAGCGTGAGAGGTGCTCCAGGGGTTGTCTCCTCTTTGGTGTGTCTCCCGTAGCTCCCAACTGTGCATTCTTCATGGGGAGTTCTTGGGATGGAGAGTAGGGGTGAGAAGATGTGTTGAGACCTCATATGTAATCCTTCCTCTATATTCAATACAGGCTTATGGGAATTCCTTTGCAATCCTCTTTAGTTTTGAAATGAAAATCTGAATTCCAATTTCTTGAGTTCCTCTGTTCATCTTTTGCAGTTCTAGGGATTATTATCTTTTTCTTGTTTCTCTTCATGAAATGGGATGAAACTTGATATCTAGAGTCCTGTGACTATTGCTTACATATCCTCAAAGTTTCATATCCAAAAGATCAATGGTTGAGGAGAAACTTGATTTTTAGTCTCTCTGTTCTTCATATTCTGAAATTCTAGGGTTTGAGATAATTTCTGATTTCCTTTTGAGAGTTGGCTTGAAATTTGATTTCTAGAGCCCTGTGGCTATTGCTAAGCTATCCTCAAAATTTCTTAGCTAAAAGATCAAAGATGGAGGAGTAATTTAAATTTGAGAGAGCACTCTGTGTCTTTTCAGTTTTCTTAGTCAAATCTCAAAGTGTTGCTATTTGGTTGAATTTTCTTGACTCCTGAGGTCCTCATGTTATTTGGTTTGTGTCCTTACTGTTTTATTCAGAAGAGAATTTCTTTTACAAGTCCTTTTCGATTCCATTTGGCTGTCTGCAGTTTTCTTCTGAACTTTTCGGCAAATCTCTGTATTCACTGTTCCTTCGATTTTCAGTCAGTCGGCAATTCTGAAAGCGGCAACAGACTCACAGCAGTCTGCAGTCTCTCTGGTTGTTCTCTTTCTCTCGGTTCATCTTGACTGCAACCAGTTTTGTTCTGTTTGCTGCTGCAAGTCTGGGTGATTTTCTGAAATCAGAACGGGTGGCCGAGAGAGACTTCTGTCTTTTCTTGTTGGCTGTTTTTCACCCTGCTAATTGATGCTGCAATCTTGCCCGAAAATCAGTTTGGTTTCGGCACTTGTGAATCTTGTTCTTTAAGTGGTTAGCAGCCTTGTGAATCTTTTTGTCCCCTGTTTAGTATCTTTTGTTTTCTGTTGTAACCCTGCCGAACGATCCGTTTGATTTTCAGTTTACCCTGTAGGCTGTCTAAATTCTGCAATTTCAGTCTCCTGCCTGAGAGTATTCGGCTGGCAGCAATCCATTTTCTTGTCACTTCTGTTTCAGGCTAGATAACCTGCAGCCGGTAATCTGTCAAGATTTTTGGGCAAAATCTACAGTTTTCTTTGCTTCCTGTATTCATAGAGTTTGTTCTTGTCTTTTTATTTCTTTAGCACATCTTTGACGATTTTGCATGCAGATCAAACGGCAATATTTTCAGCTGAAATTTTTACTGATTACTCTCTGATTTATGCTGAATTTTTTGGTACTGCATGCGTTCCAGTTTTCAGCAGAATTAATTTTCCGAATTCTCGGGGGCGGTTTATAAGAGAACGACATTCACCCCCCTCTGTCGCCATTTCGGTCCCACATTATCATGTTAACATACGAGACTAGTCTTTCTTGAGCTATCCTTTTATGATCCATGCCATGTCAAATAGGCTGAGTTGAGCGTTGAATCTCTATTGAGCCTTAGATTGAGCTGTTTTAGTCTCTTGATGATACATAGATTAGTACAATCATTTCGAAAGCAAAAAGATCTCTTTTTGTGCGAAAAAACTGATCTCACCAATTCTTTCTCATGAGACGGCTTGCCATTGCACTAGGCATGAACTCAGGGGGAGTTTTGGATGACCTAGACTATCTTCTTAAGCTTCATGCTTGGAGTAGTCGCATAAGGCTTGAGATCTAGCACATGATAATAAATATATATATATATATATATTGGTTGGAAACAACCATAAGTTTCAAATGAAAAATGTCATTTGTGCTCAATTTGCTTAAGCTATTAAAAGAACCAAGTACTTTAACCAATGTTTCACTCTTGAGCGTATAACACTCTATTTGGACTCAATATTAGCTTCTTGGTTCCGCTTAGCTTAATTGACATGGCTTGCATCATCCTTGGACGTCTCTAGCTAGACTTTGCTCTTTGATGACTTGACATGCTCACAAAATGCTCTACATTTCATATTGTCATCTATATATTCTAGCTGGCTTATACATATCTTGTCATGATCTAGATAGCCTTTTATTGAGTTATGGCTTGGTGTAAACCTTATGGTCAATTTGGATAATTCTCATGGCTCTAATTGCTTAGAATAACCAAACTTCAGTCATTTCATCAAAAATGTGCTATATTCTCTCTTTTGCATTCTTTGATGTGTTTATTGCCAAAAGGGGGAGAATATTGGAGAAAAAGTATTTTGGGATCTTTCTAGAGCTTTGGAGAACAATTTGCTCTTTCTTTGTTGCTCTAGTGTTCCTTCTGTCGACATGGTCATTAGCTTCAGTTTCCTTCTTTGGACCATGTTGGACTCTTCAAACTCAACTTCATATGTTTTTTTCGGTGTTTGTCAATACACTCATCAAGGGGGAGATTGAGAGATCATGTGGAGTTGACCCCATGTGTGTGATGAGTAATTGACTATTGCTTTGGGAAGATTGAGTTCATTCTGGGCGTTTCCTGTGTAGTCGTAGCTCTCGGTCGTGGTGAAATCCACCGAGTCATGACGACCACACTCTTTCAGTAGTCGAAAGCCATTTACATCTCGTTGTCCATGGTCGGAACCTGGGAGATGTGTTTTTGTGTGAATGGAAGGCTTTACGACTATGTTGGTCGTGGTCGGAAGTCTGTACGACCACGTTGTGGCGATTACGATCATTCTGGCTGTGATCGAAGGCCACCAGGGCCATTTACGACCACGTTGTGATGACTATGACCACTCTAGTCGTGGTCGGAGGTCGTCAGGGAAGTATTTGACCACGTTGGCCGTAGTCGAAGTCTGTTTCGACCGCGTTGCCCGCAGTCTGAGGTCGTAAGTCGAAGCTCAGCTGCTGCGGTCGGATGTCGGCGCTCGGGCGTACGGCCACGCTAGCGCGAGAAGAAGTCGGAGGTCAAGGCTTCGACCGCTGTGGTCGTAGTCGGAAGGGTTTCGACCACGGTAAATCTCGGTGTGCGTGGTCTGAACGAGGTTCGACCACGGAGGAAAGCGGTTGGCTGTCTCCGAAAGTCTGGAACGTGGTCATAGTCACTTTGAAACCGGTCGTATGGCCTCTAGGATCGATTGTTTGAGTTGAGAATCGGTCGTATGGCTTTGTACTGCAGTCGTAGACCTCGTGCATTTGATGGTTAATCATTTTGACTGGTCTTAAATGCAATTTAGACTTTGTGGAGTATGGTTTGAGCTCTGTTTGTCTAATGCAGATGGTTGTACACATTGTTTTGTGTGGTGCTATGAATGCTTTGTTGTCTGTGATGCTTGCAGGACTTTGAGACTAGTCGTGGTGAGGTATGGATGGTCGAGACTAGGCACGGGGGTGTTGAGGTCGTGAGCGGCTTGGAGATGCCAAAGACGACGAGGTCTGCGAGGTGGTTGTAAGCGTGATCGGCAAGGCAGGAGGAAGCTTCCAGGAAGGCAGCGGAGTGGCATTTTGGAGAAATGCGGAAAGCTGCAAAGGGAAGCTGTGCCTCTGCGAAAGCACAGGAGTTGTTGGCGCTAATGGGCAAAGTGCGGGTCTGTTAGGGATGGCAGGCAAAGCACTTTGGTTAGCAGGTAAAGAGAGTGGTAAAACCCGGTGTTTGTTGGGGTTAACGGGTCCTCCCCTTGGTAGATTGAGGCTATAAATAGAGAGGAAGGGTTCAGGTGATCGGAGAGGTTGTTCCCGAGTCACTTTGAGTTGTTTGTTTCTATTTATGTGAGTTGTCTTTGGGTAGAGCAGGGTTGCTCTTGTACCTCCGATGGAGTGGCTGTAGAAACCTCTATGATCAATCATTCATCTGTTTTCCTCAAGTTGATTTATGTCTTTATGAGATGTTTTGGTTGTTTTGATTGCTATCTATTTTGAGAGCTTGTTCTTTCTGCTATCCTATTCTCTCATCTCTTCTTTGTGAAGTCTGTGCTTGTCCTGGTGTGTTTCGATTTGCTCAGAACTGGGAATCTGTCTCAAGGTCACTTGGCCAGTTCATTCCCTAGAGCAAGAGTCGAGTCAGAAAATTTCTCCTTGCCGAATGGTCGTGCGCCTCAAGTCCTCTATTTTCAGTTTGACCACGCAGCATTCACTGATTGGAAATCGGGTGTCGCGGTCGTAAAACTTTCGCTTTCTCTGTTGTCAACCGAGACTGTTTTATTTCATTTGTCGATCTGTTTTCTTGGTCTTCAGTAGAGCTTTTCTTTTCAGTTTCTGGCTCGATCGACCACGAGTTGGCATTTGACCACCCTGTTTCAGATAGATTTCTGCTCAGTTGGTTCGACCACGGGAAGACGTCTCGAGCGCTCTGGACTGTCTTCAGCTAGTGGTCGTTCATCTGTATTTTCGATTTTTCTGGCTTGGGTGTTTTGCCTCGGCTCCCAGTGAGCCTTCAGTTTCTTACTTCATAGCTCTGTAGCTATTGAAGAAGAAATATTGTGTGAATTCTTTGGGAGGTTTAAAGGCACCATTCACCCCCCCTCTGTTGTCATTTCGATCCTACAATACTGCACTAGTGGCTATATTTGTTGATATGTACTTTATAAGCAATACGAACTTAAGTTTAATGACCATGATGACATACCTGTGTAGGTTCCATTGGATTCTAATTGTAATTATACCAAAATGCAACATGGTAATGTACCTTGATTCCCTAAAGTGGACCAAAATCGACTTTATATTTGTCCAACAGTTAATCGATAGGTAATAATCTACAGTAAACATATTTTCTCCATAGATAACTCTATTCGCAATGAATAAGGCTAACCTTTTGGAATCACGTAGGTCGTTAGTCAAGTACGTTGCTTCTGTATGAAAATCCAAGGAAGTGATCAATGTCCTATGACATGATCTAGATTTCCTAGTATTCGCTAGTATATATTAATCTCATACAACACTTCGTAGTAATGCCTCTGAAACTAATAATTCTATTTTTACAGTGCCGCTAGCAGCCACCAGGCAATACCTGTCGATACTATATTTGCCACAACATGGAACTACTCCTCGGTTCCGTGGTGACCATTGATTCTCAGGTCTGTCAATCTTGCAATAATTATTTCATACTTATCGATTTATATGTATGCATGACTTTGATCTTCCTACCGAAAGGTTGCGGCCAACGCTACAACTACGTTGGAACAGGCCGACCACCAAAAAATTTGAGGACAGTGTACTTACTTCTTGATGTCTCAGGTAATGAACAAAGATGGAGAGTTCCACAATATAAAATGAACTTGATCGAGATAAGATTGAACTTAATTGTACATGTGTTTATTTGTTAATGAATATGGTTAATTAATTTCATTTGAGTTAATTGATTTGCGAAATGGATGTTCTTATTTCTGAAGTGAATGTGAATTGGATGTGTATATGTACTTGTTGTGTTTCCACTTGTTTTAGAGGGCATGGCTAGCATTTCCTAAGGCTAGTCAACAAACAGAAATAGATTTAAAAATACAAAAGAATATCACAGATGGTTATTAACTCATAACCGTCTGTGATAGTTGACTATCACAAAAGGTTTGTAGTAGAAACAGTCTGTAATATCTGATGTATCACAAACAATTTCAATTACAAACTGTCTGTGATATTCAACTAAACCGTCTGCGATACTCAACTATCACAGATGCTTTGTAGTAGAAACCGCTTGTAATATATCAGATATCACAGATGATTTCTACTACAAATCGTCTATGATAGTCAGCTATCATAGATGATTATGAGTTAATAACCATATGTGATTGTACCACAGACAGTTCGAAAACCGTCGGTGATGATCTCATGTCATTATTGACCCATAAACTTAGACAATTCACGAAACCGTCTATGATATTGTTTTTGAACCATCTATGATAACCTTTTCTGCAATAGTGAAAGTTCACAAAGAAATATTTCAAAAAATATATGATATCATCGCATGTGTCAGTATACTTAGTTATGAAGTATGTGATGTCATTGCATATGTCAACAACTAGATAATATCATCGCATGTGTCAGCATACTTAGCCATGAAGTATATGATGTCATCACGTATGTCAGCAATCAAATGATGTTAACACACATGTCAGCATATAATTTAAGTCAGCATATATATCATGACCAAAGTTAAGGTCATCATTTATGCCATTGCCTTTTTTAGACATTAAGTAATGAGATGTAAAGTTAAATTTTACAACTTAAATTAAGTAGTAACTCTAGTTGTAAATAACCTACCATAAGTTGTAAATAGGACATGATGATGTGTATAAAAAAGCTTAACAATTTAAAAAATCAACACTTATTTGTTCTAAGATTTGAGTGAAACATTTTCACCCCTTAGAATTAATCCATTGTTCATGTGTTGGCCTCCACGATTACAAAAACACATCGGGATTTGGAGAAAACTTATCTTGTACAAGACATGAAAGAAAACATTAATTAGTTAGAAATGTTTATTTCCTCTATAATACCTTTGGAACGAGCCAATCCATTAGAATTTGATAGGAAGTCTAATAGGTAAATCTTTTGTTCTGAACACCTATATCAAAAAATTTCGTATAAGATCAAAGTCTTCTAAAAATCCTCCTTTCAGTAGGTTCTAATTGTTATCTTTAATGTGAACATTGAACAAAGGGTAATGGCTCGTTTGAAATAAATCAAATAATACCTGTAGCATTCACCTATATGTAAAAAATTACGCCCAATGAAGAATATCGTGAAATTTGTTGGGCACAAGTTTACAGTTTTCACGTCGAACTACCAAAATGCCCAACAAATATGGATAAAAAATATTATTTAAGGGATAGTTCCAGTTATTTTTACATCTCGAAATGGTGCACAAGAATTTAATTACTGATAAAAGAAGATTTTTCATCTAGCTATTGTCTTTGGTAGTTTCTCTTTTAATTTTAGATATCAAAATGGTACACAAGATGCACATCTATTTACTGATACAGAGGATGTTTCATCCAGCTCATGTATTTAATAGTTTCTCATTTATTTTTAGATATCAAAATGGTACACAAGATGCACATTTAATTATTGAAAAAATAAGACGTTTCATTCCGCTAATGTCTTTGACAGTTCTCATTTATTCTTAAATCTCAAAATGGTACAAGAGATGCACGTTAATTTATTGAAAAAAAAGATGTTTCATCCAGCTAATGTCTTTGGTAGTTTGTCACTTATTTTTAGATCTCAAAATGGTACAAAACATAAAAAATTTTCACTGAAAATATAAAATATTCGATTCATCTAATGTTTCTATAGTTTCTCACATATTTATAAATCTCAAAATGGTACAAAGTTACATATTTATTTACTGTTAAAAGAAAGATGTTTCATCCAGCTAATTTTTTCATAGTTTTTATTTATATTTATATAGATGGTACAAAATATACACCTATATTTATTATTGATAAATGAAGTCTTTTTATTTACTAGAATTATCTAGTTAATATTTACTTTTTGTTTATTCTGAGACTGAGAAAATTATCTTTTGTATTGGATCATGATTTTGGTTGATTTAGTTTCTCTCTTTTGTATGTTACTTGGATGGAGGAAATCTTTGGCAACAGTTAGCGTTTTTCAATAGAAGATATTTCATTTGTCCTATATCCTTTATGTTGCTAACTGATATTTCATTTGTCCTATATCCTTTATGTTGCTAACTGATATTTCATTTGTCCTATATCCTTTATGTTGCTAACTGATATTTCATTTGTCATATATCCTTTATGTTGCTAACTTTTGATTCTTCTAATGCTATATAAGTCGCACTATGCTCTCATCTATTGGGCACTTCGTAGCTTCCAACATTTCCAATCCATTTGTGCTTGGATTCCATAGAGAGATGGCCATTAAGGTGTATGGGCTGCCAATGTCGACCAACGTAGCACGCGTCCTGGCATGTTTGGAGGAGGCTGGGATGCAGTACGAGGTTGTTCCCATTGATTTCTCCACGGGTGAGCACAAGAGCGTGGAACATACTGCTCGTAATGTAAGTAGTTTATAACTTACTGTTTGTTAATTTTTCTACTAGTTTGAATGGACACTATACCAAACTATGGCTTATTACTATTAACGTGTAGGTTTACATGCTTCCCATTCTTGCTTTAATTACGTTATGTGTTTGCCTTACAGCCATTTGGTCAAGTCCCAGCTTTCCAGGATGGTGATTTGATTCTCTTTGGTGAGATAATATTGTGCTTTCCCATTATGCATGCAATCATGTTCTTAATTCTCCTTTCTTAATTATTCATCCATACATATATTAAACTATTTTGACAGAATCGCGTGCAATTTCAAAGTATGTGCTTCGCAAGAACAGCTCTGAACTTCTGAAAGGGGACAGCCTTTCTGACTCGGCCACGGTTGATGTGTGGCTAGAGGTTGAGTCCCACCAATTTGATAGGCCCATGGCTGTGATCATCTACCAATGCCTCATCGTCCCCGTGTACCTTGGCGGAGAAACTGATACGAAGCTTGTTGAGGAAAATTTGGAGAAACTTAAGAAAACATTCGAAGTGTATGAGGCTCGCCTGTCAAAGTTCAAGTACTTAGCTGGAGATTTCATCAGCCTGGCGGATCTGAGCCATTTCCCAAGTGCGTACTACTTGTTGGCTATGCCCCATGCGTCACTGCTTGATGAGTACCCTCATGTGAAGGCTTGGATCAATGACATATTTTCTAGGCCGACTGTCAAGAAGGTTGTAGAGATGATGAAGGCAACTGCTTAGTTAGAAAATGTTGCTTGTGTACCTTCCGAGATCCTTCTTTTTGAGAATAAGTGAAACTTAATAAAGGATGCACTAGCATAAGCTTTGGGTGATTTGCTTAATAAGTAAACGGGTCTCTTGATTTCTCAGTTACGAGTCAAAGCACGTGAGCAAATTAATTAGTCTAAAATTCGTGAAGATTTAATCGGCACCTGGTTAATTTAACTGGACATGCTGAAGTAAACAACATTCTCTGCTGACCCTGACCACCCAACAGAAGTTGTTGCCGATGGAGGTGTACAGTTACACATGCACTAATTACGCGCGAAATTTCTGTTTAATACACTTCGCGAACGCAATTATGTCCCCATTTCTAACTTGATTCCCATGCAAGCTGCAAGCACATCATGTACTTGGCAATGCTATATATATAGTAGTCTGCAACTGCAAGGGCAAGTGCAACTCATCGATCACTAGAAGAAAACACGTAACCCACACAGAGCGAGGCAACAAAGCTTGGTTCCGTCAGTTCGCACTTGACAGTGCTCAAAGTGAAGTGTTAAATAAAGTTCTGCTGGGTCGTCGCTGTTAATTTGTTACTCATGGGAAGCAAGAAGATCAAATCCGGCTCTGGTTTGCGGTCGGCCGTGGCATCGTGGTTCGCGTGCTTGCGCTCTCCGAACGCGGCGGCCGGCTCCATGTCTAGCTAGGTTCTTCCATGTTTGTGCTGATAATTTTCTTTTCAAATCTGTTATTCACAATTTTTTAGAAAATATTTCAATGTTTTGGTTTGTATTCAGAATGTTTTTATGGAAATGCTATACAACATTCGACTGTTTTTAAGAGAGAAATTAGTCGAATTTTATATTGTTCGATTTGCACTAGGATTCGTGCTCCCGCCCCACCTCCATCTTCATATCTGGTAAAGATCCTGCGAGGCCCCCCAACATCTTCTTCTCCAGTAGCCACCGCCACCGGTGTCTTCAACGGAGGAATGGAGTTAGGGCTAGAGTTCATCAGTTAGGGTTGAGGTTCACCGGTAGCCACCAAACTTAGAGGAGTGGTAGTAGATCGGTGGTGGGCGGTGCTGCATTGAGGCAATGGTGGCGTCACCTTGGCCACAGGATTAGAGGAGGCCAGTGTAGGCGGCAAAAGCTGACAAGCAATTAGGAGGCGACAGGTGGCACTGGTGAATCTAGCATTGGTAGTTGCCGACGATAGGTGTACGATCAAATATAACCGACTAGAGGGTGGTAAATATGTAACACCCCAGCCAAACAATGGCCTGAAATGCTACCAAACTAACACCATAATAAAACTATGCTAAGGCATTCTATAAAATTTCGGCAGAGCCTCCTTTGTTTATTGATAAAAATGAAGTTCTAACAATATTATCAAAAGGTATGAATAACCGCAAGCAAAGTAATTTGGCTACTAAGCAGAAACATCTATAAAACTTAAGTAAAGCACGGAAGCAATATAAAGAAGTTCTAATCCATTATTACATCTTAATCTGAAGGTCATAATCAAATAACACTTGAACTAATCAACAAATAATAATTAGAGTTCTCTATCTTCTCCATGGTGAATATTTCGTGCAAGTGTAACAATACTAATCCCTCTTTATTCCCATGCATGCTGACCTCGTGAAGGTACCTAAAATAAACAAACAACAACAACAAAACAAAGAAGAGTGAGTCCAATGACTCGGCAAGTATAATCGTAACAAATGCAAGCATGAACATTAACTCTCAAGTTAAACATATTACATATGAATTTCATGCTATGCATTATGATCAAAAGCTCATCTTTCTCATCTCTTTCGCATTTTACGTGTACGCGGAGTGTGCATCCGTCAATGCACACCCATGCCTGCACCGGTGCAGGGACCAATGCCCACACTCCGCAAGTGTGGGGACCTCGATCTTGATCACCGCATGATCAAGACTTCAACAATTCTCAATATGATGCATATATGTGAATGTATCAAAAGATAACGAGCATTCACCATACTACGCATCAACCAATCTCATAAATGTCATAATGTAAACAGAACATAAATAGCATTCTCAATTCATCACTTACTCATACTCACAATTTAAACAGTCATGATTCAACCATCATCCAAACAATTCAACAAATCCATAAACACACAGATTTTCACATCACAAATATACTTGCCTCAACCGCGAGAAAATGAAGAACGCGTAGAAGGCACAACCCCCGGAATCCACTCTCCTCCTGAATAATTAATTAATAACTACTAACATGACAGTAGCAGGTTTCTAGATATAAAATAGCAGCAACCCCAATTCACCCAACAATTTATCTCAATTAAATCCCCAACTCTCCTCGGCCAAATCTGCCCCACCACAGACAGCCGACTTCCAAAAATCATAACTTTCAGTACGTAACTCCAAATTAAGCGTTCTTGGACTCTCTGTAAAGATAATTCAATTAGCTACAAAAACTTAGTTGGGGAGACTCTCTGATTCGGCCATTTACTAACCGATCCAAACCCTTTTCTAAAGCATCAAAATTCACGTTGGACTCTCTGGACAGCGCACTAAAACAGGTATAACTTTCGGCCAGATCATCGGAATCCGGACTTCTTGACCTTTATGGAAAGCTAAGAAAATTATCTAAAACTTTCCTAACATGAATAATTTCTGAATCGCAACTATTTCCATCGCACAAACCGATCTACTAAACTCTGTCCAGAACTACCCCGATCTGCAGAACAGTAGCACTAGAAAATTCATAACTTTCGCTACACAAATTCGAATCATGTGTTCTTATACTCCCTGGAAAGATAATCACGTCCTCTACAATTTTCTAGAAGGGGTCCAGACCTGAATCCCGACGAATCTACTCCAAAACTGCCGACTAACAACTTCTGTCCCGGCAACCCAGAAAACCGACGAATCTAACTCGATTAAAAACTCATCTAGAGATTAACAGGGGTTACCCTTGACGAACACGACGACGAACACGACGATGAACCCGCCCGCGATCTCCTCCTCTCCTTCCTCCGGATCCACGCGGTACAGCGACGAACGTCGGCGACGGCGCGCCGGGGGAGGAGACGACGACGGCGCACCGGAAGAAGACGTCGGGCAGACGGGCGGCGGCTGCTGGGGTGGAGGCGCAGGGGTGGAGGCGCAGGGGTGGGGCTGCCTAGGGTTTTAAGAGGTGGCCTCCCTCCCTCTTGGGCCAAGAAAACCCACAGGCCAAGGCCTAGGCCCAGGTTGTCTTAAATTTTCATAAAACCCCTCAAAATTCTTACAAATTTAATTATTTCACAAAAGACCCTCTCTCTATTAATTAAACAATTAATTAAATAATTTCCGGGGTATTACATTCTACCCCCCTTAAACAGAATTCGACCCCGAATTCTAACTGCAAACACAACAGAAATCAAAACAACCAACTAGCAAAAACACGCACCTGACGTGAACAACGCCGGGTACTGCTCGCGCATGCGAGACTCCAACTCCCAAGTTGCCTTTCTCTCGGTCTGCTGCGACCAAAGCACTTTGACATACAGCAAAGTCTTGTTTCTCAACACTTTTTCTGACCTTTCTAGAATCCGCACTGGCTTGGACTCAAAGGACAGATCCTGCTCAATAACCAAAGGTTCTAGAGCGATGTGAACTTCTGGGTCTCGCAAGTACTTTCTCAACATGGACACGTGAAACACATTATGCACTCCGCGCATAGCCTCAGGAAGATCCAAACGGTAAGCCAACTTCCCAATCCGCGCTAGTATGGTGAAAGGTCCAACGTACTTCGGGCTAAACTCCCCTATGGTACCGAACTTCACCACACCCTAGGTGGGAGATACTCTCAAAAGCACCTGATCCCCCACTTCAAATTCCCGATCCCTTCTTCTCACATTCACATAGCTTTTCTGCCTGCCCTGGGCAGCCAACAGATTCTATCTCACCAAGTCCACTCGTTCAACTATCTTTTGGACCCAAAGCGGTCAACCTCCGAATCCTCGCAACTAACCGAAGCAATTAAATACACAGCGGGTTAACATTCCCTTTGGTATCAACCCACACAATCTGCACAACACAGAAATCTCGTGCTTTGCACTCTCAATCGTTCTTTTTACCTTAGCAATGAGCACCCCCTTAAACACGGGCGCACCACAGGGCTCAAGGTAGACCCACTCTTTCAAAGATAGAATTCAACTGAACATAAAGAATTCTCATTGCAACCACACAAAACCAAGTCCCCATAAAAAGGGTCAAATCATAAAAGAAAATCGAGGATTCAACATAAGAACCTCTCCACCTTCCAAGTAGGTGGTTTGCAAACAAACAACACATACGTCAAAGGGGAATCACTCAAATATCAAACCCGTCCTTTTTTTCTTTTAGGAATAAACTTCCTCTTGAATCATGAGGTTCCAAATCATCCCATACCCTACTAGTTCAATTCTCTTAAATTGGCAACATCAACTCTATGTTCAAACCGAGTGCATCCAACACACTTTTGTAGAGGGACTCTACTATTCTCATAATAACATACTCTAGTCAACTCCTCTACCCACATGTTACTTTAACGAATAATTTCTAATGCATCTCATCGTTATTCTCACCCACCATCACTTTACCACAAATCTTAAGGACAATCAACATGAATTTCTCGGCTCCCACACTCATTTACTACACCCAAAGAATACTATCAATGAGCATCAACTATTTAGAATCCACTTGTTGCACTATTTTCACACCACATCATTAGCCTCCAAGGTTCTAGTATAGAACATCCACCCAACTTTTCCATCTCTAGGACTATTATATATATATGTACTTGATATATTTGACACAAGGCTCTCCGGTTCGCGACTAACATCTCCACAATCAATCATGCTCAACCCTTCACACCACATGAAAACATAATCTCAACTCGATTATCTCGTAGAAAGATACATGACGATAATTTCAACAATTTCTACTATCCCAAAAATTCCATAACAATCCAACTTCTTCATAATTATAATCTCATCACTATACCATCATAATCGTCCTTCTAATCCTTGCAAAGTACCCAATCATGATGGTCCAATAAAATTGATCAAGATTCTCATACTTTCAATAATTCCAACGTTCCAGTAAAATGAACGTAACACTCATGAACCATAACTAGGTTCTTCTAGTTGCGACAATATAACTAGTTAGCCCCAAGGACAACATCTTCTTTTAAATCAAATCCTCACCGAGAATTAGTCGACAAAGATCAATTTATCACTCCAAAATCTCAAGCATCTTGATACCCACAATCTCACCCAAACCAATCACAAAACCACACCAACCGGTTGCCATACATATCCTAAAAGGGCTTGCAACCCAAATCGGTTACCCTTTCTTAAAAGAGGCAAGAAGAAATAAATTCAACACATGGGAAGGTGTTACCAATCGCAATAAACACTAGACCAAGGGAAAGAGCAAAGATCTTGGACAACAAACGTTAAGACCACGGTGAAGGCGCATGCCTCCTCGAGAAGAAACCATCAAATCTCAACCAATACGAATACATTATTATCATTTGAGCTCAAGAAACTCTTAAGCGGCGAAAATAAGAAGTCAAACACACTTCACAAAGATTACACAACTTGACTTCAACCTCCAAAACTTTCATCAAACTTTTCCTTTTAACAAAGAGAACAACCTTCTTTGATTACGGTATCACCTTAACAATTCCAACCAAAGAAGAGTTGAAGACCACAACACATTAATTCTTTAAGAACTAATAAAACCCTCAAACACTTTGCTTAAACAATTTCAGCTACTACATAAGTCATGAGATCAAAGATCGCATACACACTATCAAAACTTTTGATTTAAATAGTACCATGGAATTTATTCAAATTCTTCTATTTAATGAACCTTCAACATTACCATCATAACCACAAATTGACCAACATACTAACATCAGAACATTACATTCTTAACAAGCATCATCATATCTTCAACTCCCTTCTTAAACTTTTCCAAAAGAAACATAAGAAATCACTTCATCATGTTTCTAATATCTAAATAAGATTGCAACTACTTAATCTAGGAGAACCTAGTGCATAAGCCACATAAATAGAACAAAGCTCTTAAACAAGATGATACTAGAACAAGATAATCTCAGAAATCATGCTAGTATAAATTTCTTACTAGATTTCATATATTCCATTCTTTATTGGTGCTCAACTCTAACTTAGCACCAATTGATTGTACTCTATTCACTATTGGCAATAATTGATTATTATTCGGTCATAACAACATTCATGATCCTAACTCCATTTTACAATTATAAGACATTCATGAGCATAGATTTTGTATCCTACCTTACATTCAGAAATTAGAATGAAAATGACTTTAAACTTCAATAATACCAGCTTTGTAAGACTAGATTCTGCAAGTCTATACATCAACATTCATCTATTTCTTTATACATATTTCAACAATCTAACATGGTAAAAGATAGATGAAACTAGCAATTGTGCACGCTCATAAAGTATCTAAATAAAAGACATATTAAAGATTAATATTACCAAGATAATATTCCCACACCTTCTTCTTAATAATTCCAAACAGTTAGATTAATCACTAACGACAAACATATTTCCATGTATCCAACATGATAGAATTTTAATCAATCATAATAATCATTGTAACTCTTTTGCACTCTCCTCAATAACTACATGGGTTCCAATCATGTATAGGCAATTTCTTAATCACTGTTCTTTAATAAACTATTACAAGCAATATCAAAATTAATCAACTACACTTCCAAGGATGCTAGTTGGAATTAATTATACACTACGCTATCATATCAACTTAATAATTCAAACCTTATGAATTAGTTTATATGATTACCACCTTCCACTTAAGCATAGCAAAACAATCATAATGGATTTTAACACTCTTTTAAAAAAAAGAGGAACAATAACTTCAACGCTCGAGATAAAGGAATACATAGATCCAAAACTTTCACATAACACTGAGTTTTGCAACTTCAAAATTTGCACTAAAAAAAATAAAACACCAAGCGAACCAATGAGCCATGATTCGCAATAGGACAAACTCCCACGAAGAAACTAACCTTACAAATCAACAATAAGCACAGGTAGCAAAGTATCTCAGTAGTCCGGAAAGAAACCATAACTGTTTCAAGGAACAGGTAGAGACCAATTGCATACCCTCAACTGCAAGAACCACAATCTCAAAAGAAATTCATTAACTGCAATCAGCCAAGAATTAGCTGGAATCAACTTGAGGATATTAATAACTTTTCTAAAAAACTCACCATAACACCTACAATTAAGTTACCCGAGGTAACTACATTGCTAATCCTTATACTACACCCAAAGGTAAACTGCAATGCCAAGGTAGCACATCACAACATCTACATCATCTCATTGACTATTCCCACTCATAACAGTCATAGGAGCAAATCATAATCATACAAGATTATCAATAAGCATACAAGATTATCTCATAATGTAAATCATCAATACAACATGTCAAAAGCATAAATGCAATGCTTGACCCATCCCATCCTATGTGCACCAAAGGTGTCAATTTAATAATTTAATTACCACGGACCTAAAGCCCGCTCGATACCAATCAGTAACACCCCACCAAACAATGGCCCGAAATGCTACCAAACTAACACCATAATAAAACTATGCTAAGGCATTCTATAAAATTTCGCAGAGCCTCCTTTGTTTATTGATAAAATGAAGTTCTAACAATATTATCAAAAGGTATGAATAACCGCAAGCAAAGTAATTTGGCTACTAAGCAGAAACATCTATAAAACTTAAGTAAAGCACGGAAGCAATATAAAGAAGTTCTAATCCATTATTACATCTTAATCTGAAGGTCATAATCAAATACCACTTGAACTAATCAACAAATAATAATTAGAGTTCTCTATCTTCTCCATGGTGAATATTTCGTGCAAGTGTAACAATACTAATCCTCTTTATTCCCATGCATGTCGACCTCGTGAAGGTACCTAAAATAAACAAACAACAACAACAAAACAACAAAGAAGAGTGAGTCCAATGACTCGGCAAGTATAATCAGTAACAAATGCAAGCATGAACATTAACTCTCAAGTTAAACATATTACATATGAATTTCATGCTATGCATTATGATCAAAAGCTCCTCTTTCTCATCTCTTTCGCATTTTACCAGACGCGGTGTGCATCCGTCAATGCACTCCATGCTGCACCCTCAGTGCAGGGACCAATTGCCCACACTCCGCAAGTGTGGGGACCTCGATGCTTGATCACCGCATGATCAAGACTTCAACAATTCTCAATATGATGCATATATGTGAATGTATCAAAAGATAACGAGCATTCACCATACTACGCATCAACCAATCTCATAAATGCCATAATGTAAACAGAACATAAATAGCATTCTCAATTCATCACTTACTCATACTCACAATTTAAACAGTCATGATTCAACCATCATCCAAACAATTCAACAAATCCATAAACACACAGATTTTCACATCACAAATATACTTGCCTCAACCGCGAGAAAATGAAGAACGCGTAGAAGGCACAACCCCCGGAATCCGCTCTCCTCCGAATAATTAATTAATAACTACTAACATGACAAGAGGGTTTCTAGATATAAAATAGCAGCAACCCCAATTCACCCAACAATTTATCTCAATTAAATCCCCAACTCTCCTCGGCCAAATCTGCCCCACCACAGACAGCCGACTTCCAAAAATCATAACTTTCAGTACGTAACACCAAATTACGCGTTCTTGGACTGCACTAGTGGCTATATTTGTTGATATGTACTTTATAAGCAATACTAACTTAAGTTTAATGACCATGATGACATACCTGTGTAGGTTCCATTGGATTCTAATTGTAATTATAGCAAAATGCAACATGGTAATGTACCTTGATTCCCTAAAGTGGACCAAAATCGACTTTATAGTTGTCCAACAATTAATCGACAGGTAATAATCGACAGGTAATAATCGACAGTAAACATATTTTCTCCATAGATAACTCTATTCGCAATGAATAAGGCTAACCTTTTGGAATCACGTAGGTCGTTAGTCAAGTATGTTGCTTCTGTATGAAAATCCAAGGAAGTGATCAATGTCCTATGACATGATCTAGATTTCCTAGTATTCGCTAGTATATATTAATCTCATTGAGGAGTGGTAGTAGATCGGTGGTGGGCGGTGCTGCATTGAGGCAATGGTGGCGTCACCTTGGCCACGGGATTAGAGGAGGCCAGTGTAGGCGGCAAAAGCTGACAAGCAATTAGGAGGCGGCAGGTGGCACTGGTGAATCTAGCGTTGGTAGTTGCCGACGATAGGTGTACGATCAAATATAACCGACTAGAGGGGGGTAAATAGGAGGCTTTTAAAATGTTTTAGCTAAAACACAATTTTTAGCAATTATGAACTTAAGCAAAACATTTTGCACAATTAAAACCTAAATGTTTTAGGTTTTACTAGGGCACCACAAGTAATGTCAAAACTAAATACACTTCTAGCTACACAATTCAAATCAATTAGAAGTGCTAGAAATGTAAATACGGAAAGTAAACACAAAGAAGTAAACTACAATAAAGGCACGCGATGTTTTTCCTGTGGTATCGAGGACTAGCTGGTCTTCACTAGTCCACGTTGAGGTAACCCAAACGGATTGGACTGGCTCCACGAATTAAGCCTCAAGACATCAATTGCACTAAGATTACTCTTCCTCCACTCTAGAGATGGCGCGCACTACACCACTCACAAATGGTGCTGAGCCTCTTCACATTTTCTTTGAAGAGATCACCGCACAACTTTTTCAAGCTACGTAAGTATCAGCAACCACTAAGAGTAATGAACCATAGTACTTAATTGAAGATTATCATGTGCTACAAAGATCAACTAATGATGCAATGCATTTGAATATTCTAAACTACCTCAAAGTGTGAAATATGAGCAAAAGAGTAGTAGAGAGTGCACAAGAAGCTCAAGGGTATTCAATGAAGTCAAGAAGTAGCTCTTGTTGTTGGTGGGGAGATATTTATAGCCTCCACCCGCAAAGATGACCGTTGGGGTTGAAATCCCCCCAAAAACAGGATTTGCAGTACTACCGCCATGTAGTAGCCGGTGCTACCACACAGACTGTTCAACATCTATTTGAGATTCATTAAATACACATAAATGAGCCATTACTTCAAATATCGGTAGTACCACCCTCACAAGGTCAGGTAGTACCGATTTCCAGATGAGAGAAAATGCTCCAAAACATACCTTCTGAAAATTAGGTACCGCGATGTAAATTTCAGTGCTACCGATTTCTGGTAGTACCGCCAATCATGCAGTAATACCGCTCTACGATATTATTGCCCAACACATGCGGTAGTGCCAATTCAAGGAATGCTAAAATAATACTTCTATGAAAATTAGCTGCTGGCATGTAAAGGTCGGTAGTACCCATTGGTACTACCGTTAATGACAAGCGGTCATACTAGTTTTTACATGGAAAAATAGAGAAGGTTTCACGGGAGGGAAGTGGTGCCACCACATAAAGCACGTGAGTGATGTCGACTTGAGTGGATAAGGGTAGGGAGTGGTTGGCTCACTTAGCTGCATAGGATGGGGGAAGTGATATGGACCATTCAATCTCCATCTGATGCTCCTAAATGTGACTGATTTTGTTGAGTTAATCAAGTTTAGTTCAGTTTGCATTAGCATTCTAATAAGCTAGTTTAGTGCATGGTGTTGTTGGTCTGCGTGTCCTGCACAAGCCAGCATGTATGCTGCATGTTTAACTTTAATAATTTCTACATGTACATGATGCCCAGTTTGTGTTGTATGAGTGAATCTTTCGGATCGTGGCTAGTTTCTTGGGCATGTTAGTTGACCCGTTCCTTTGTATTGATCACTTCTGTTATGGAATAAATAGAGCAAGAGAAAAAGACCATCGCAGTTATGGCATTGAGAAAAATAACTCTTGTGTGTCTACTGTTCATCATCTTCTTCTTAGGAGTCGTGCTTGTGCGTGAGAGTCCATGAGCTTGAGTGTGATTTTAACCTCAACATTTGGTATCAAAGCTTGGGTTCGTCGATGCCCAAGATGATGCCAAGGAAAGTAGAAGGCTCACTGTCCGAAACGCCGAAGAGTGGCAGAAGTGGAAGTGGTGACCTCGTTGACTTCAATACGGTGAGATCCTCAGCACAGGAGGGGTCCATCTCCCTCCAATACCCAATGCTGACGAAGACTAACTACACAGTATGGGCTATGAAGATGGAAGTCTACATGCAAGCACAAGAAATCTAGAATGCAATCGGAGGAGAAGAAGAGATGGACACCAATAGAGAAAAGATGGCGTTTGCCGCCATCTACCACGGGTGATTGGGGGGACGTTAACCCTCCTAGCCCGGAAGAAGACAGCGAAGTAGACATGGGTGTAATACCCTAGGACCCATATTACCCTAGGATGCCACCAAAATCACTTCACAACTAGCCAAATTACAAGATAAAATCAACTAAGGAAGCACAAACAACTAAGGAAAAACAGGATAGTGATAACAATTCAATAATTAAAATCAACCTCCAACATATTAACCAAAAGAACAGTTTACAAGTTTAACACTATTAAGTTGAATTGATCATTGACGAGATAGCTAAGCAAAAGACTAGAATCCCTTCGTCTTTATTACAGCATAAAACTATGATCCAAGTGCATCAATGTGGTGTCGATCTACCCTTCCCATGCATGCTCAAAGACCACTTGTAGGGGGAATACAAGGGTGAGATAAAAATCTCAGCAAGGAAACAGTTTAACAGGCTATTCAAACTACAAACAATTATACATCATCATTTTTTTGTTTCTATACAACCACAACCACAATTCATGTCCATAATCATTTAACTACCACAGACTTCCACGAAACATACCTCATAAATCTTATAATCAGTTGGCATATGAATGCCGTTATTTCATCCACAATTAAATGCATATGAATGCTATCATGTTATGCTCCACTGCACCCTTTCCCAACAGGATAAGAGTGTGCATCGTACTACGGCAATGTACGCTGCTGTACCGGTACAGTCGCGGCTATAAGCGGCGATATCCATAATGCAAATGTCATGACATGTTATGAATGATATGATAATCACAAACCACAAGAACTCCGACCTCAATGGAGAATCCACATGCTCCACAACATATCCACAACCACATATCCACCACGTATTTATGTTCATATTCCGCATTTAGCACATTTAACAAATTACCACATGACATATTAATTGATCAATAATTGCTACCATAATCTCATTTAGAAAAAAACATGCAACCATAGCATAACATATCAAATTACGAGAATCATGTAAATTGCAAGTAGTAAGAATAACGAGTTAAACGGTAGCACATCTGCTACGTTTACTTGCCTCTACCGACGAAGCGAAGCAATCCCGTGCGTTCAGGAGCAAAACCACCTGTCCAAAAGTACCTCTCAGCACAATACAACAGTAATGAAAACGCGTCTTAAGAAGTAAAGATGTCGCTAGAACCCCGAACCCACACATAAATCCTCTCCGCTTAACGATTCTTCAATCTACCCACTGCAGCAGCGCTGCTTAATATTTTTGTATCTTTAACAATATTAAGCCATTTACAGCAAATGATATATTTGTTGACTCCTCACTTAAATACCTTCACTTTTCATGTAGATCACATATTTTTATTTTGATTCTAGCAAAGTGTAACTTAATGCGTAAAACAGAGGACGTTCTCTGTTCGGCAATTTGGGCAATCGATTCTAGCGTCCCAACCACAGTGTAAGGCTCTAAAAATTATGATTTTTATACAAAAGTTAGATTACTTAATTCCCTACATTTTTCTCAATTGCGACCAAAAACATAAAAACATAAACATAAAAATGATTCACACTTGAACAGTAATCTCCCCAATCTGCACCCTTAACGGACAGCGAGGTTCCCGACCCTGCTACGCCCAGATCCCGTGGCCAACAATTCTGAAACAATAAAGGAGATGGGTCTCAAGTCCTCTACAATTTTCCTTTGGGAAGATCGACAGAAAAATCATTTCATAGGTCTAAATGCAAGAAACAGACGCTGCCAAGGCGAATTGATCTACGACATGCATGCAGAAAATCCCTAATAGGGGAATCTAATTGCTAATCCCCCACCAATTCTTAGGCTAAGAACCCTAAATTCAACAATAACAGAGGGATTTGAGATGAGGGAGAGTTACCTAGGGGATCCCTTGGGATCACCCCTCTTCTTTCCTCCTCTTCTTATCCTCCTTCTCTCCTTCTTCCTTCTCTTCCCTTTCTTCTTCTTCCTTTTCTTTCTCCTTTGCACCAATGGGCAGCGGTGTGGGGGTGTTGGAGGCACAATCCCGGGAGGGTGCGGCTGGGGTGGGAAAAGGGGTGGCGGCTAAGGGAAGAGGGGAGGTGGCTAGGGTTTTTAGGGGGAGGAGGAGGGGGGTGCGGCCACCCCTTGGGCCGGAAGGCCCAAGGCGGTCGGCACACTCTCCAAGCAGCCCACTCAGAGTTATTTATTTATTTATGTTATTCATTTTACGCTATTCCACAATTTTTATTTTTCCCTTCCCGTGATTTACCGAAAAACCGGCGACTCTGCGATTACTTTTAAAAAACTACGCCGAATCAACGATCAGGATATTACATTGTCCCCACCTAAAAAGGATTCGTCCTCGAATCTAACTCCTCAAACCACAAATCAAGAGAACGACAAAGAAAAGAGCAACTCTCAGAAACCACGGAACCACAACTACGAGTACTCACAAGCCTTGAAGAGCTCGGGGTACTTCCTTCACATTTGATTCTCAAGCTCCCACGTAGCCTCTCTCTCAGACTGAAACGTCCAGAGGACCTTCACATACTTGATGGTCTTACTCCTCAATAATCGCTCCGAAGTATCCAAGATACGCACTTGTCGACTCTCCATAGTGAGATCCTGATCCACCGTGACCTGCCCCAGGTCAATCTTGTGCTCGGGATCCCGCAAATAATTCCTCGGCATGTACACATGAAAGACATTGTGCACACCACTCAACGAGCTCGGCAACTCTAAATGATAAGCCAAATTGCCCACACGAGCAACCACTGGAAAATGGCCAATGTACCGCGGGCTAGGCTCCCCGGTGGTACCAAAACGAACAATAGCCTTAGTTGGCGACACTCGAAGGAGCACAAGGTCACAAACCGCAAACTCCAACTCTCAGCTCTGAGCGGCCAACAGGTTCTGACGAACCTCCCGCACTTTCTCCACCGTCTGCTGAACAAGGTCTGGACCAAGTAAAGATCTCTCACCCACTGCATCCCAACAAAGAGGGGAAACACACCTTCGACCATACAAAGCCTCAAAAGGAGCCATCTTGATACTCGCCTAATAACTATTATTTTACGCGAACTCTGCCAAAGCCAGATGGCCCTCCCAACTGCCCTTCCAAGACAGTACACACGCTCGGAGCATATCCTCCAAAGTCTGAATGGTCCGCTCTAACTGACTATCCGTCTTAGGGTGAAAAGCCGTACTGAGGGAAACTGTCGTGCCCAATGCAGCTTGAAGACTCTGCCAGAATTTAGAGACGAACTTGGCATCCCGGTCAGAAACAATTGACTTAGGTATACCATGTAGTCCCACCACCTCTCGGATATACAACGGGGCCAGATCCTGCGTTTTATTGGTCGTCTTCATCGGAATGAAGTGTGCGGACTTGGTAAGTCTGTCCACCATAACCCAAACTGCGTCTCGCCCTCAAGGCGAGCATGGCAATCCGACCACGAAGTCCATTGTGATATGCTCCCACTTCCACTAAGGTATCTCTAAAGGCTGCAACAAACTAGCGGGCCGCTTATGCTCGCCTTCACTGACGACAACGCCACAAGAAGCGACATACTTAGCAATATCCACCCTCATGCATTTCCATCAGAAGACCTGCTTCAGATCTTGATACATCTTGGTCTCTCCCGGATGTGCAGAGTACGGAGTCCAGTGAGCCTCACGAAGAATATCATCCTTCACCTCTGATTTCTGGGGTACACATAATTGCTACCATAATCTCATTTAGAAAAAATATGCAACCATGGCATAACATTATCAAATTACAAGAATCATGTAAATTGCAAGTAGTAAGAATAACGAGTTAAACGTAGCACATCTGCTACGTTTACTTGCCTCTACCGACGAAGCGAAGCAATCACGTGCATTCAGGAGCAAAACCACCTATCCAAAAGTACCTCTTAGCACAATACAACAATAATTAAAATGCGTTTTAAGAAGTAAAGATGTCACTAGAACCCCGAACCCACACATAAATCCTCTCCGCTTAACGATTCTTCAATCTACCCACTGCAGTAGCGCTGCTTAATATTTTTGTATTTTTCACAATATTAAGCCATTTACAGCAAATGATATATTTATAGATTCCTCACTTAAATACCTTCACTTTTCATGTAGATCATATATTTTTATTTTGATTCTAGCAAGGTGTAACTTAATGCGCAAAACAGAGGACGTTCTCTGTTCTGGCAATCTGGGCAGCCAGATTCTAGCACATCCCAACCACAGTGTAGGGCTCTAAAAATTATGATTTTTATACAACAGTTAGATTACTGAATTTACTACATTTTTATCAATTGCGACCAAAAATATAAAAATCATCTACTACCCCTAAATCACACTTGAACAGCAATCTCCCAAATCTGCACCCCTGACGGACAGCGAGGTTCCCGACCCTGCTACGCCCAGATCCAGCGGCCAAAAATTTTGAAAAAATACAGGATATGGTTCTCGAAGTCCTCTACAATTTTCCTTTCGGGAAGATCCACAGGAAAAATCGTTTCGTAGGTCTAAACTGCGCAAACAGATGCGCTACGTGAATTGATCTACAGACAGACATCAGGAAATCCCTAATCGAGGAATCTAATTGCTAATCCCCCACCAATTCTTAGGCTAAGAACCCTAAATTCAGCAATAACAGAGGGATTTGAGATGAGGGAGTGTTACCTAGGGGATCCCTTGGGATCACCCTTCTTCTTTCCTCCTCTTCTTCTCCTCCTTCTTCTTCTTCCTTCCTTCCTTTCTTCTTCTTCCTTCTCTTTCTCCTTTGCACCAATGGGCAGCAGCTGTGGGGGGTGTTGGAGGCGCAATCTGGGAGGGGTGCGCCGGGGTGGGAAAAGGGGTGGCGGCTAGGGTTTTAGGGGAGGGTGCGTAAATTTATGTCGATGACATTATCTTTGGCGGCTCTTCTCATGTTGTAGTTTCACAGTTCTCGGATGTCATGAGCACCGAGTTTGAGATGAGCATGATGGATGAGTTGACTTTCTTCCTTGGCTTTCAGATCAAGCAGACTCGGGAGGATACCTTCTTGCATCAAGGCAAGTACACCGTGATCTCCCGAGACGTTTCGACATGAGTGATGGTGCGGTGTCGACTCGATGGCTTCTACAGCCGCACTTGACCCAGATGAGGACGGCAAGCCAGTTGATCAAAAGGAGTTCAGAAGTATGATTGGCTCTCTCTTGTACCTCACTGCCTCGAGACCGGACATACACTTTTCCGTGTGTTTATGTGCTCGGTTTCAAGCTTCTCCTGGCATGTCTCACCGCTAGGCAGTGAAGCGCATCTTTCGGTACCTTCGAGCTACCATTGATTATGGTATCTGGTACTCTTCCTCCTCCTGTCTATCCCTTAGAGCCTTTTCGGATGCAAACTTTGCCGGATGTAGGATATATAGGAAGAGCACTTCGGGCACCTGCCAATTCATTGGCACTTCTCTCATTTCCTGGTCTTCGAGGAAGCAGTCCGGTGTTGCACAGTCCACCGCAGAGGTCGAGTACGTTGTTACTGACCGATTGTTGTAGCAAGTGCTTTGGATGGTCTCGACTCTGCGGGACTTTGGGTTAGCTATCGATCGTGTTCCGCTCTTCTGCGATAACACTTCTGCGATTAGTATTGCTAAGAACCCAATGCAGCATTCTCGGACCAAGCACATCGATATCAGATATCACTTTCTTCGAGACCATGTAGAGAAGGGTGACATCGTGCTCCAGTTTGTGGAGAGTGACCACCAGTTGGCTGACATATTCACGAAACCTTTGGATAGCTCTAGGTTTTCAGCTCTACGGGGAGAGCTTGGGGTGGTTTGTCCTTATGGACTGTTATGAGGGGGAGCTTGTGTTTTACTGCTTTATCATATTAATTATACTTCTGTCTCATTTCTGTTGCATTGCATCTGCGGGTGCATTGGGTTTAGTCCATCCAGCATAGGCTAGAGTGGTTCTCTTGTCTAGTTGCTTAGACTTCTTACTCTTATCATATGCCTTCAGGATGCTCTATTAGCTGTTTCTTATCTCACTAGGTTGAGCTCACTCACTTCTTGCGATCTAGCAAGGGCCGGGCCACCTTCGGGTAGACAGGGTACGTATTTGCTCCCTAGTGTGTGTTTTACCGTCAGCTATTAGTCCTGGAGTCATATGGGGTAGATAAGAGTCAGTCTGAGCCATTAGTATTCTCTATCTTATCTATGCTTTAAGGACTGCCCCGTTGGATTTTCTTTGCCAGCTTCTCGATTTTATTGCTTTGGTTCAAGAGGAGTTCATTTGGGAGCTTCTGGAGCTTAATATTGACTTAACTCAACTTGAACTAAAAGTTGCATCACATGTTGAGGGGGAGCTGGATTTTTTGCATGTCATTCTGCATTGTAATATAACAACATTTGAGCCTTGATTATTATCCTATTATGACATGCTTACACTTCTTTACACCTTGCCATGACTTGTGCTCATTTGCTATATTTATCATGTCTTCATATGTGTAAACTAGCTTTTGCCATGATAAGTTAATTAAGCTTGCTCAATTTGAACTAAAAACTTGTCATGTTAACATACGAGACTAGTCTTTCTTGAGCTATCCTTTTATGATCCATGCCATGTCAAATAGGCTGAGTTGAGCGTTGAATCTCTATTGAGCCTTAGATTGAGCTGTTTTAGTCTCTTGATGATACATAGATTAGTACAATCATTTCGAAAGCAAAAAGATCTCTTTTTCTGCGAAAAAACTGATCTCACCAATTCTTTCTCATGAGACGGCTTGCCATTGCACTAGGCATGAACTCAGGGGGAGTTTTGGATGACATAGACTATCTTCTTAAGCTTCATGCTTGGAGTAGTCGCATAAGGCTTGAGATCTAGCACATGATAATAAATATATATATATATATATATATATATATATATATATATATATATATATATATATATATTGGTTGGAAACAACCATAAGTTTCAAAAGAAAAATGTCATTTGTGCTCAATTTGCTTAAGCTATTAAAAGAACCAAGTACTTTAACCAATGTTTCACTCTTGAGCGTATAACACTCTATTTGGACTCAATACTAGCTTCTTGGTTCCGCTTAGCTTAATTGACATGGCTTGCATCATCCTTGGACGTCTCTAGCTAGACTTTGCTCTTTGATGACTTGACATGCTCACAAAATGCTCTACATTTCAAATTATCATCTATATATTCTAGCTGGCTTATACATATCTTGTCATGATCTAGATAGCCTTTTATTGAGTTATGGCTTGGTGTAAATCTTATGGTCAATTTGGATAATTCTCATGGCTCTAATTGCTTAGAATAACCAAACTTCAGTCATTTCATCAAAAATGTGCTATATTATCTCTTTTGCATCCTTTGATGTGTTTATTGCCAAAAGGGGGAGAATATTGGAGAAAAAGTATTTTGGGATCTTTCTAGAGCTTTGGAGAACAATTTGCTATTTCTTTGTTGCTCTAGTGTTCCTTCTGTCGACATGGTCATTAGCTTCAGTTTCCTTCTTTGGACCATGTTGGACTCTTCAAACTCAACTTCATATGCTTTTTCGGTGTTTATCAATACACTCATCAAGGGGGAGATTGAGAGATCATGTGGAGTTGACCCCATGTGTGTGATGAGTAATTGACTATTGCTTTGGGAAGATTGAGTTCGTTCTGGGCGTTTCCTGTGTAGTCGTAGCTCTCTGGCCGTGGTCGAAATCCAGCCAAGTCTGTACGACCACACTCTTTCAGTAGTCGAAAGCCATTTACATCTCGTTGTCTATGGTCGGAACCTGGGAGATGTGTTTTTGTGTGATCAGAAGGCTTTACGACTATGTTGGTCGTGGTCGGAAGTCTGTACGACCACGTTGTGGCGATTACGATCATTCTGGCTGTGGTCGAAGGCCACCAGGGCCATTTACGACCACGTTGTGATGACTACGACCACTCTAGTCGTGGTCGGAGGTCGTCAGGGAAGTATTCGACCACGTTGGCCGTAGTTGAAGTCTGTTTCGACCGCGTTGCCCGCAGTCTGAGGTTGTAAGTCGAAGCTCAGCTGCTGCGGTCGGATGTCGGCGCTCGGGCGTACGGCCACGCTAGCGCGAGAAGAAGTCGGAGGTCAAGGCTTCGACCGCTGTGGCCGTAGTCGGAAGGGTTTCGACCACGGTAAATCTCAGTGTGCGTGGTCGGAAGGGTTTCGACCACGGTAAATCTCGGTGTGCGTGGTCGGAAGGGTTTCGACCACGGTGAAACTCAGGGTACGTGGTCTGAACGAGGTTCGACCACGGAGGAAAGCGGTTGGCTGTCTCCGAAAGTCTGGAACGTGGTCATAGTCACTTTGAAACCGGTCGTATGGCCTCTAGGATCGATTGTTTGAGTTGAGAATCGGTCGTATGGCTTTGTACTGCAGTCGTAGACCTCATGCATTTGATGGTTAATCATTTCGACTGGTCTTAAATGCAATTTAGACTTTGTGGAGTATGGTTTGAGCTCTGTTTGTCTACTGCAGATGGTTGTACACATTGTTTTGTGCGGTGCTATGAATGCTTTGTTGTCTGTGATGCTTGCAGGACTTTGAGACTAGTCGTGGTGAGGTATGGATGGTCGAGACTAGGCACGGGGGTGCTGAGGTCGTGAGCGGCTTGGAGATGCCAAAGACGACGAGGTCTGCGAGGTGGTTGCAAGCGTGATCGGCAAGGCAGGAGGAAGCTTCCAGGAAGGCAGCGGAGTGGCATTTTGGAGAAATGCGGAAAGCGCAAGGGAAGTCGTGCCTCTGCTGAAGCACGAGGAGTTGTTGGCGCTAATGGGCAAAGTGCGGGTCTGTTAGGGATGGCAGGCAAAGCACTTTGGTTAGCAGGTAAAGAGAGTGGTAAAACCCAGTGTTTGTTGGGGTTAACGGGTCCTCCCCTTGGTAGATTGAGGCTATAAATAGAGAGGAAGGGTTCAGGTGATCGGAGAGGTTGTTCCCGAGTCACTTTGAGTTGTTTGTTTCTATTTATGTGAGTTGTCTTTGGGTAGAGCAGGGTTGCTCTTGTACCTCCGATGGAGTGGCTGTAGAAACCTCCATGATCAATCATTCATCTATTTTCCTCAAGTTGATTTATGTCTTTATGAGATGTTTTGGTTGTTTTGATTGCTATCTATTTTGAGAGCTTGTTCTTTCTGCTATCCTATTCTCTCATCTCTTCTTTGTGAAGTCTGTGCTTGTCCTGGTGTGTTTCGATTTGCTCAGAACTGGGAATCTATCTCAAGGCCACTTGGCCAGTTCATTCCCTAGAGCAAGAGTCGAGTCAGAAAATTTCTCCTTGCCGAATGGTCGTGCGCCTCAAGTCCTCTATTTTCAGTTCGACCACGTAGCATTCACTGATTGGAAATCGGGTGTCGTGGTCGTAAAACTTTCGCTTTCTCTGTTGTCAACCGAGACTGTTTTATTTCATTTGTCGATCTGTTTTCTTGGTCTTCAGTAGAGCTTTTGTTTTCAGTTTTTTGCTCGATCGACCACGAGTTGGCATTCGACCACCCTGTTTCAGATAGATTTCTGCTCAGTTGGTTCGACCACGGGAAGACGTCTCGAGCGCTCTGGACTGTCTTCAGCTAGTTGTCGTTCATCTGTATTTTCGGTTTTTCGGCTCGGTGTTTTGCCTCGGCCCGGTGAGCCTTGGTTTCTTACTTCATAGCTCTGTAGCTATTGAAGAAGAAATATTGTGTGAATTCTTTGGGAGGTTTAAAGGCACCATTCACCCCCCTCTGTTGCCATTTCGATCCTACAATACTGCACTAGTGGCTATATTTGTTGATATGTACTTCATAAGCAATACGAACTTAAGTTTAATGACCATGATGACATACCTGTGTAGGTTCCATTGGATTCTAATTGTAATTATACCAAAATGCAACATGGTAATGTACCTTGATTCCCTAAAGTGGACCAAAATCGACTTTATATTTGTCCAACAGTTAATCGACAGGTAATAATCTACAGTAAACATATTTTCTCCATAGATAACTCTATTCGCAATGAATAAGGCTAACCTTTTGGAATCACGTAGGTCGTTAGTCAAGTACGTTGCTTCTGTATGAAAATACAAGGAAGTGATTAATGTCCTATGACATGATCTAGATTTCCTAGTATTCGCTAGTATATATTAATCTCATACAACACTTCGTAGCAATGCCTCTGAAACTAATAATTCTATTTTTACAGTGCCGCTAGCAGCCACCAGGCAATACCTGTCGATACTATATTTGCCACAACATGGAACTACTCCTCGGTTACGTGGTGACCATTGATTCTCAGGTCTGTCAATCTTGCAATAATTATTTCATACTTATCGATTTATATGTATGCATGACTTTGATCTTCCTACCGAAAGGTTGCGGCCAACGCTACAACTACGTTGGAACAGGCCGACCACCAAAAAATTTGAGGACAGTGTACTTACTTCTTGATGTCTCAGGTAATGAACAAAGATGGAGAGTTCCACAATATAAAATGAACTTGATCGAGATAAGATTGAACTTAATTGTACATGTGTTTATTTGTTCATGAATATGGTTAATTAATTTCATTTGAGTTAATTGATTTGCGAAATGGATGTTCTTATTTCTGAAGTGAATGTGAATTGGATGTGTATATGTACTTGTTGTGTTTCCACTTGTTTTAGAGGGCATGGCTAGCATTTCCTAAGACTAGTCAACAAACAGAAATAGATTTAAAAATACAAAAGAATATCACAGATGGTTATTAACTCATAACCGTCTGTGATAGTTGACTATCACAAAAGGTTTGTAGTAGAAACAGTCTGTAATATCTGATGTATCACAAAGAATTTCAATTACAAACTGTCTGTGATATTCAACTAAACCGTCTGCGATACTCAACTATCACAGATGCTTTGTAGTAGAAACCGCTTGTAATATATCAGATATCACAGATGATTTCTACTACAAATCGTCTATGATAGTCAGCTATCATAGATGATTATGAGTTAATAACCATATGTGATTGTACCACAGACAGTTCGAAAACCGTCGGTGATGATCTCATGTCATTATTGACCCATAAACTTAGACAATTCACGAAACCGTCTATGATATTGTTTTTGAACCATCTATGATAACCTTTTCTGCAATAGTGAAAGTTCACAAAGAAATATTTCAAAAAATATATGATATCATCGCATGTGTCAGTATACTTAGTTATGAAGTATGTGATGTCATTGCATATGTCAACAACTAGATAATATCATCGCATGTGTCAGCATACTTAGCCATGAAGTATATGATGTCATCACGTATGTCAGCATATAATTGAAGTCAGCATATATATCATGAACAAAGTTAAGGTCATCATTTATGCCATTGCCTTTTTTAGACATTAAGTAATGAGATGTAAAGTTAAATTTTACAACTTAAATTAAGTAGTAACTCTAGTTGTAAATAACCTACCATAAGTTGTAAATAGGACATGATGATGTGTATAAAAAAGCTTAACAATTTAAAAAATCAACACTTATTTGTTCTAAGATTTGAGTGAAACATTTTCACCCCTTAGAATTAATCCATTGTTCATGTGTTGGCCTCCACGATTACAAAAACACATCGGGATTTGGCGAGAAAACTTATCTTGTACAAGACATGAAAGAAAACATTAATTAGTTAGAAATGTTTATTTCCTCTATAATACCTTTGGAACGAGCCAATCCATTAGAATTTGATAGGAAGTCTAATAGGTAAATCTTTTGTTCTGAACACCTATATCAAAAAATTTCGTATAAGATCAAAGTCTTCTAAAAATCCTCCTTTCAGTAGGTTCTAATTGTTATCTTTAATGTGAACATTGAACAAAGGGTAATGGCTCGTCTGAAGTAAATCAAATAATACCTGTAGCATGCACCTATATGTAAAAAATTACGCCCAATGAAGAATATCGTGAAATTTGTTGGGCACAAGTTTACAGTTTTCACGTCGAACTACCAAAATGCCCAACAAATATGGATAAAAAATATTATTTAAGGGATAGTTCCAGTTATTTTTACATCTCGAAATGGTGCACAAGAATTTAATTACTGATAAAAGAAGATTTTCATCTAGCTATTGTCTTTGGTAGTTTCTCTTTTAATTTTAGATATCAAAATGGTACACAAGATGCACATCTATTTACTGATACAGAGGATGTTTCATCCAGCTCATGTATTTAATAGTTTCTCATTTATTTTTAGATATCAAAATGGTACACAAGATGCACATTTAATTATTGAAAAAATAAGACGTTTCATTCCGCTAATGTCTTTGATAGTTCTCATTTATTCTTAAATCTCAAAATGGTACAAGACATGCACGTTAATTTATTGAAAAAAAAAAGATGTTTCATCCAGCTAATGTCTTTGGTAGTTTGTCACTTATTTTTAGATCTCAAAATGGTACAAAACATAAAAATTTTCACTGAAAATATAAAATATTCGATTCATCTAATGTTTCTATAGTTTCTCACATATTTATAAATCTCAAAATGGTACAAAGTTACATATTTATTTACTGTTAAAAGAAAGATGTTTCATCCAGCTAATTTTTTCATAGTTTTTATTTATATTTATATAGATGGTACAAAAGATACACCTATATTTATTATTGATAAATGAAGTCTTTTTATTTACTAGAATTATCTAGTTTAATATTTACTTTTTGTTTATTCTGAGACTGAGAAAATTATCTTTTGTATTGGATCATGATTTTGGTTGATTTAGTTTCTCTCTTTTGTATGTTACTTGGATGGAGGAAATCTTTGGCAACAGTTAGCGTTTTTCAATAGAAGATATTTCATTTGTCCTATATCCTTTATGTTGCTAACTGATATTTCATTTGTCCTATATCCTTTATGTTGCTAACTGATATTTCATTTGTCCTATATCCTTTATGTTGCTAACTGATATTTCATTTGTCCTATATCCTTTATGTTGCTAACTTTTGATTCTTCTAATGCTATATAAGTCGCACTATGCTCTCATCTATTGGGCACTTCGTAGCTTCCAACATTTCCAATCCATTTGTGCTTGGATTCCATAGAGAGATGGCCATTAAGGTGTATGGGCTGCCAATGTCGACCAACGTAGCACGCGTCCTGGCATGTTTGGAGGAGGCTGGGATGCAGTACGAGGTTGTTCCCATTGATTTCTCCACGGGTGAGCACAAGAGCGTGGAACATACTGCTCGTAATGTAAGTAGTTTATAACTTACTGTTTGTTAATTTTCTACTAGTTTGAATGGACACTATACCAAACTATGGCTTATTACTATTAACGTGTAGGTTTACATGCTTCCCATTCTTGCTTTAATTACGTTATGTGTTTGCCTTACAGCCATTTGGTCAAGTCCCAGCTTTCCAGGATGGTGATTTGATTCTCTTTGGTGAGATAATATTGTGCTTTCCCATTATGCATGCAATCATGTTCTTAATTCTCCTTTCTTAATTATTCATCCATACATATATTAAACTATTTTGACAGAATCGCGTGCAATTTCAAAGTATGTGCTTCGCAAGAACAGCTCTGAACTTCTGAAAGGGGACAGCCTTTCTGACTCGGCCACGGTTGATGTGTGGCTAGAGGTTGAGTCCCACCAATTTGATAGGCCCATGGCTGTGATCATCTACCAATGCCTCATCGTCCCCGTGTACCTTGGCGGAGAAACTGATGCGAAGCTTGTTGAGGAAAATTTGGAGAAACTTAAGAAAACATTCGAAGTGTATGAGGCTCGCCTGTCAAAGTTCAAGTACTTAGCTGGAGATTTCATCAGCCTGGCGGATCTGAGCCATTTCCCAAGTGCGTACTACTTGTTGGCTATGCCCCATGCGTCACTGCTTGATGAGTACCCTCATGTGAAGGCTTGGATCAATGACATATTTGCTAGGCCGACTGTCAAGAAGGTTGTAGAGATGATGAAGGCAACTGCTTAGTTAGAAAATGTTGCTTGTGTACCTTCCGAGATCCTTCTTTTTGAGAATAAGTGAAACTTAATAAAGGATGCACTAGCATAAGCTTTGGGTGATTTGCTTAATAAGTAAACGGGTCTCTTGATTTCTCAGTTACGAGTCAAAGCACGTGAGCAAATTAATTAGTCTAAAATTCGTGAAGATTTAATCGGCACCTGGTTAATTTAACTGGACATGCTGAAGTAAACAACATTCTCTGCTGACCCTGACCACCCAACAGAAGTTGTTGCCGATGGAGGTGTACAGTTACACATGCACTAATTACGCGCGAAATTTCTGTTTAATACACTTCGCGAACGCAATTATGTCCCCATTTCTAACTTGATTCCCATGCAAGCTGCAAGCACATCGTGTACTTGGCAATGCTATATATATAGTAGTCTGCAACTGCAAGGGCAAGTGCAACTCATCGATCACTAGAAGAAAACACGTAACCCACACAGAGCGAGGCAACAAAGCTTGGTTCCGTCAGTTCGCACTTGACAGTGCTCAAAGTGAAGTGTTAAATAAAGTTCTGCTGGGTCGTCGCTGTTAATTTGTTACTCATGGGAAGCAAGAAGATCAAATCCGGCTCTGGTTTGCGGTCGGCCGTGGCATCGTGGTTCGCGTGCTTGCGCTCTCCGAACGCGGCGGCCGGCTCCATGTCTAGCTAGGTTCTTCCATGTTTGTGCTGATAATTTTCTTTTCAAATCTGTTATTCACAATTTTTTAGAAACTATTTCAATGTTTTGGTTTGTATTCAGAATGTTTTTATGGAAATGCTATACAACATTCGACTGTTTTTAAGAGAGAAATTAGTCGAATTTTATATTGTTCGATTTGCACTAGGATTCGTGCTCCCGCCCCACCTCCATCTTCATATCTGGTAAAGATCCTGCGAGGCCCCCCAACATCTTCTTCTCCAGTAGCCACCGCCACCGGTGTCTTCAACGGAGGAATGGAGTTAGGGCTAGAGTTCACCAGTTAGGGTTGAGGTTCACCGGTAGCCACCAAACTTAGAGGAGTGGTAGTAGATCGGTGGTGGGCGGTGCTGCATTGAGGCAATGGTGGCGTCACCTTGGCCACGGGATTAGAGGAGGCCAGTGTAGGCGGCAAAAGCTGACAAGCAATTAGGAGGCGGCAGGTGGCACTAGTGAATCTAGCGTTGGTAGTTGCCGACGATAGGTGTACGATCAAATATAACCGACTAGAGGGGGGTAAATAGGAGGCTTTTAAAATGTTTTAGCTAAAACACAATTTTTAGCAATTATGAACTTAAGCAAAACATTTTGCACAATTAAAACCTAAATGTTTTAGGTTTTACTAGGGCACCACAAGTAATGTCAAAACTAAATACACTTCTAGCTACATAATTCAAATCAATTAGAAGTGCTAGAAATGTAAATACGGAAAGTAAACACAAAGAAGTAAACTACAATAAAGGCACGTGATGTTTTTCATGTGGTATCGAAGACTTGCTGGTCTTCACTAGTCCACGTTGAGGTAACCCAAACGGATTGGACTGGCTCCACGAATTAAGCCTCAAGACATCAATTGCACTAAGATTACTCTTCCTCCACTCTAGAGATGGCGCGCACTACACCACTCACAAATGGTGCTGAGCCTCTTCACATTTTCTTTGAAGAGATCACCGCACAACTTTTTCAAGCTACGTAAGTATCAGCAACCACTAAGAGTAATGAACCATAGTACTTAATTGAAGATTATCATGTGCTACAAAGATCAACTAATGATGCAATGCATTTGAATATTCTAAACTACCTCAAAGTGTGAAATATGAGCAAAAGAGTAGTAGAGAGTGCACAAGAAGCTCAAGGGTATTCAATGAAGTCAAGAAGTAGCTCTTGTTGTTGGTGGGGAGATATTTATAGCCTCCACCATAAAGATGACCGTTAGTTGAAATCCCCAAAAACAGGATTTGCAGTACTACCGCCATGTAGTAGCCGGTGCTACCACACAGACTGTTCAACATCTATTTGAGATTCATTAAATACACATAAATGAGCCATTACTTCAAATATCGGTAGTACCACCCTCACAAGGTCAGGTAGTACCGATTGCACGGTAGTACCGATTTCCAGATGAGAGAAAATGCTCCAAAACATACCTTCTGAAAATTAGGTACCGCGATGTAAATTTCAGTGCTACCGATTTCTGGTAGTACCGCCAATCATGCAGTAATACCGCTCTACGATATTATTGCGCAACACATGCGGTAGTGCCAATTCAAGGAATGCTAAAATAATACTTCTATGAAAATTAGCTGCTGGCATGTAAAGGTCGGTAGTACCCATTGGTACTACCGTTAATGACAAGCGGTCATACTGGTTTTTACATGGAAAAATAGAGAAGGTTTCAAATGAACTTCAAATGCATGCATGAACACTAAATTGATCAAAGTAGCATAACTTAAGCTTCAAGCTACCAGCCATGACCGCTCTTTATAGTACGTTACTATTCTACAAATCTGGTCTTTTTATCCAAATACCAGGATTGGTAAAAGACTATAAAGAGGTTCTTGGATTATAATTTACCTTTTCCTTGAGTTTTATCTTGATCCATGTCAATCTTTGATCACTTTTGCATGCTTTTTTCATGACGTCATCAAATTCTGGAACTAAATCTTTTAACCATCTCAATAAACAAGTTAGCCCCATTACAATGTTGTTATTAATTGCCGAAATTATTTTTATGGGTCTAGATGCTTTCAACAGGGAAGAAGGTGGTGGCAAAGCAGACGAGCACTATCGACGGAGGAAGAGGAGTTGATAGCGGTAGCGGGGCTGGTAGGCTCCGTTAGTGGAGGAATAGGAGGCTATAAAGTAGAGGATATGAGGGGGAGCGCGGTGGAGTGCTGGTTGTCTTAGCTGGCGCCGGCAAGGTAGCAGCAAGAGAGGATGAGCACGGGAGGGAAGTGGTGCCACCACATAAAGCACGTGAGTGATGTCGACTTGAGTGGATAAGGGTAGGGAGTGGTTGGCTCACTTAGCTGCATAGGATGGGGGAAGTGATATGGACCATTCAATCTCCATCTGATGCTCCTAAATGTGACTGATTTTGTTGAGTTAATCATGTTTAGTTCAGTTTGCATTAGCATTCTAATAAGCTAGTTTAGTGCATGGTGTTGTTGGTCTGCGTGTCCTGCACAAGCCGACATGTATCTTTGCATGTTTAACTTTAATAATTTCTACATGTACATGATGCCCAGTTTGTGTTGTATGAGTGAATCTTTGGGATCGTGGCTAGTTTCTTGGGCATGTTAGTTGACCTGTTCCTTTGTATTGATCACTTCTGTTATGGAATAAATAGAGCAAGAGAAAAAGACCATCGCAGTTATGGCATTGAGAAAAATAACTCGTGTGTGTCTACTGTTCATCATCTTCTTCTTAGGAGTCGTGCTTGTGCGTGAGAGTCCATGAGCTTGAGTGTGATTTTAACCTCAACATTTGGTATCAAAGCTTGGGTTCGTCGATGCCCAAGATGATGCCAAGGCAAGTAGAAGGCTCACTGTCCGAAACGCCGAAGAGTGGCAGAAGTGGAAGTGGTGACCTCGTTGACTTCAATACGGTGAGATCCTCAGCACAGGAGGGGTCCATCTCCCTCCAATACCCAATGCTGACGAAGACTAACTACACAGAATGGGCTATGAAGATGGAAGTCTACATGCAAGCGCAAGAAATCTAGGATGCAATCGGAGGAGAAGAAGAGATGGACACCAATAGAGAAAAGATGGCGTTTGCCGCCATCTACCACGGGTGATTGGGGGGACATTAACCCTCCTAGCCTGGAAGAAGACAGTGAAGTAGACATGGGTGTAATACCCTAGGACCCATATTACCCTAGGATGCCACCAAAACCACTTCACAACTAGCCAAATTACAAGATAAAATAAACTGGCAATAATTCCTAAACAAGATAGGATAAGCGGAAGCACAAACAACTAAGGAAAAACAGGATAGTGATAACAATTCAATAATTAAAATCAACCTCCAACATATTAACCAAAAGAACAGTTCACAAGTTTAACACTATTAAGTTGAATTGATCATTGACGAGATAGCTAAGCAAAAGACTAGAATCCCTTCGTCTTTATTACAGCATAAAACTATGATCCAAGTGCATCAATGTGGTGTCGCTCTACCCTTCCCATGCATGCTCAAAGACCACTTGTAGGGGGAATACAAGGGTAAGATAAAAATCTCAGCAAGGAAACAGTTTAACAGGCTATTCAAACTACAAACAATTATACATCATCATTTTTTTGTTTCTATACAACCACAACCACAATTCATGTCCACAATCATTTAACTACCACAGACTTCCACGAAATATACCTCATAAATCTTATAATCAGTTGGCATATGAATGCCGTTATTTCATCCACAATTAAATGCATATGAATGCTATCATGTTATGCTCCACTGCACCCTTTCCCAACAGGATAAGAGTGTGCATCGTACTACGGCAATGTCTGTTCTTTGTCTGCAGATGCGATCGCGGCTATAAGCGGTGATATCCACAATGCAAATGTCATGACATGTTATGAATGATATGATAATCACAAACCACAAGAACTCCGACCTCAATGGAGAATCCACATGCTCCACAACATATCCACAACCACATATCCACCACGTATTTATGTTCATATTCCGCATTTAGCACATTTAACAAATTACCACATGACATATCAATTGATCAATAATTTCTACCATAATCTCATTTAGAAAAAAACATGCAACCATAGCATAACATATCAAATTACGAGAATCATGTAAATTGCAAGTAGTAAGAATAACGAGTTAAACGGTAGCACATCTGCTACGTTTACTTGCCTCTACCGACGAAGCGAAGCAATCCTGTGCGTTCAGGAGCAAAACCACCTGTCCAAAAGTACCTCTCAGCACAATACAACAGTAATGAAAACACATCTTAAGAAGTAAAGATGTCGCTAGAACCCCGAACCCACACATAAATCCTCTCCGCTTAACAATTCTTCAATCTACCCACTGCAGCAGCGCTGCTTAATATTTTTGTATCTTTAACAATATTAAGCCATTTACAGCAAATGATATATTTGTTGACTCCGCACTTAAATACCTTCACTTTTCATGTAGATCACATATTTTTATTTTGATTCTAGCAAGGTGTAACTTAATGCGCAAAACAGAGGACGTTCTCTGTTCTGGCAATTTGGGCAGTTAGATTCTAGCGCGCCCCAACCACAGTGTAAGGCTCTAAAAATTATGATTTTTATATAAAAGTTAGATTACTTAATTCCCTACATTTTTCTCAATTGCGACCAAAAACATAAAAACCATGTACAACCCCTAAATCACACTTGAACAATAATCTCCCCAATCTGCACCCTTAACGGACAGCGAGGTTCCCGACCCTGCTACGCCCAGATCCCGTGGCCAACAATTCTGAAACAATAAAGGAGATGGGTCTCGAAGTCCTCTACAATTTTCCTTTTGGGAAGATCGACAGGAAAAATCATTTCATAGGTCTAAACTGCGCAAACAGACGCGCTACGCGAATTGATCTACAGACAGACATCAGAAAATCCCTAATCGGGGAATCTAATTGCTAATCCCCCACCAATTCTTATGCTAAGAACCCTAAATTCAACAATAACAGAGGGATTTGAGATGAGGGAGTGTTAACTAGGGGATCCCTTGGGTGATATCACCCTTCTTCTTTCCTCCTCTTCTTCTCCTCCTTCTCTTCTTCTTCCTTCTCTTCCCTTTCTTCTTCTTCCTTCTCTTTCTCCTTTGCACCAATGGGCAGCAGCTGTGGGGGGTGGCGGCTAGGGTTTTTAGGGGGAGGGGGGTGTGGCCACCCCTTGGGCCAGAAGGCCCAAGACGGTCGGCCCACTCTCCAGGCAGGCAACTCAGAGTTTTTTTCATTCATTTTACGCTATTCCACAATTTTTATTTTTTTTCTTCCCGCGATTTACCCAAAAACCGGCGACTCTGCGATTACTTTTAAAAACCTACGCCGAATCGACGATCAGGATATTACATTCTCCCCACCTAAATAGGATTCGTCCTCGAATCTAACTCCTCATACCACAGATCAAGAGAATGGCAAAGAAAAGAGCTACCCTCGGAAACCACGGAACCACAACTACGAGTACTCACCAGCCTTGAAGAGCTCGGGGTACTTCCTACGCATTTGATCCTCAAGCTCCCACGTAGCCTCCCTCTTAGACTGAAACGTCCAGAGGACCTTCACATACTTGATGGTCTTACTCCTCAATACCCGCTCCGAAGTATCCAAGATACGCACTGGTCGACTCTCTATAGTGAGATCCTGATCCACCATGACCTGCCCTAGGTCAATCTTGTGCTCGGGATCCCGCAAATAATTCTTCAGCATAGACACATGGAAGGCATTGTGCACACCACTCAACGAGCTCGGCAGCTCGAAATGATAAGCCAAACTGCCCACATGAGCTATCACTGGAAAAGGGCCAATGTACCGCGGGCTAAGCTTCCGGTGGTACTAAAACGAACAATACCCTTAGTTGGCGACACTCAAAGGAGCACAAGGTCGCCAACCGTAAACTCTAACTCTCGGCGTCGAACATCCGCATAACTCTTTTGTCGACTCTGAGCAGCCAACAGGTTCTGACGAACCTCCCGCACTTTCTCCACCGTCTGTTGAACAAGGTCTGGACCAAGTAAAGATCTCTCACCCACTGCATCCCAACAAAGAGGGGAAACACACCTTCGACCATACAAAGCCTCAAAAGGAGCCATCTTGATACTCACCTGATAACTATTGTTATACGCGAACTCTGCCAAAGCCAGATGGTCCTCCCAACTGCCCTTCCAAGACAGTACACAAGCCCGGAGCATATCCTTCAAAGTCTGAATGGTCCGCTTTGACTGACCATCCGTCTGAGGGTGAAAAGCCGTATTGAGGGAAACTATCGTGCCCAACGCAGCCTGAAGACTATGCTAGAATTTAGAGACGAACTTGGCATTCCGGTCAGAAACAATTGACTTAGGTACACCATGTAGTCTCACGACCTCTCGGATATACAACGGGGCCAGATCCTGCGTTGTATTGGTCGTCTTCATCGGAATGAAGTGTGCGGACTTGGTAAGTCTGTCCACCACAACCCAAACTACGTCTCGCCCTGGAGGCGAGCGCGGCAATCCGACCACGAAGTCCATTGTGATATGCTCCCACTTCCACTCAGGTATCTTCAAAGGCTGCAACAAACTAGCAGGTCGCTTATGCTCGGCCTTCACCAGGCTCTCGGTGACGAGGTTCGTGAGTCCTTTGTGGTGAAGAGTTTCTATGCGCCGTCCCCGACAAGTTCCTCTGGATCGCCTGCACAATCGAGCAGTTCAACGATCTCGATGCTTTGACCGTGTATGCAATGTACACAGCTACGTCGTATAAACCAAAGCTCCATTTGTACATACAAATAAAGAGAAAAGCATGAATACAATTGCTAGTCAGCCACTGTCACTCAGACATCAATGCCTGTTGGATCAAGAATGCCCAAACCTGCAAAACAACAAGATCATCCGAAAACAACCCTTTCAGCAATACAAACTGACTCGGTTCAGGCATTAACAGGAAACCTGAAAAAACAGCAACTAAGACCAACTAAATTGGATAATGATCCACATTAACCGGACATGATCTGACACTACTGACATTACTCAATTAAACTGAGAAACAAACTCCTGCACTAAACAGCAAACATTCTGCCGAAGCCCAATACTGCTGCCAAAACAAACTGAAGACTGAACTGCTATTTTTCTTGACTACAACAGAATGCTGAACTTCACTTAGTTCACTTATTCAGACTCAACACAAACTGACTTAACAGAAACAAAACAAGATTAAAGATAACATTCACCCCCCTAATCTTGTTTCCCTTTTCCTGTATCCACCATGCCAATCTTCTCTCTCATTTCAAGAAATTTGACACGGCCTAATGACTTTGTTAAAATGTCGGCCAGCTGATTTTCCGTCCTCACGTGCTCCACTTCAATTTTCTCACTCTCCACGCATTCACGGATAAAATGATACCTTGTATCAACATGTTTGCTCCTGTCGTGGTGTACAGGATTCTTGCACAATGAAATAGCCGACTTGTTGTCAACTTACAACTTGAACTTCTTGTACTCCTGATTCAACATATCACTCATCAGCTGTGCAATCCAAATACCTTGACAAGCTAATGTTGTCGCTGAAATATACTCGGCTTCGCATGAAGACAAAGTTACCACCTTTTGTTTCTATGAGATCCAATCAATCAAATTTGAACCATGATAAAACACAGCACCAGTGGTACTCTTTCGATCATCTACATCTCCAGCAAGATCACTATCACTATACCCAATTAATTCCATATCGCTGCTGCCTTTCCTTCCATAGAAACACCCAAAATCAAGTGTTCCACTTATGTATCTCAAAATCCTCTTCACGGCAGTCATGTGCTCAATTGTTGGACTCTCCATAAACCGACTAACAATCCCAACTGAGTATGCAATATCAGGATGTGTATTAACCAAATATCTCAAACTTCCAATGATGCTTCTATACAATGTTGGATTGACCGGAGGGCTCTTGCTTTCTTTACTCAACTTGAGTCTCTCTTCCATGGGAGTAACACATGGATTGTACTTCTCCATCCTTGCTGCCCGTAGCATCTTCTCAGCGTATGTGGACTAACACAATGTTATTCCATCACTTGTTTGCTTGACTTGAATCCCCACGTAATAACTGAGTAAACCAAGGTCACTCATACTAAACAATTGTTGCATTTGAGTCTTGAATGCAGTAATTTCTGCTTTGCTTAAGCCCATAATAACCAAGTCGTCCACATAGACACCAACTAATAAAATTGAGAAGTCTTCTACCCTTTTGTATACAGCATGCTCCAATGTAGGGGTGCAAACGGGTCGGTTTAATCCCGACCGATCCGGCACCGAATTCGATTGGTACCAAATCTGATTGGTACCGAATCTGGAGAAAAAATATGGGTTAGGATATGGTAACAGCAATATCCATTCGAATCCGATACGTCTTCAAGTTTGATTTCAGGTTAGTGCTACTATTTGACATTTCATTTTCTTTTGCAATGGTAAAATAAAATCTTCCACATCAGCTATTAAGTAGTAACATCAAGTTCTTGACAGTACGTCCTCCTACTCCATTTGTTGTACTGCATGCATTCCTTACAAACAAGTAGGGGTGCAAACGGCTCGGGTTAATCCCGACCGATCCGGCACCGAATCCGATTGGTACCGAATCCGGAGAAAAAATATGGGTTAGAATATGGTAACAACAATATCCGTCCGAATCCGATCCGTTTGCACCCCTACTCCAATGGACTGCGATTGAATCCAAGCTTTGTCAAACTCGAATCCAACTTGATGTTTCACGCTCTCGGTGCTTGGCGAAGTCCATACAATGCCTTCTTCAATCTCAATACTTTGCGCTCTTGGCCTTTTATCTCGAAACCAGGGGTTGAGACACAAATACTTCTTCAACCAACTCGCCATTCAAAAACGCCGATTTCACATTCATGTGGTGGACTTCCCAACCTTGCTGCGCTGCCAAACTCACAAGTAATCGAACGGTCTCCATTCTTGCTACCGGTGCAAAAACTTCATCAAAGTCCACACCATGCCGTTGAACATACCCCTTCGCGACCAAATGAGCTTTGTATTTGACAATAGCACCCAAAGGATCCTTTTTAACCTTAAAGACACACTTCAAGCCTATGGGCTTTTGAGTGCCTGAATTCTCCACAAGCTTCCATATCTCATTATCCTCAATAGACTTCAGCTTCTCTTGCATAGCTTGCCTCCAACACTCTTCTTTTACTGTCCCTTCAAAGCTCTTTGGTTCTTCTGAAGCTAGCAAACACAGCTCTAACTGTTCGGTCTGCAATTCAATGGGTTCAGTGGAATTGTATATCTATTGAAGTGACCGATAACGACGCGGACCTTCACTAGATGACCCACCCATCGCTGCTGTTCCAGGTGGTGTGATGGGTGATGAATTAATTGGTATATGTGGTGAACTGTTATTCTGCACAGGTGTGTAATTTGTACTGTCATTTTTTGCACCTAAATTTTCATCTGCACTAATATTTCCAGTATCCAGCTCCTCCAAGACTTCATCTAGCGCCTGCACATGTTGTTCTTGATTTTCTGCTTCACCTGCATCACCACTGCGCTCAAACTGAACGGTAAAAGCACCATCTCGGCTGCTGTCCATTGAGTTATCATCTGTATGCTCACCCCAATTCCATTCACCTTCTTCTTCAAATACCACATCCTGGCTAACATGTACACTTTTACTCTTAGGATCATAAAATCGATAGGCTTTGGAACCAGATTCATAGCCTAGAAAAACCATTCGAACACTCCGATCTTGCAGCTTACTAAGATATGGAGATGTTGTCCTCACATGAGCAACACACCCAAAAGTACGCAAATGATGAACTTGTGGCTTTTTCCCATAAAAAGCCTGATAAGGTGTCTTGCCAACAACACTTTTTGTCAATGCCCGGTTCAATAAATATACTGCTGTAGCTGCTGCTTCACCCCAGAACACCCCCATCATTTTGTTGCTTTTCAAGAGACTTCTAGTCATTGCAACAATAGTTTGATTCCTCCGTTTGGCCACTCCGTTTTGCTGGGGTGTATAAGGAGCCATTAGAAACCGTTTCAGCCCCACTTCATCACTAAAGTTGTGGAAAAGCTTTGAGGTGAATTTTCCTCCCCGGTCAATCCTGAGAGCTTTGATCTTTAGACCGGTCTATAACTCAACTTTAGCCTTCACTGACTTAAACGCAGCTAGAGCCTCATCTTTAGTTTTGATCAACACAATCCACATGTATCTGGTACAATCATCTACAATTAACAAGAAGTACCTCTTGCCTGATGGTGTAGCAGGTGAGATCGGTCCACATAAGTCTCCATGGAGTAGCTCTAGAGGTGATTGTGCCCGATAAGTTGCTGCAGAAGGGAATGGCAACCTATGCTATTTGCCAGCCAAGCAGCATTCACAAGCTGCTCTATATGCTCGATTTGAGGCATGCCATCAACCATCTGCTGCCTTGCCATGTCTCTCAAGGCTCTGAAATTCAAGTGACTAAACCTTGCATGCCGAAGCCATTCTTTTTCTTTGAGCACTCCCATCAAACAAACCGGGTCTGCTGGTTGTAGTTTCAACAGGTACAATCTGTTGCTGGTCCTCAGGATTCCACCTTCAATTACAGCTTTGCATCCATTCTCATCAAGCTACCCCAAACTAATTATGTTGCTCTTCAACTGAGGAATATAGTATACTTCAGTCAATGCCTTGTGTTCCACGGTTTGGCATTGGAAAATAACTGAACCACACCCAAATATTTCTGCTATCGATCCATCCCCAAACCTCACAGTACCTGCCACCTTTGTGTCTAGCTCTGTGAATACTTCACGTCTTCCAGACATATGGTTGCTAGCACCCGAGTCAAGATACCACATGAGGTTCTTAGTGGCATTCTCGTCATATGGACTGGGAATTACCTTCTTTCCATTAAGAAAAACTGTTGCAGCTAGGAGGTTTGTGTGACGCATTCCCTCATTAGCTTGCATCATCAACAAGGCTGGTTCGTCGTCGTTCTTCTCAACCAAGTGCGCCCTGACTTCCTTCATCTTTGATTGACATTCTGATGAATAATGCCCATAATTTTGACAATTGTAGCATCTCACCTTGCTTTTGTCAAATTTGAACTCCTTTTTGTTGTCGCGCTTGTCTGAAGCCGCTACCAGATGCTTCACCTCCCTTCTTCTCCGGAGCCAAACCGCTCCCCTCTCTTTCTTTTATTTCTCTATTGCTTTCTTGCTACTTCCTAGCCTCTGCAACTTCCTATTGCTCACACTGAGCATGACCAATTAATCTCCTCGTTACAAAGCTTGCATGGCTTTATAAAGCCTGCACACAAACTTACAAACGGACACTACAGACCGACTCGGAAACGATACTTGCCACATGTCATATATGTACACGGCAACTACGCATACACATATATAGACTCAGATTTGGACTCGTATACAGCAATGACGTTTACTTGTATATATATACAATAGACTTATATAAACTAAACAAGATTACTGATTCTAACAGTCTTCTTAAGGTCGTTGAAAGCAGGAGTGGAGCTTTCTTTTAGGCCCAAACTGGATTAGGCCTATTTTCAAATTTAAATTCCTCATTGAAGTGTTGCTTGTTGCTAGTTATACACTAAACATTTGTAGTATAAGTCGGTCACTCGTTAAGATTTCGTATGTAACCCTCTCCATGCGAAGGAAAATGAGGGTCCGACGCTCAACATGTCAAGTAAGGTTTTTGCTAGATTAACATGCCAAGTAAGATTAAAACCTGCTCTAAACGGTTTTAACTTCTTGCTTTTTAATTTCATCTTTTTGATGTTTTGTTTGACTTTTTTGCTATTTTTCTCTTATTCTTCTGTATTGTCCGTAATGATATAACTTCCTTATTTTTAAATTTAATTACCTAAAAAATTAACAATAAATAAAAAGTCGAAAATAATATCTTATAAGTCAGTTCGGGCTCAGCCTAAACATGCAGCAAGAGATGCGCTTGGTGTGGTTGGTGAAGTAACGTTACCTTACAGCTCAGTGGTGACGCTCACACTTCACACGTGATGGCATGCATGTCTGTGTGTGCATGTACAGCCTTTTCTTGAGTCACTCTAGGAAGGCATTCATGTATATGTGTGCATGTTCAACCTTTTTACAACCTTTTTCTCGAGTCACTCGAGGTTGGACTGCAGGCTTTGTAACGTTACCAGCTAGCTGTGCCTTTGTGCGTGCATCAACCAGCTAAGAATCTTCAATTCCAGCCTTAGGCCCTGTTTGGGGAGCTGTTCAGCTTTCAGCCGATGACGTGTGTTTTTTTAATCAAAAACAAGCTGCTCTTGGAAGAACCAAGCGATGGAACTATGAATGTAGTTAAGTGCAATTCAATTTGATATGCATGGTTGTGTGACATTTGATTACAAGACTAATTTTATTGTGCTCAGCGGGTTAAATTTGTATTTGGACCTTGTGTTATAGGTCACTCGAGATCGGTTTAACTTCCCAACTCCAGCTCAGACATGGCTCGATCGAGTTTAAAGTGAATCAATACTAAATTGTGAGCCTAACTGCAAGTCTAATATATACTTCGGAGCCAATCTCTAATTTAGTAATATATATAAGTGAGCCCATTTAAGCTTGCCCAATCCATTTGAGTTGAAGCCCAATATATATTAGAATTCAATCAAATATACAATTGTGTACCAGCCCATTTAGCCCATATAGAAATTAGGCCTTGCTAGTGCAATAAGCTATTAATGTTGTAGGCCACTAGATCTAGATCATGTGGACTGCTCCCCACCTACCCCTACTATATAATCCCTCCTCCTCTTTGGTAAGCCCATCAAACCCTAGCCGCCATCTCATCCTGATTCTCCTCCTGTCTCTTCCTGTACCGCCACCTCGCTTGCCCACCTCCAAAGCATTGTTGCCTCTAGCACAAACAACAAAGACGGGGAGGTTTCTATCGCTGAAACGAGAGACTTGAGGTTTTTTTTCCCTTCACCAAGAGGTAAGAAAACTTAACCTGGCCTATTACATATTCTTATTCAATATCCAAATCCAAGAGAATTCAAAATACAAAGTAAATCCGTTTAGTCCATGAATAGTCCAATCCATTCATCGGATTGTTTATTCTTTTCCTTTGCCAAGGTACAAGGAAGATATTAGATAGGGGGAATAGTACAAATAGAGGAAACACTTGGTGATTTGATAAGCAAGAGGTGTACCTTCATTATACTATTTTATTTGGAGAATGCTTTGATTGGGGAGATATTAGATAGGGTCCAAGGGAGGGTATAGTTTTCAAAATTCTTCGGTTACTTGTGGTTTTGTATTTTGACAAGGTACAAGTATTTTTCACAAGAACAATGCATGTCTACATTAGAATGAATTCGATTTTTCTAGTAGAGATACTTATTGTTTCCTTTTATGTTCACCTATAGCTATGCACATCTTTTGGGTTACAATGTCATGGGTTTGATTGGTGGCCCAAGGTGTGGGGGCCTAGAAGAGTTGGGCTTGAATGTGGAGAAGTAGGGGGTAGCAACATTTGACACGTGGGTCTATTAGGTTTACAGATAAAGTAAGTTTTACCTACTAGGGCCACACTACATACAAGAAAGGATATTTCATTTAAAAAATATCCATTATAATTCCTATAGAAGTTTCTAAATATTTTTTGCAAGTGATTATTACCCATATTTTCATAATTGCTGAGAAGAATGCATGAGATACTTGGAATTTGGATCATATAAGATTGGACATGGTACCTTTAATTTGAGAAACCATGTTTAATTTCAATTAGACTAAAAACAACTTAGTAAAACTTATTTCAAATTATACCACCAATCAGCACATGGTTTTTGGCTTTTACCCACGAATGTTTTGTATTCTCTTTCTTTTCTCCCCAGTGTTTTGCTATTGAGTGTAAAATGTGGTCTACTTAACTCCACTCAGTCTTTTAGATCTAATATGGGTCATTATAACTTGGTCTCACTGTATGAATAGCTTGGATCTTTTCCTTCTTCTCTCCTCCGTAATTAGTGGAGATAACATAGATCGATGTGGCGCAGCAGCCCGTACTACTTGCTCTTCATATTCGTTCCTCCTATTTTTCTTTCATCGCTATAATTTATTCTGTGATTGTGAGGAACAGACACATGGATGTCCCATCGAACTCCTCAACAGAAGCTGGTCGTGTGGAAAAAGGAGAACCAGTGATGAACGATACTACAACCGATGTGTCTCCACCAAATGCAAGCTTACTTGGCGAGCCGCTCGATGTTATTCCTCTTACCGTGGCTATGCCGGGTGAGCCAGTGGTTCACACCCCAACATGGCTCTTAAAGCATCCATTATACAGAGGTGGATGGAAGGTGCTCCGCAAAGTCAGAAAGAATGGAAGAGCTGATTGGGTAATCAATTATTTCTATCCTTTTTGTCTTAATTTGTTCATGAGATTTTTACATACAATAATATTTATGCATAAGCCCTATATCTATGATGTTTGTTCAAGGTAAATGTTCATCCCAAATCTCATTGTGCTAATTAATAATTTTACATGTATGATAACTACTACAATGCCTCGTAGGGTAGAAATTCTCCGTCTTACATCTTAATTGTTGTAATATGTAGAAAAATTGTCAGTTAGACATTTTTTATTTACGCTCTTTTTCCAAGTGAAACTTTTGATTACACAACGCTAAATCAAGTTTCTTTGCGCATCAATTTATTAACATGAACTAGAAAATCCAGTGGATTTATTACTGGTGATTTCTTAAAATTTATATTTAGTATGTGCAAAGATTTTTTTTATAGCAATGACTCGTCCAAGTATCACACTCATGATGTTCATGATACAATATTTGCTAAAGAAGTTAAAGGTTTAAGTTCCCGTATATTACAAGGTTGTAATAACTTTTTCGTCCACCCTAGGCTATAACTAATGGTGGGCCCAGGATTTTAGCAGAACTAGGGCAAACTTAATATTAATATCAAAGGGTTGTAATCACCCTAGGCTACAGCCAGTAGCAGAGTCGGAATTTTGGATGACCCGGGACAAACTTTTAGGCCTTGGTTGGACGGAGAATTTGAATTAAAATCCTGATCATCTAAACAAAACCTTAATATAAATATAGGGGTATGATGTGATTCAACATCAACTCCCAGGACTAATCATCGAAAACTACTTCAAGTAATAGAGTCTTTAACTCATACAATTACACATATTTAGAATACAACACAAAGAGCTCATAGAAATTTGTTATAGAAGAAGGAACCAGAAAAAATCAGATAATACATGATATAGTTGTAACTCACAACACATGCACGCCTGTCATAAAAATGAATCTAGCCCGTAGTGATGTCGTTCTTCTCATGAACTATGATGTTCCTAAAACATTGGATCCCCTCTATCAGGTTGTCACCTATACTCACCACTTGTAGAGCAAAATTATGCTCCGATCTTGTATCCCCAACTTCAAACGCGTCGGCCACACGGAAGGCATTCATCCATATGGATTGATATCGATGAACACCTAATTATTTCGGTATGGTATCTCTAAAATCTATATTTATCAAAGTTAATTTGAATTACGGAACAATACGATAACATTTTATTGCGATAGAGCATCTTTGCAAGCAATATATGTCGACACCAAGCAACAAATGTCACAAAATCACAGTACTATCCACTACGTAGTCGCCTAAGGCCCTAACGGGAGGTTGTGTGGGCCAAATATGTGACAGAATTGTCTCCTCCGTGCGACGGGTCGTGGAAGGAGTGTTTTGAATATTTCATTATTTTTGGTATGGCCAGTATTTCCAATAGTTTTTGCCTTGTAAACAGAATACTAAAACTAGGAAAAATTTTCTACCGTACCAAATACCAAATACCGGTCAATCAGAGTTGAACAGTTCAGTTTAGTCAATCCGATTTGTTTTTTTTTTGTTCAGTAGAAAGTTTAACAGCCTATCTACTGTCTGGGCAAATGCTTAGCCCCGCTCGTTTCGGCTTCAGTTTCTTGCTTATTTTTACTATTAATAAATTTCATCTTTTTCTAAACTTTTGCCTTTTTTGAGCTTTTTTGCCGGTTCTTTTTTCCCCTTATTCATTTGCGTTGTCCATGATCCATGATGAGCTAGCATAATTTTCTTTTTTTAAATTTTTTTAAATTTAATTACGCCAAATAAGCTACTTTCAACTACAATAAAATTTCAGCCGCTACAGTGCAATTTCAATCGCTACAGTGCAATTTCAATCATAAACCACAGCTTTTCAGCCCAACCGAGCGGGGCTAAGTACCTAGGATTAGGTCCCTAGGTGCCTCTATCTAACCCAGGGCAGCTACCCCAGATTGCCACGGTGCTAGATCCACCCCTCGCTGTAACATGCTATGGATTAATATATGGAAGGCACTAGCTTTGTACGCTCAGACATAATATTTTTATGCAATATATGCAACAAAATTTAACCATAGTTGCAACAAAAAAATCTACACCCAAAAAAATTTATAGCACAATGCAACAAACTATTGTTACTTGTGCAATAAAATTTCACTCTGACTACAACAAACCCGTTGTAGCAATTAAAGGATGCAATAGCATTGCAAACAAAAATCAAACACATAGGCTATGAGGTTGCAAAATTTTAATTTAACTCATGCAACAAATTAAGTAAATGCCCGCATCAAATCCAGCAAACACCTGCAGAGGATGCCAACATCGGATAATACCTATTGCAATAATATAAAACACTCGATACAACAAATTAGAAGAAATATCCACAACAAATTTAGAAAACATCTGCAACAAAACCATTAGAGGAAGAAGGTAGTGCCGCAGTAAGGAACTCAGCTTGGAGTACGAGGTGGAGCAGCTGGCCAGTCCCCGCTATCCAGAACATCACCAGCAAGCCTTTCTTCGAGGTGGAACATGTCGGAAAAGCATGGATCTTCGACTGCTCTACTTGTTCTCTATGGCTTCTCTACTTGCTCTTCTTTCTCGTAATTCAAAATTCCTCCTATACACATGCATATTTAAATTGAGTGGATGCTTGGGTAGATTGAAAGATGGGGAATCCAAAAATCATACATGCAAGAGTTGATTTTGCAATTTGATTTGTGTATTTGGGGAAATGGGGTTGGAGTGAAGAGCTTGGGGGAAAGAAATGATGAGAGACAGAGAGATAGATATAACTGCAGGTCTTTTTTCTTTTAAAAAGATAAGTATGTGCAGTTATTAGGGTGGGTGGGGCTAGTTGGATGCAGTAAAAAAGGAATCACATGGAGTGGTGGAGCGTACAGCCGCAACAGTTGTATCGTACATATGCGTAGTAGTGATTCCCTTAATATATCGACATACAATCCATCCTAGATTTGCATGACAACATAAAAATATATATTAACTATGGAGTGGTTGTTTCATCAACTAAGGACGATCTCATTGATTATGAAAAATATTTTAGAATGTTATAGTAGTTAGCTAGGGACACATTGTATTCATAAGTCCCTAATTAATGTGGTAATTCAATTTGTCATGAATAACATGAAGAAAACAATGATTGCATATGTGCCCCTAGAAAAGTTGTTTAGCTTTTGAAACACAAATATGGTGATGATTAATGTAGCAGCACATGACATATCCATCCTTTTAATTGAACTAGCTGAGTGTCTACCAGGGAAAACTCTTTTGGTTTGCAGAAAATTTCGCCTGGCAGGGAGATGAATGAATGGAACAAAATTCCATTCTTTTATTCCAAAATTTGGATGAAATGTTCAAATGCCATTTGGATTTTTCAATGAAATTTAGTAGAAAGTGGGCCAAAATTTGGTTGAAATTTTGCCTAGCAATATAGAAAAAGTAGGGCATATGAAACAGAGGAGAGAACAATGAGAAAAAAATAGGGCCCAAAAATAGAGGAGAAAGAGAGGAAAATAGGGCACATGATCACAAGAAATCAGGAATAGAGTATATGAAGTTGAAGAATTACAAACACATTTAGACAACATCACAAAGTTCACGACAAATTGCATATTCACGACACAACTGAATAACTAACACAAATTTATTCAGAGTCCAGCTTGCAATTTTCCATGCTAGTTGTGCCTGTTGCATTATGTAACCCAAAAGACTAAATCATCCATTACAGAACAGCTCCATCAAGGCATCATCTCCTTCACTGCCATGGTGCCACTGCCACTTGCCATTATAAAGAATGTAAGAAAAAAAATGAGAAAATGTGAGAAGGTAAATGTTTCTAGTTTATTGTAACAAAGAAGAATAAAATGTAAAAGTAATTAAAAGATAGAAATGTGAGAAGGTAAATGTTAATGAGGATAAGATGGAATTAATTTGCTAGGGGAAAATCTTGGTGATATCATGGCAGTGATAGAAGAACAAACCATTGGAATCGACTAATAGAGGCTTTAGAGGTCTTTCTTCTTTATCTTTTTACCATCGAGGATGATGACCCTCGGTCTTTGTATCTTGAGTAGCCTCTATCTCTTGGGTGGCCTCGTTCTCTCCTATGACCTGTCCTGCTAATCTTTCCTATGAATACATCTCTTCATATTCATCTCCTCCACTTCCGTCTTCATGGTCATCATTGCCGTCACCCTTGGATGAGGTTTCCTCAAATTCATCCTCTTCATGATCGTTATCACTTTTCGTAAATTCATCATGATCATCCACCACCACCATCTTTCCTCTTTTCACCTTCCACCATGTGTTTTGATGACGTATTTCATCAAAATGACCAGAGATGGGTGACCCCCCTCATCCAAAATTGGATTTGATTCACACATTAACTTATTCAGGCAATGAATAATTGGGTTTGCTTGATCAAATATCGCAGCATCCATCATTATTGCACATGGATCAAAGTCCTCATCTTCATGTTCAATCTCCTTTTCTTCTCTTCTCTTCTGCTTCCCACTAATCCAGGTTCTTCCTCATTGCATTACAAACTTCTTGTGGCACACATTCACAAGCTCCCACATCACCTGTTACCATAGCCAGATGCTCCCTTAGCTTGGTTCCACCTCCATCGTGCTTTGTCCATGTGCAATACTTACATGTGAAGCCTTGGGTGCCAACTCTGTTGCCCTGATTCCTCACATAGTTAATATCTCCGGCATCCATATGCCCTACATTTCCATGACAAAAAATTTAATTAGAGGCTTAGAGGTCAAGCCAAGTTGGTAACTTGGTACTGTGGTGACAAACTGGCAAGTGACAAATTGATAGTACACGATACACTATGGTGATAAACAGAGAAAAATTCACTAAGAAAAAGAGTATGATTACATGGTTGATCTAATGTATATATGCAATTATGCATAGCTACTACTTAAAAGAAACTCATGCCAATTTTGGGACAAATGTTACAATAATTTTTTGATAGCAATAAACATTCAGACATTGATATGCTAGCTTCATTAATCAAACTACAAAGCACCAATCAATAAAAAAAGAGCATCTTTCATAGTCATCCTACCTTCCCCAGTAGTCAGTGAACCTGAAGCATCCGTATCCATAGTCGCTCCTCGTCTGACGCTTGTGGCGCTCGTGCTGCCATGCCACTAGTGTCGCCTCTCATCAATTTGTCATGGCAGTACCATCTACGGCACTGCATTCCTTCCGTCATCGGTGAAGAAGACACACATCTCCATGGGCTGCTAAGCTACACCTCCCAATATAATTGTGTCAACGTACCTCTCTATTTCCAACTGTCTCCCTTATCCGATCCCTTCATAAAAAAAATTGAAATTCCTTAGCAATAATCATCATGCCTCTCATGATTTCCACTTCTAATTTTGATTCCTCCTCATCAGCACTTCTTCCTCATCCGTCGCCAGGTCGTAACCCATGTTGCAACCCATTGGGCCATGAAGGTGGCAGCAGGTGAGGGTGGTGGTAGGGATCGGACATGAAGACATCATTATGTTGGGGCCACAAGCCCGCATAAATTTTTTTTATGCGGGTGAGAGGGAGTGGACGAGAGAAGCCACCAAGTCTAGTAAAGATAGGTATGTGTCTTGCGATTGGACCATTAGAAATATTAGATAAATTGTAATGGAAAACATTTATAGTTGTCACTTAATAAGACTATTTTAGGAAAGAGTTACTGAGGAGTGTAAGATTATATGTATTTTCATACCAAGACTTGAGTGTTAAAATAACAAGAAATTAGATTTATAGTGCTCTTATGAGAGCTATGTCCTCCAGGTTGGAGTGGTTCTAAAATATTCATCTACAAGTTGTAACAGATCAATCTTATTCATCCTTCATGGTGTGTTTTTACGCTTGTTGTGGTTGGTGTTTTGCGCTCTCTCCTTCCATCTTGATCTTGCTAGGTTCCAAGGATGTGTAAGTGATAGACATACCTCATGAGAATCATATTCCATCCATCTAGGGACCAGCTATAGCAAGATCTTGATGGTTGCCCGATTTAGGTCTATTTGGAGCTCTTCTAGTGAAGTCGTTTTCTGAGGGTTTTGGCTTCAAATCTTTAAATAGAGCCATCTTGGCTATCGTCAACACATGAGCAAGTCATATATCACGTTCTTAAGTTTGGCCTGGTTTTAGTGCAACCTTACTTGTCTTGAGGAAAGGTTGGACCTTTAGTCAAGATCCATGCAATCCTTGGATGGATTAGGTTCCTGAAATCCTTAGGAGTGTGTATGCAAAGTTTGAAATTATTTGAACATATGTTATGAAGGTTACACTATTTTTTGGTTTTGGCTCAAGCTGATTTATAGTTTTGGGAACAAGGGTGCGGTCCAACCGCCCCCAATCCCACAGGCCAAATAGACCTGTCATCTCCAGCGGTCAGACCGTTAGATCAGTCCAATTAACCACTCTTCCATAGCGGTCCGACCGGTCTAAAGGAGTTGAACTCTATTTGATTCTATGCTTTTGTGAGTTTTTGTTGGTATGCAAATATGAGCTTCCTAGCTTCTAGAAGGTAGCACTACTACAAAAAATCGTTGTCACAGACGGTTTCATGAGCCGTCTGAATTTATGGGTCAGTAATGACATGAGTTTATCACTGACGGTTTTTACTATAAGCTGTCTGTGATAGTTAACTCAGTCGGTTATGCGTTCTTTGTATTCCTATATCTATTTCTGTTTGTTGGCTAGCCTTAGGAGTGCTAGGCATGCCCTCTGAAACGAGCAGAAACACATTTTACAAGCAGAAATGTATACATCTAATTCACATTCATTTCAGAAACAAGAACATCTATTTCACATGTGAATCATAGTCAACAAGATTAAACAACCTAGTGAACAAAGTGAATCACAGAGTACAGCTATCAATGACAAAATGTGTACAGAGGGTATGGCAAAGATCTACACAAACCTGAAACCCTAGCTAGACATCCATGAATTTCGTAATATCAGATCCAAGCATCAAGGAAGAGAGGGGAGTGGATCGGACGGTAGATATCTCCAGCAATGAAGGTGAGGCGACGGTAGTGTCACATTTGTGTCACGATGGTGACACTGCATAAGATACTCTTATGAAACTTATGACAAAAGTGTCTTGTGCAGTGAACCATGGCGTCACAACCGGAGGCGGAGGAGCTCACGGTGGTAGTCGGTGTCGTCGAGGAGAGGAAGCAGGAATAAGGAGTGGATGAACTAGGAGCAGCTCCTCCGCTCACGCGTTCTTGGAGTGATTGGGGGAAAGGGAGAGGGAGAGTAAATAAGGGGCAAGAGGTGGGAAGAACCGGTGCCTGCCATTCGATGAGGAGAGAATGGACGGGTGATATCAAAATCCTAGGGGAGATGCTACGGATCAGTGTCGTGGCATTACCATAGATGGTTCTAGTAAATAACCGTCCATGATAATGGTACATATCAGAGATGGTTTGGTATACGAACTATCTGTGATAATGGCACATATCAAAAACAGTTTGGTATACGAACCATCTGTAATAACGCTTAAAAATGTGTACTCTACTCTCACCTATTAATATTTCGATGCATGCGACCCTTAAACTTCTACATGGTTCTGGCTTTATATGCAGCGAGGTGTACAATTCCTTGATACCACAAACTCAATCTCTTCTAAACAGTCCTCTCCCTCATCTTCTTTACCAGATTTCTCAATAATGGCATATACTATTCTTTTGATCTCTTTTCTCTCATCTATCCATCATGAGTTGTTCGGCCGTAACCTTACACAGGAGGCCAACAACTTACGTCTGGAGCAGCTCCTCCGCTTATACCATGCTCTCCTTCCTGAGTCACTTCCATCCATCAGCTGGACCTCATCATCCGCCATAGACGGAAGTGTCTTTTTGCCACTCAGGAAAGGGAAACCGCCCTCAGCCTCGTTCTTCTCTTCAATGTGCACAAAGCGGAAGAAGCTCTTGCGGTAGTAGAGAGATACATGATAACCTTACCAATCAAGTAGAAGCGGCCGATTCTGAGGAAGCTTATCATGGCATGCTCTTTGAGATTATGGGCCATGCTAATGATTTGACCAGGCTAGAGGAGGAAGTGGAGAGGGCAAGGACAATCTTCACTGCATTCGAGGACACAACCGCTAATCCTTCAACTCCAAAAGTAGAAGAGGAAGTATATGAAGCCCAGAAGACCAAGATCTGTGAATGTCTTTTTTACTTGAATTTTTCTTTTGTAAAAGTGACTGGTCACACTATTTGGCCAATATAAATGGAAAAAATATTGCATAAAGCTCAGTATCTTCTACAGTTCATATGACAAAGGATGACAACAGTTCTAGCTCAGTATCTTCTATAGTTCATATGACAAAGGATGACAACAAAACACAGACAGTTGTAAATAAAAACCGTCTGTGATATTTCATAGATGATTCTAATTAAAAGCTGTATGTGATAATGGGAGACATCACAGACGGCTTTTAAATCTAACCGTCTGTGATAGTTTTATAGATGGTTCTTACCAGGAACCGTCTGTGATAGTTATATATCACAAACGGCTTTAGCCATCGTTACAAATATAGACGGTCATGCTTGTAAAATCGTTTGTGATAATTGTAATACTAACGATTCTCGTAAACCATCTATGATGAGGCATCTAATATAGCCTGATCTGTAGTAGTGTAGTGATAGTTTTGGGATACCATTTAGGAGGTTAAATTTGAAGACATCATTCACCCTCTTTAATTGATTGCCATATCAGATCCAACACAAAAAGATAAATATAAATGAAAATGCTAAAGGTGGGTTAGCTATGTAAGATGATAAACGTGGTTTGTCCGCGTACGACTTTGCAAGCTTAGGATTTAACGCAGATGGCCAAACTATACAACTAAGGTGGCCTTGGACCAAGGATTGAAATGGGGCATGGATGATGTGGGATTTTTCTAGTTTGGTCTAAGGACGGGTTGTGTTTTAGACAAGCTTAGCAGGACAAGGATGGGTTAGGGCCTATATAATTGTATTATTGAGCTAGATGGGGTTAGGGCTTTTATAATTATATTCTTAGGCATCACGCCTCAGCAATAAGACACCACTCTTGTTAACTAGAGTTATTGATGAGTTGAGACCATGGAAGGAAGAAACGCTCTTATCCTACTTTTGACCATTTCGACTCGCTCTTCAACTTTTTAGGGACATTATTTATGTCTTCTTACCATATTGGATATAACTAATTAACTTTCTATTTTAACACTTCATAATTTTCTATGTAGTGTGAACTACGTATTGTGGCTTACTTTTTTTTTTTTTTTTTGCATTGCCACTATTTGATTTCCATTGTTACATTTATTAAAAATCACCAACAGTTTAAGAAGATAAACAAATTAGTAAATTGATGACCCTGAATTGTTTTCCCTATTTTCATCAATATTATAAACTACATATTCTTCTTTCTTCTTCAATTTTTAGTAAGTTTGACAGCAGTGGTCAATGAATTAAAAAGTCAAATTAGGTGTATTTTTGCGATTGAAAACAACAAAGTTACAAATCTTTGGTGGCTAAATCAATATATTTTCCAAATATAGTGACTTAAATAGTTTTTAAGGGAGACTTAAAAAAATTTGCCCTAAAACAAATAATACGATAACTATATTGCAAGTTGTTTATGAGATATAGCTATATCAACATTTTAATATGTAACAATAATGTGAATGCCAAATTAAGCATAGCAAAGAATAATGACGTAAATATAAGTTCTCATGCAGCATATGCGGATAGAAGAAAACAATTCTAATTGCGGACACGTAGCAACTACTCCAGCTTGGTGCATGCTGACTTGTAATTTTTTTTCACTTTTTCTGGCAGATATTGTAACCTTGGTAGGTTTTACAAATGTGTACCATGTATGAATAATTGTTGTATTTTTAGCCCATATTGTTGGCATGATTTGTAGATGATTTATACTCCAATAACTTTGTGTAAAATTTACATGGTAACAATCTTTTTTAAGCTTCAATACAACTAATGTGGTCTTCATATGCAGGCTATAAAAGAATGTGTACGTTAGAATCTACTGTTCATATTCAGTCTGATTGTTTCTTCATCTATTCTATTGTCGTACATTTGAAATAAGTATTGAAAAAGATGATTAATAAATTAATTAAGTAGTTATTCCAAAGGAAAATTCCAGTAATGAAACTTCAATTATCTTTGCCACTATGACATTTCTAGAAGTAAACCTATATATAACAAGACAAAAAATACGAATATGCAAAGCACTTAATTTTGTCTCCAAATAGTGCCCAATATTCTAGTCATCAGACTTAATTTACTACTTGCACGTTGTTGATATACATTTCGACTTTTTGATCTAAACATATATATTGTCTTTTCTTTTATCCAGACTTACATCAATAAATATCATGGCACATTTCACTCCAAAACAATGGTTATTGATCATCTGGATCATTTGTTGAGTTTACAGTTGCAAGAAGATGAAAAGGTAAAGTTCCAAAAAAGAAAGTGGCCAAATAGTTTATCATTTCAGTCATATGTTGGTATTAATCATCTGTCTATTGTTCAATATTTTTCTTGTTAAATCAATACTAATGCATTCATATTTGCTGGCATCCGCAGAAGTCAGCTGATCCCGGTGCTGAAGGCTGTGGTATGACTTTCAGCTACAATGCTATTTTGAGTTTTTGATTCCCAATATAAATGTGTTTTGTGCTCTTATTCCCTTTATATAATGCAGAGAAACTTTTTCCTCCAATGAAAATAAGCTAGCGGATTATGTCATCACTCACGAGTGAGTGAAGATGCTTGAAGATTAAGATATAAATAGTACACCTAGAACATGATTATAATCCAATTATTCGGAGGTCAAGGAGATGAGAACTATTTTTAATATATACATTAGGGATCTTATGTGTTGTTTTCCATTAAAAAAATGAGGCTAGGACATGAGAATGATTCTTAAAAAGGCAAATTTGTTCAATGCCATTGCAATCGCTCGTGACTTGCGAAACACCATTGTGAAGGAGAGACGCTGCAAAATACCACCGTGAAGGCCCAAACACCTGCAAATACCACTGCCGTGACATTTTCCATCCCAATGGTGCAAAATGACCATTTTGCCCTCACTCTTCCTTCTTTTTATTTTCTTTCTTTTTTTCGTAAGGTCCAGTCCACCGGTAAGTCCCCTCAAATTGAATCAAGTCAAAGTCAATCTTCTGCCTCTCCCTCACTCGCCCTCTCTCTATCCGATGGTGCCCTTTCCTTTGCCCGTCCGAGCCTACAAATACGAGCATCGTGACCACATTGCACTCCTTCACTCATCTGCAAAACCCCAACTCCTCCTGTGCACTCGTCGCCACTGCTTGTGGTCGTCTTCCCTAAAGCCAATCACCGCTCGTCGAACTGTCCCGCAGCTCCAGTGATCTTCTCACAATTTTGTTCACGTCAATTCATGTTCTAGCATCTTACCAACATTTTCCCTTAATCAATTTCTCTTTTCTCGTAATTCATTGCTAGAATCCTATCGTCTTCCCTGACTCAATTGAACCCGTCGACGTCAAATTCGTTGTCCTCGATGAGCTTCTCCCAAATCCATTGCACCAAGAGCATCGCCTCCATCTCCAATACCTTCTCCCCACGTCAATTCTGCCAATGTGCCACCTTGGAATGCCGCCGCCATCGCCACTACGCCACCTTCTTCCCTAGCACTGGCCGCTGCCGCCCCACTATCTCCGACCAAATCCGGCCACACCACTGACACCAGAAGACTTCATTCACCGTCGTCATGCTCATGCTCATGCCGGCTCCCGAAGATTGTTGCTGGAGCACCGCCGTCGCCCTCTGTCCGTGTTGTGGCCGTCGCTCGGACGCCGCTAGTGCTGTTGCTGAGCTCCCCTGGCCACGCTGCCGCCACCTATTGCTGTCCCGAGGCTGCAACAACTTGTTTTGAACTCGTCATTGCTTTCAATTATAATGTTTTACGGAAATATTATTTAATCAATATTGCAAAACACATGTGCAGGTACCAATCAATCTGCTGAAGGAAAGAGAGCTGCCTAGACATGTTGAATCCTCTTGCATTGATTAATGAACTAGCTGGAGAGAATTTACTTCTAAAAAAATGCTTACTGTGAGAAGAGGGGGGTCTTCAATAATTAAAACTGTAGAACTATATATCATTCCATGTTTTCTGTCCAGATTGTTTTAACATTAAGCACCTTAATCAGTGGAGAATGAAGATTGTTAGCGTGGAAATTGCTTAATATCTTAATTTGCTTATATGAATATGTTTAGAGTCAGCAAACAAGAGATGATATGCTCAGCATTTCAAGGGATTATGTCACATTTATTGTGCCTACTGTATGATATGTCATCGACATTGCTGTTTTTTTCGCCTACTGGAACTAGCAACACTTAAATGCTTATATATCAAAAATATTATCTCTGCGTGAATTATTTAAATTAGTACTTAATACTTCTATAATGTGCTTCATACGGTGGTTTGAGGATACACACTTCACGCAGAAAAAAATCGATTAAAAGAATTCAATTCAGCAATTTTTTTGAAAAATCATAAAAAATATATGTTCCTCATTGTAAGGCGTGTAAATAGTACCATGCATGTTTGCCAAAGAAGCTGACCCTCCTTTGCTAACGAAACAGCGAGGAGTCAAGCGGGCCCCTGATCACACAGTTGTCAAGTTCGTTAGTTCAAAACTACATGTATCGGTCTTCTTTCAGATTTAGAAGAAACGCACTCGTTCAACGTTGAAGGCCACACTTGTTTGGTACTTGCCGGGTCAACTCTGTCCTGATACATATGTCATGACCAGATTAGGTGACTGAGGCATGCATTGGGCGAAGTGAAAATTCTACGGCCGGTAATTAACCGCCATTACCTTGCCGGTAGGTCCCGGTAAAAATTCAAACCGGCTAGAAAATTGGTTGACTTTGTTTTTTTAGAAGGAACTACAGGATTCCATTAACTAGTGCACAGCTAAATCGCTGGCCACTGTTACAAATTCAGGAAACCCCTCTAACCAAACTTGGCTGTGCTGGTTCAACTCAGCAGCTCTAGCAGCCAAAACATAGGCTGTATGTTAGTGATATGCCCTAAAGGTAATTATAGAGATAATTGTATCACTTTTATGTTTATGATATTTTGAATAATATGTTATTTTGTCTCTTGAATAATGTATGTCGTATTGATTAACAAGTATGTGACTTGTTTATGGAATTCTTTATTTATGTTTTGATGTTTTTCTAAATTATTTCTGATCTTATATCATTATGTGGGACAATTATGATTTACAGATCAGCACATATATTATTGATGATCATATTTCATGGATCATGAATATAGGATATCAAATCAATAATATGGACACATGATAGAGAACATGATGTTGGATTGACACACCATGAGACACTGTGGGAATTGTTATATTCGTAAGTGTCATTAGGTAGTCTTAGACATAGTGTATGTAGGATCCTTAGACCTGAGATCGTCATTGCTTTCTACATGTGTAATAGTTTACTTAAAGTTTATCAAACACTACTCTGTGACTAGGTGATCATAAAGGTAGCTTTCGGATTTACTATGAAACATGAGGAAGAATATGAGCGATCAAGATGAAATTTGCCCCTCCTATATAACAGGAGAGATATCTCTACGCCCCTCAATGTGGTTGGATTAAGGAAGTGCATGACCATGCCGAATGTGGTAGAGGAGTCAATCACAGCTGAGTAATCCACTACCGACTCGAGTGAAAGAATCGAGCTATCAAAGGATGGCACGCTTCTCGCCTTGAATTCGATCGGGTATCATGAGGCAAATAGATCGGTACATAAGCACTATATAGGTTCATCCGATATGATTTTTATATATGTTTGGGAGTCGTTATGTCCTGCTAGGGACCGCTACTAACTTATGGACCGAAAAGGACTTTTCGGCCCATTGCCAAACATACATGAACCTGCTGGGTCACACACTTAATCGGCTGGAACATAAGGGTTCGACTGAAAGTCTCCGAGTGGGATATGATCTCTACTCGTATCAAATAAGGATCCGATTGGAAGCTATATAAGAAGAGGTGCATGGGCTGAGAGAGTTATCCCCAAAACACCCCGTCGAAACCCTAGCCGTCACCTCTCATAACCCCTACCGTGCACGTTGGTGCTAGCACGTCGATGCATGGTGTTCCATCTCCATAATAGTACTGATTTTTGCTGCAATACGTTTTTTCTAGAGAGAGCGTGTTTTGGACATTTCTTAGAGCTCTAGAAATTGGTAGTACCGATCTCAAGGTGTGGTACTACCACAGTGCAATAGTACCATTCCTAGATGGCGGTAGTACCGCAATGCCTATCCAACGGTTAGTTCAGATGCATTAAATGCACCCAAAATAGTCGTTGAACAGTAGGTGCAGTAGTACTAGACATACATGGCGGTAGTACCGCACTCACTGAATTTTTGTAGGATTTGTTCCAAACGATTGAATGTGTACTTAGGGGTTATAAATACCCCCTCACCAGTACAAGGGCATGTATTTTTTCTAGGACCTCATTGAACTCACTAGAGCCTTGTGTACACTCTCCTCTACTCATTTGCTCATATTTCCCAGTTTTGAGTGGTTGAAGAGCATTTCAGTGCATTGAGTCATTCGTTGATCATTTTAGCACTTGTTTCTCCTCAAGCAAACACTGACTTATTACTATTGGTACTTGCCGGCACTTAGACGATTTGGGAGAAGTTTGCATGGTGACCTCTTCAAGAACATTGTGAAGAGGTCCGACGTCGATTGCGAGTGATTCGGTGCTTGCCATCTCTGAAGCGGAGCAAGAGCAATCTTAGTAGATTGAGGTCATTAACCTTAATTCATGTAGTCGGTCTAATTTGTTTAGACTTACCTCAACGTGAATTAGTGAAGATCGATAAGTCTTCGACACCATGGGAAAAACATCGCGTGTCTCCATCGTGGTTATTTTTTGTTTTTACTCTTCTGCATTTACTTTTGTAGCTATATTGAATTGCCATATCTTGTGTAGCTAGAATTGTACTTGATAGAGACATAGATTGTGGTGCCGTAGAAAATTAGAAAATTCACTCTTGACTTGTGCTAGGTTCATTAATTGATCCTTGTTGTTATAATTGTTAGAATTAGAGCAAAAAATTTTAGGATCACCTATTCACCCCCATTTAGTCGGTTATGCTTGATCATTCAAGTGGTCAAGTTTACCCATTGGTCGTGTGAGCTTGGTAATAGATCTCTATGCTCGAAGGGGTTCTTGCATTGTGTTACAAGGCTTACCTACACAACGTATGAGTTCTCTTGACTACGGTAAACGAATGTCCATGTCTCGAGGTTTTAGCTCATGTTCAATGTTAGAAAAAAGATGTTCTAAAGGCCTCATTATGATCATCTTAGTCGCATTCTTTAATATTGAGTGTGGGCGGACATCATGTCATGTGGGTAAAGTTGATCATATCATATAGGTAAAGTTGTATAACTTCTATAAAGTGTAAATCTATTTGAATAGCCATATCCCCAGTTATGGATATCATTTGATAATACCACACTTAGTTAGGTTTTCTAGTTTTCTAAAAATTGGTTTAGAAATAAATGGTTTTGGAAATGATATGGACGGTGAGAATTTATACTAAGTAAAGTTTGGCAAAGGATAGTCAATTTGAAAATGTGGTAACGATGGAATATCACTTGTTTCAAGTGTTTAATTTACTTATTACTTATTATTGCATACTATGTCAATTGTTCTTACAAACTGCATCTTACAAACTACTGTATCTGCGTGAATGAAAGATTGCTAGCCTCGAGGCGTATTGTGCAACGCCGCCGGTTGACAGCCCATTTATCTAATAAGGGTGTTATCGGCCGGTAGCCATTGTTCATGTAGCCCAAGATGAAGGGAAATTAAATTATTAAAGGGAGCGATGGCTAATTTTCTTGTTTCCAAAAGGACGAAAAGATGGCTTCGTATGACGTGACTCCATTCGTCAGCTAATTAAGCTAGATTTCGCTGTCAGTCCTGGTAATCATGATTTTCAATGTTGACCAAAGACTTGGGTGAGCATATTTTCTAGGAGATAGTGCATCACTCATTTATTTATCTACTGATAATACAACATTGCTCTATCGGCACCAAAATTTTATTAATCCTTCTCGATCTCACCATTGGCCGTAGGTAATTTAGTCAGCTACGAGTTTTTTTCTATAAATTTCTTATTTTTACGAGATAATTTAAGTCAGCTAGAGTGTAAACTGCATAGGAGAGAGGCGCGCGATGGGGTGCTTTATTTGTACGCAACTGCCCTTGCAGCCAACTTGACTTGAGGAACAATCCATCAAGAGTCACTAATCCTTGATCACATATTTTTAAAGATCAACGTATACATCTATTCCAAAGCAGCTTCCGTGATTTTAATAGTTTGTTTTACCAACAAAGCAATGAAGAAAGGGAATATAAGCTTGAGCAAAACATGTTACAAGACGTCGCAAAACTCTTACATGACGCTTAAGAAATGCCATGCCAGACTTGAAAATAACAACACCACAGTGACATAAACCCCAACCGTCGGTCCCAAAAAATCATTTCAGATCGTTCAGCAACGAGTCCTCCATAAGCTCAGCCACCTTCCTCACCTCCAGCCACAAATCAACCGTCGCCGATTGCTCGAGGTTGCCGGCAGCTAGGAGCTCAGGTTTGTACTTCCGACACACGTACTTGGTGATTGCACGCGACTCCAGCATGTTAGACAGATACTATGAAGAGAATTGTACAGACGTACGTAGCAGTAACGTAGTAACAGTAATCAGTGGCGGACCCAGGAAAAAAATCTAGGTAGGGCGAAGTCCAATGACAAATCCAGGAGGTAGGAGCGGACTCAGCGGAGCACGACGGGGCGCCTCAGGTGCGGGTACCGGCTCGCGTGGCTTCTCGACTTTTCATTTTCTTCGTGTATATTTATGCTATAATTTACTCACACTGATTTGTGGGGTCAATGACGGGAAATTGAAATTTTTCGTATGGTGGGTCTGGATGTCAGTTCGTAGACTTGTGCTTTGGTAGTGTGGTTCGTCGAGAGGGGCATACTTTTTTTCGTGCTAACGTGTATGTGGGTCCATACGTATGTGATACAGGCTACCGGCTTACTGTGTTGGCTCGCGTGGTAGAGGCGTCCATGCAGTGGCGGACTAGAAAGAAACATAGCTAGGACAAAGTCGAACATGAGTGAAACCATAATTATAATTCATATAAAACAATAGAAGCAACAATTTAATTAGATTCTATTTATATTAATTTCTAAAAATTACTTTTCTATGATAAATAGATTTTCTACAATATCTACCTTTTAAACGAAGTGTCTTTTCAAACCAGCGTCTACCAGTCGATTATAATACACACTGTTTATATCGGTCAAAATCATATGCGAATTTCTTTCTCCATACAATTTCCTATAAACTGTTACTATTTATAAACTAAAACCATAAAATATTAGTAAAAACCGATATAAATAGACATTGAAGCACGCAACATGTTTATATATTTATATATGTAAGTAGCAAGCTTGTGCCACCGTAAAAATAATTAATTGAAGCACGCTGGAATGGATTGGTGGCTACATAGGAGAGCTAGCTAGCTGGAATGGATTGGTTAGGTTGAGTGGATGTCAGACCCGGATTTTTCAATCCAGAATCTGCTGTGCCTTACCGCATTATTCCCTGGATCAGTAGATAATGCACACAGATACATTACTGAATCATTTCATACATCGCCGGATTCACATCAAGCCATAATATTATTACATAGTATAGGTGAAGTTAGGCCTTCACAAGGGCGCAGTTGTTACAGTAGGGTCAGGCAGGCCAAATGCTTACATTACAAAAGTCTAACAGCGGAAGTGAAACAAAGTAGGCCTTTAAACCACAAGCAAAGACTGAGGGCAAAAGTGGTCATACAAATATTACTAGGGCTCTAGCAATATCTGGATGAAGCCACACCTTAGTCTAGATGCCTAAGGTTCTAAGCGCGGATTATTCGTCTTAATCCTCGGCGTGGTCTCCTCCATCTGTAGCAGGTGCTTCCTCGTAGGCATACGGATCTTGAGCTCCCGAATCTGGATTGTTGGTATTGCGAGAGTGAGCACACTAACCACCGTGCTCAGTGAGTCAACACACAGAATGCAGTAGGTAGTATGCAAGACTTTCAACAAGGGAAGGCTCAGGTTATTTTGTTTGCCGAAATGTGCTTTTTGAACTATAATAATACTTAAAAGTTTCCTAAGACCTAGCCAGTTGGATTTTAAACATGATACTCAATGACACATACATTTATTTTTATCGAATCAGAGACCATCCACCATTACATGGTCTCTCGCCTCATGCCATGCCTTGCCAGATAGTCGCTACATTACCACCGGGACGACACCAGACAACTCAAATAAGGGCCTTTCTCGCCTCCACTTTTCCATTTCCAACCCCCAAAGTTTTCGAAACAGAACTATATCTAGTTAAGCTCCCATGTCCGCCCTTGACCGTGTGCACGGCTATTCGAATAGTTTTGACTCTGCAGAGTGTGTACACTTTACCCACATGAGATAGATCTGCTCATTGTCCCACACGATTCCTTGGCCATGCGGTTGAGTAGACTATCACAGGGCTTTTACAATGCATTTGTCCTAGCAGAGTTACGACCGCTAAGGTTTCCACTTCCTCCGGGTACGACCACCCTTCCAGAAGCCCCCTCTTGCGCCATCACGTCGGAGGATGTGGCCATCCTCTACCCGCCCGTGTTCACACCGACGCAACTCTTACTAAGTCAATGCAAATTAGTTAGCCCTGCCTACACTTTGCCAGCACGTGGTTGTACTTGTTGTACCGTGGGAGGTCATCACAAGATTCAGTCCTTAATGGTTATCTGGGCGGTTCTACCACAATCCCCTTTGTGCTATCACGGCACCACTTCATCACAATTTGTGCTATCACGGCACCATTCAACACTCACACCCTCCAACCACCCGCCCAGATAATTAAGCATGTAGGATTTTTGGGGACAGAAAGTATTCATACCAACATATACCAGTCATCATCGCCATGACTGCCCGACAAAATTTTCACAAGTTTGAAAGTGATGCTTGGGCGTTCTCACGCCCATAAATATCTAAGCAATACTAAGCATGGCATATAGCTACGGACTTATTTTCAAAAGGAGTTGTAGCATTAATACTTTTACTAGGGTGACAAGGATCACTTAGTCAAGCATATTGTAAAGGATGTATACTAAACCAAGAGAACATGGACATATATCTAAAATCTGAAATTAACATGTATTTCAACATAAATATAAGCATGCAATTTATAATACTTAAACCAAAATACTTTATTGAAAACATAGGCTCAAAATGATCAAAGCATTGACTCGCCTTGGATGCAAAGGTCGGATTCGGGGCGTTGGAGTCTACGGCAGCGGCAGCTTCCTCTTCTTGGGCCTCGAAAGCTACGTTTTATATGCACGAAAATTTAGATAAAAATTATCACAACAATCAAATAACACAATAAAAATTTGAACAAGCTTCAAAAATGTTGGTTCTGGTCCCATTAGGTAGCCCTTGATTTTAGATTAATTTAGAAATTGGTTTCACTAAATTTGAAGTTAAAATGAACAAGTTATGCCTATTTGAATGCTTTCGGTTTAAACAAATCTCAAAAATAATAAAATCTGACAGATGGGGCCCATCTGTCTGATCAGGCCACGCGGCGCCGACACGTGGGGCCCAGCGGCGATGTCTCACGCCCGCCGCTGCCCCGACAGCGGGTCCCATTGTCACGGCCGGGCTCACAAGAATCGCCGGCGGTGGGGCCCACCGTCGCCGACGGATTATCAGAAATGGCTCACCTCAAGGCGCTGCGTGAGCGGGGCTCGAACGCGCCGAGGGAGCCGGGGAAGAGAGTGAGCGGCGATAGCCAAGTCGCCGCCGGGTTTTACTCACCCCTATAGGGCAAATATACCCTTAAGGTATACGTGGAGGCGGCGAGGCGAGGCGCCGAGGCCGACGGAGGCGGTGGTCGTCGCCGGCGAGGGAGGCCCGACGAGGTCCGGGGAGTGCGAAAACGCGTTGCTGGCACCGTGGTGAAGCTTCTGGCCGTGTCGGGGAGGGTCGGGGATTGCCGGAGAAGGGTCATCGTCGTGCGAGCTACGGTCGGCGAGGAGCTCGTGGGAGGCCGGCAACACCTTGGTGGCGAGCTGGAGATGGTGTGGGAGCAAGGAATCGAGCTCCCACAGCGAGGATTAGTGTAATCGCCGCGAGGCGGCGGCCGAGATGGGAAGAAAGGAATCGCCGCGATCGGGCGGCTTTTGGGGCAATGTGCTACTGGGAAATGCGAGGGTGGCACGACGATCCTTTTGACGATCCGCGCTTTTATAGCCGATCGAGGAGGCTGCCCGGCGGACCCGGGCAGGCGGGGCGCCGCCGGGCGGAGTTGGCAGCGGCAACCGCGGCGGCGAGGGGTGTGGCGGTCGCGGGCGTCGTGGTCCTTCCCATACCGCCCCTCTCGGGATTCCCGCAGCGGTCGCGCGTGTCATGGCGAGGGGGGGTCCGCGCGCGGAGGAGGAGGAAGAAAGGGTAGCGCCATCGACAGCGGGCCCGCTTGTCGCCGAGAGAGGCGCGGCGGCGCGTGGGCGGCCGAGATGGCGCGAGGCGGCAACGTGGCGTCATCGGGACCGAACACGCGTCGGTTCGAGGGAGAGGGTGGGCGGTTCCGGGGGCGACGTGGGCGGATCCAGTCCGTCCACGCGTCGGCCGGGGTGGGGGTTTGGATTGTATTTTTTATTTTGAATTTCCAGAATTGCTAGAGGGTATAAAATAACTCGGAAAATATTAAATTACCACCAAAATTCTAGAAAATTCACGAAATCCTAGAGATATTTTTGGGTTTAAGAAAATTATTTCCCAACAAGGTGGTTATTACATTTAAAATTCTTGGGCCCACAACCAACTCCTCTTTTTTTCCTTTTATTTTCTCCTCTTTTCTTTTATAATTGGAGATATAATTACTTTTGTAAAATATGTATATATATATATATATATATATACATATCTAAACTTTTCCTACCTATTTCCAAAGTTTTACATCAAGCACTAAGGCCACTTTTACTTCTTAATTTAATTCTGTCTTTGGTTTTTTGAAAAATCTATTTATGTTAACTTTTGAAGTTTTCTTTATGGATCATCTTTTCAGATTCGAATTCAAATTTAGAATTCTCTATTAATTAAACATGTGGGTTTTTCCTTCTTAGCATTTTATGGTTTGGGTTCTTCCCCGAAGTTTTTCAGAAAAATATTTTTAAAACCCCAACTCAACACAATATATTACAGAATATTTCACAACATTTTGTTCTATAATCCCTCTAAGTTTTCAGGATGTTACAGTGGACGACGGTGGTAATTGATCATTGAGCACAGGCAACTCAAATTGAATTGAAGTGGCATTCACTCATTCGTGGCCAACACATTTCACTTGCTTGCCTGCATCACTACCACACGCATTGAACTGAACTGACGCCGGCCGGAGCTCAGGCGGTCGCCCGAGCATGTTCGAAGGGTGGGTCCGCCCCTGATAGTAATACTGGGAGCCTCTTACCCCAGAGGCAGAAATCGCCGTCCTGCAAAACAGGGACCTGACCAAACGGCTGCCAAGAAATCGAGCAAACATGTGAGACGGATGTACACCAACTGAATTGGTGACTCAAATATATGGCTGCAGCAAAAGCCGCAACGATGTAAAATGGAAAATTATGTTTCCCCTGGCGACATCGTGCTTACATTTCTGGCGAGATGCGCGGGGCTCTTGTGCTCCCCGGCAGCGAAATCGACGGCGACGACCTCGTACTCGACTCCGGCCTCCTCCAGGGTCACTGCAACCCTGGCTATGTTCCATGACTTGACCGGCCCGTACACCTTCACGACCGGCGCCATCTCGCTCTTCCTTCCGTTGCTTTCTCCTCGACAATGCAACGTATATAAGGTTGTGGAGTTAGAGCATCTCCAATAGTTATAGCTAGCAACTAACTATAAGACTTCCACATCATTTATATAGTACACACTAAAGCTAGCATTCTAAAAAACTATCTATAAAGATATCTATTTGGTGCTTACATGCACACACAGAATTTATAGATGCTGCCTCGTTTGGCGTTATAGACTAGTGCTTAAGGAAGAGCTGGCTCGGTTTTTTTTGCATACTCTCTTTCCTCCACATAGGATATATGCTGATGTGTACATGCATATAGCTAGCTGACTCAGACCATTGGAGATGCCCTTAGTCAACAAGTAGTGCTTGATCATGGCTGATTAAGTATGTAATAAATCTCTACACACTAAATCATCTGTAATAAATCTTAGTTGATTTTATGATAAAACGCGAGGTTAAAATTCTAAATTCTGAACTTTTACTTAATCTTGTAAGGTAAATTCCAGATAAATGACATATATAAGTTACAAATTGCTTCTAGCTTTATCATGTCTCTCCAAATTAGCTTTAGAATCGTCAATTCAATTCTAAGTGGCAGCCAAACAACTATATATTTATAATTGATTTCTAATTCAATGATTCCAGAGTCAATACCTCGGAGTTGGAGCCAAACGAAGCGGAGATAATTAAGGCAACCATCAGATTGAGAATATTGTACTTAAGCTAGTTCTCTAAGTTGTGGTATATAGTTTTTTGATTAAAATTTTGAATTCTGATTATTCGTGAGAGAGGATACGAAGATAGAGATACTTACGTGTGATTTTGGTCGATATAGATGAAGTCAAGATATTATCTACTATAATTAACTTATAAATTTCATATTAAAAAATATTCTATTTAAAAGTTAGTTAAATCATAGACATAAAGAGCTCACCCCATAACCAACGGAGACCGGGGAAATAGATAGAGTCGACGTAGATGTACGTCGACGTAGATGTAGGTGAAAGAATTGCCAACCAGGAGAGGATGCAAGACATTATTGGTAGCGATTGCATTCAAGAGCATATTATTGCAGAAATTAGTACCAAACCAGTCACCCAGCATGTCCTGGCTTATTTCCCACTTCCGCGCCACATGACATGAACACCACCAGTGATGGACGCAGAAATTTTAGAATAAGTGTTCGAAGTCATAAAAATATTTTTCAGTACAAAACATAAAGATCTATAGTAGTAATAGTTAACAAAACAATTGCAAAAGTTCACAAATTAACTCGACGATGCTTCATGCCTTGAAAGCGTGATATTATGTCATCATTCTTAACTTACAGAAAAAATTCTCGCTCAAGAAATATAACTAAGCAGTCATTCAGATATTGTTCTCCCATTCTATTTTGTAGCTTGTTCTTCACATAATTCATTGAAGAAAATACCCTCTCCACCAAGCTGCCGGCGGAGGCACGGAGCGGATGGCCGAAGCCCGAAGGTGCGCCTGGACGCCTGGTGCAGTCGCGGGTCGTGGGTCGCCGGTCGAGGACTGCGGCGGAGACCCGGAGCGAAGGGCCGGAGCCGGTCGGCGGGCGACACGCGGGCACGGAGCCGGAGGCCAGGAGAGCCCTAGATCTAGCCGACGGAGCGGAGGCCGAGGCGGCGAGGCACGCCGCCGGTCGCCGGTCATGGATCTGCGGCGGAGGCGCGAGCGAGGGCCGGAGCCGGTCGTGCGGGCGAGGCGCGGGCATGGAGCCGAGGCTCTGAGAGCCCCAGATCTAGCCGGCGGAGGCGCGGAGCGAGGGCCGGAGCGAAGGGCCGGAGCCGGTTGTGCGGGCCGCATACGTAGGCACGGAGCCGGAGGCCAGGAGAGCCCTAGATCTAGCCGGCGGAGCGGAGGGCGGAGGCGGCGAGGCACGCTCGCTGGTCGCCTGTCGTGGACTGCGGCGAAGGCGTGGAGTGGAGGGCCGGAGCTGGTCGTGCGGGGCGCAGGCGCGGGCATGGAGCCGGAGCCTGGAGAGCCCCAGATCTAGCCGGCGGAGGAGGGCGGAGGCGGCGAGGCATGCATGCTGGTCGCCGGTCGTGGATCTGCGGCGGTGGCGCGGAGCGAGGGCCGAGCCGGTCGTGCGGGCGCGGCACGGAGCCGAGGCCCGAGAGCCCTAGATCTAGCCGGCGGAGCGAGAGCGGAGGCGACGAGGCGCACTCGCTGGTCGAGCAGAGCCGAGTCGTCTGTCGCCAACTATGCTAGGGTTAGGATTTGCCGAATGAAGATGGGGATCGGGGTTGGTGGGGACGGAGACCGGGCGGGGATCGACAGGCCGCGCAAATGGGCTGGGCCCTGGCAGCCTGGCTTCATGCGGGGACGTGTCGTAGCGGGCTGCAGATAGGCTGCGTTTATCTTGGGCCGGTCGGCTAATTTGTGGCTGCAAACAGTTGATTTGACCCAACTATATATATATATGTGTATGTATTATGCCTCATATATACTAGATTTTTTGTCAAAAAATTTAGGTGTTCAGCTGAACACCCATGAACTACTGTAGATCCGCCCCTGAACACGACCACATAAACGCCTTTCTCAATTTACAGCAGACCTTGACAGTTCAACCACCACCACCTCGATCACAGAGGTGCAAGCAGCTATGCAAATCATTTTAGGTTGTTCTGCACGGACGCCTTCATGAGACCATCCACCTTCCTCGCCCTCAGGCCGTCCCACCACGCCCTAACATGCAGGTACGTGTCGAGTAGTGATGGAGTCAGGATTTGATTACGTTCCGGACTCAGTGGTGAAATAATCTAGGCTATCTGGACTAGATCATAAAAATATTATCCAGACTGGACTAAATTTACCCGGTTTGTACACTAAATATTTTTTCACACCCCGGGCTGAAGCCTACCCTGTCCAGGGTGTGGCTCCGCCCCTATGTACGGAGTGATCGCTAGTCACAACATAGTCGACATGTGGTTGAGGTCCGCGAGGCTGATGAATTCCCCGCCAGGTGCTTTACTACTACACAAAAGGTCATCATAGACGGTCCAAAAACATCATCGTTCTTAGCATTCCATCCTTCTTATGCTTCTCTGAGTGCCAACACAGCAGTTTTGCCTCCTTTGGGTTCACAAAAAACACCTCAAACGGGGAATTATAGGAAAATACCATGCCACCTTAGTAGGAGGTCTTCTCTTCACCTGTATTCCCTCGTTGTCATCTGATTGATTCTTACACTTGTATCGGGATACATTGTACACCAAACATACATGCTTGCTTGTATATTCTTTACTTTAGAGGATACAATTATTCAAACTTGCATGTCTTTTTTCCTTCCATTCCCAATGGACAAAGAACCTTCTTGGTTTTGTAGGTAGTTTTGGTCAACTCATTTCCCTTCCGAAGCATGTCTGCTAAAAGACCTAACAGTGTCGTGAAACTCTTGTTCGACCAACCGTTGCTTGCCTTCAATTTTAGAAGTTCAAGCATAACTGATAACCTCGTGTACTTGCTGCTCGTGAGTAAAAGTTTTTTCGAGTCCTCCATCAAGCCCTGGAATTTAACGTACTCTCTCTCTCATCATAGTTCCCTTTTGCATCGCGAAGCAACTGAACTAGATTGTCATCATTCAGCCTATCCGAATGGGAGCCACAATTGACATGATCATCTGGCAGCATATCATTGAATTCATCGGGAATGTCATTATTATGACCTTACTGTATAATCTGCTTTTCACCATGACTGGTCCAACGTTCATACCCCTTTTTGAAACTCCTTCGAATCAAGCGCGCTTCAATCTGCGCTCGGTTCTTAAACATTTTTAGATTCTCGCAGTCAATACATGGACATTACATATATTCCACCCCCTTATTCAACATATCCTTCTCGACAGCTTTTGTAAAAGTAGAAACACCATTAATGTACTCTTCATGCACACGGTTCTCAGCGTACATCCAACTTTGGTCCTACGTTAGGCATATAACAATTTAGTATAATATATTCAATTAATTAATTACTATACTATATATAGACGATCTAAATTAAGTTGTTATATGTAGCAAGGATAATTAATTACATTGAATTAAGTACAAATAGAATATGAATGATAAAACCCTAAACCCTAAACCATGCTTGATAAAAATAATCTTATATCTACATCAAGCTAGTTAGATCTAAACCATCTTCAATTATCCTTTCACTAAAAGCTAAATCCAAATTACAATGCAATTAGAAACAAATTACTAACCACAACGAACCAATAACTTAGTGGATCTATATTTACTTTTGCCAAATAATCGATCTCCTTCCACCAATTGGCTTCAAAACCCCTCTTGCAGCTCAAAGCAGCAGCGTATCTGGAATTTAAGATAGAGGGTCGACGGATCTGCACGCTCTTAATATGGCGGAATTATCACAGACGGTTTATAATACAAATCATCTGTGACAAATTAATTATTACAGATTATTTTTAATAGGAGTTATCTGTGAATTATCACAAACGGTTCAAAGTAAAAACCGTATATGATACTTCATATTATCACATATGACGGTTTTAACTACGAACAGTCTGTAATAGTTCATTTTCACAGACGGTTTTTAGCACTGACAGCAATACGGACAGAGTCTCTAAATTAAAACTGTCTATGATTGTAATTAATATAGACGATTTTAAATAATCGTTGGTAATATAGCATATAATATTAGTTTTTTTACAGTACTGTTTGAAGCTGCACAGGCGGGACTCGTAGACCTCTTTAACACCTTCTCGATGTTCTCGTCGACGGCCTTCTCGTCAACCGGTTGCCCTAAAATCGGCCGGATTCTGATTTCCATATGAATATCTTCTATTAGAGATATGTACTGGTGGGCCTCCACCTCCAGCCACACGTCGACCATCGCTGATTTCTCCAGGTCGCCTGCCATGAGTTCAGGTTTGTACTTGCGGCATACGTACTTGGTGATTGCTCGCGACTCTGTTGTTGACCATGAAATCGCACGGCATTAGCTAAATCAAAGGTGCTTCGAAACATGGCAAGAACTATGCATCCACGCTCGACGCTAATAACTGCATGAGAGGTTGCGGTTTCTTATAAAAACTCAAGAAAAAAAACCAAGCCCCAGAAAACAGTGCAGTGAATTTGTGCTATTTTTGTAAATGATTTCAGTCCTTACAAATAAAAATTTACGACAGAGATTTTATCAAAAGGACTCTTAATCAAAACCATCCGGAAACTATTATGGATAAATTAATTGCATCTGATAATTTCGATGGGAGTAAAGAGGTAGATAATACATCGATCCCGTGTCTCGCTTATTCAGCAAACATGTCCTGAGAAGAACAAAGCCTGAGAACAGTGAGCTAGAACACACCCACCGTATCTCTATAATCTAGGCAGAGGGCATCTTCATGAGCTCCGTGACCTTCTTCACAGTCGGCCTGTCCATTATGTCAGCCACCCAGGCCTTCACATGTGGATATGCATCAAGCACTGATGCACAGGGAGTACCCAGCAGGTAGTAAACTGTTGGAAAATGGCTTATATCTGCCAGGCTAACGAAATCCCCAGCTAAGTACTTGAACCTGGACAAGCGTGCCTCGTAAACCTCAAGGGATTTCTTCAGCTTCTCTAGATTCTCCTCGACGACTTTGATGTCAGTTGTTCCGCCCAAGAAAACAGGGACAACGAGGCACTGGAAAATGATGGGCGACATGGCGCTGTCAAAATGTTGGGACTCGACTTCAAGCCAGACGTCCACCATTGCAGACTCGGAGAGGTTGCTTTCCCTTAGCAAGTCTGATCCACCTTTGCGAAGTATGTACTTGGAAATAGCACGTGACTCTGCTAAGATACAATTTGTCATATTTGTGCAGCAATAAGTAATAAAACAACAACCTGACAGTTCAGATCTCCGTATGATTGTTGACTTCAAGGCATGGGATGTATATATTTTGTATGTGATACTTGCATAGTGATCATGTTTTGAACTTACCCATTGCAGGTATCATAAACAATTTGCCCCTTAGTTTCTATATTACGCCTGGGTTTTCTCTTTCTGTTTGTAGTAACACGAATAAACTAGAGGAGTTGAGGCATATTTGTAACACTGTAAAAATATCACACAAGTTGGAAAATAACATCGATGCGTGGTCCTGTGCCCCATTTTCATCCTCATTAGCCGATATGATATTTTTCATTTTAGAACTTTGGAAGAGTTAAGGAACAAATTTTCCCAACATACTAACATGGTTTGAGCATTTGTTTTTTATATTACTCCCTGTAGTTGAAAAAAAGTGATGTCACAATGCCTTTCTGAATGGTTTGAGTCGCTGAGATGAAAATTATATATCTGTCTTGAATAAAATACTGAACAATCATGTGAGAAGGTCTATGATACTATTATGATGAATCATTGTAATGTTTGTTATGATGAACTATTGTAATGTTTGTGGAGTTGTCAACTGATTTTGCAAAGATTGCATTTGATTTGGACTATTTTCTGGAAATATCAGAAAAATCAGAAGTACCGTAGGTATTAGTGCGGTAGTTCTCCTTTGCGGAAGTACTACAGTCATAAGTGCGGTAGTACCGCTCGGTGGAAATACCGGATTGAGTTGCGGTACGTTTTTTCCAGAGGGGTCCAGGTGAGGTTTTCAACGTGCAGAAGTACCACTTTGGGAGCGCTAATACCACAGAGTGGAAGTACCGACATGGTAAGTACAGTACTTTCAATCTTCCTAGAAACACAAGGATTTAGAGAATCGAGTCATGGATCAAGTTGGGATGACCTGGGTTAATGGATTAAGATCGCATGATGCATGTCTTGATTAATGTAGGTCAAATTGTGAAAAACTTGTATCTGAAAATAATTTCTTTGTCTTTGGATGTCCAGGGTCGCTTGTAGTCAACCATGGTCAACGGCAAGATCGGGGCTAGACTTATGGAGGAGTTTAGGCCTAGAACGATCGAGGATGCTGGGTGAGATGGTGAGCTCAAGCATGGCACGAGAAAGGCAGAAATGTTGAAGGCGAGCTCGAACGGCGGGATGGCGTCATGTAGCTAGCACGAGCCAAGTGAGCTATTATTCGGTGGAATCGGGACAGGAGAGACTTGGCATTGTGTGGCAGGCTAGTGGTGCATCTACGTGGTAAACATGGCGATTGTTTATAGTGGTTGGTGATGACTAAGTCAAGGAAGGGTATTTTGGTAGTTTGACTAAAATACCGGAAACCATCTTGGATCAAAACCACGGGGCATGAGTGATGCGTTGGAGAGAGGTTTAAGTCAAGGTGGAATTGGTTGGATAAAGGCTAAGGATTCAGCGGATGAACGCTTATGTACTTTGAAAAACGTGCATAAGTGAACTTGTGAGAGTAAAACCCGTGTGTGGGGGGTTAACGGGTTTCCCCATTGTAATAGTGGATAGAATATATTAAGAGGTGTAAGTGGCTGGTGCCCACCTATAAAAGGGGGTTGGGATGGAGACATTTAAAGTTAACCCATTCAACCCATCTCTTGTGCTTTCATCTCTAGGGTTAGGGTTTGAGAGTGAGTGTCTTGTGTGCTCTTTGTTCTTCAAGGTAGAGTAGCTATAAAATCTACCTTCCCAAGTAAGCAATACATCAATCATTTTTCATCTCTTGTGTCTCTTGTTTTTGATTGATATGCTTGACTTTTGGTTAGTTTTGATCTCGCTTCTTGACTTTTGGTTGGTTTTGATATCTCTTCTTTCTCTCTTGTAATCTTGTTGTGCCAAGAACGTGTAAGAGATGGAGATAATCCTTGTGAATACATCTCCACTCATCTAGGCACTTTGATAGTAAGATTCACAAGAAAATCCGATTTTGCTTGATTTTGGCCTCTTTGGTCCATCTCTTGATCCGATGGTTTTTGGCTAGGATTCTTCGGTGTTCAACTTTGCTGTAACACGTGAGAATACATCTAAAGCCATTTTAACCATCATCTACCTACGAGCAAGTTGTATTCACTGTTTGGTGTTTTAGATCGGTTTTAGTGTAACATTCCAACAAACTGAAAAAGGTCTCAACTTTGATCATGATTTTCATAATCGTTTATTGGAATAGGTTCCTGACATCCTAGAATAGATATCTCAAATTTTCATGTCATTTAGATCTACAGATCAAGAATTCTCTCAATTTTGGATTTCGAAAATGTGCTAAAAACACTGTTCATCCTAATTTTACTGTAGCAGCGGAACTACCGCAGTTACTATAGCAAGTGGTAGTACCGCAAATTTAATTGTGGTAGTTCCGTTTTCGCTGATTTTTCTTCGGTTTTCAGTGTTTCTAATCGCTGGTTTTTGTAGTGGTTTTTCATTTTAATCTTCATAGCTCTGTAGATATTGAAGTGAAGAATTTGTGAATATTTGAGGGAAAATTTCAAGGCACCATTCACATCCCTCGATCTCCATCTTCGGTCTTTTAAATACTTTTATAATTCTAAAATTTTAATAGGTTTTAAAGATACGTTAAAATAAAAATGATGGTTAAAGTTGCGTTATTAAGATTGTGTGCGCCAATGTTTAAAATGTTCCTTTATTGTGACAGGAGGTAACAGTACAAGTTGTTAAAGCTTGAGTATGGCCTAATGACCGTGAATATGTGCTGAACGAACACTAAATTAGCTGGTCCAAAGAGAACCATCTTTTAGTAGGATGATAGAATTATAGTTATACGATTTCACCGACTAAGGTGTAAATGCTAGGGTTCACGTCTACGCACACGTAAATATATCTTGGTATGAACTTTGTTAGATTGATTTTTGTGGGGTTGCGTCTTCAATCCAGAAAAATTAGTCGGAGCGGAGACAGTGAGTTTGACTTTGTTGATAGCAACTTCCTTCGTCATCCTATCATTTTCTAACTTATCCTACCACGATGCAAGTAATATATTAACTACAGGTACAATATCTTTGAATCTTATATATCACACCAAGCAAGCAACTATCTCACCGAAAAGATTCAGATCGCCATCCTCGAAAGCCGGGACTTGTCCAAAGGGCTGCAAACAGATAGAAGAAAAAAAAATGATGTGAGAAATCTAACAAAATGTGGAGCTCTATTCAACGATATAGAAGGTGTAGAAAGCTCATGATGACCAAAATGTGCAAGAAGCTTACTATGAACACAGCACAGATATAAGCTCGATCTACTGCATAAATTAATTTCCTGTTCTTGTAGGGGATATAACCAAACAATTATCGTATACTTAAAACTCTTCTCTTCCAAGAGAACATGTTAATATTGGCATATTGCTCACTATCTGAAACAAATAAACCATGCTAGCTACCATATGAGAAGTGAGGTGACATACGTTGCGGGCGACATGCGCCGGGCTCTTGTGCTCGCCGTTGGCCATGTCGACGGGCACGACCTTGTACTCCGCGCCGACCTCCTCCAGGCACAGAAGGATGCGCGCCACGTTCGTCGACATCGCCGGCCCATACACCCTTACCGGCGCCATCTTTCCTTGAGTAGCTAGTTCACTCTTTGCTTGGTGCAAGACGAAGGTAGGAGGCTAAGTTGTGTGCTAAGAAAAGATGTGGGTAGCTTTGTAGCGAGTCGAGCTAGTGTGGTCAACTCATGGGGTTCTGTTAAACTATATATATATGATCATGTCCTAGTTTATTCGAACAACAGTTGAAAACTGGTTCTCGAGTGTGCAAGTTGATGGAAACTGGGGACTTGGAGCCAACATTCGGAAGAAGTGCTAGGCGATAGAATCTGATCAAGGAAGCAGGTATTTGAACTCAAGCCACTGAGAGCAGTTGAACAGTTGAAACTCCACGCTCGTAATAAATAGAAGAAATTAAGTTAGAACAGCGTGTTTATATGTTTAACTTTTTTTCTAAGAAATGTTGATACAGACACTAAAAGAGTTCATTGTGGATGAACAAATGAAAAGTGTATCACCAACTATTGCAGCAGAGAGGTGAATGGTGCCTTTCGAATTTTTCTCTAAGTATTCGCAAATTCTTCACTCCACTAGTTACAAAGCTATGGAGATCAGAATTACAAACCAAGAACAAAGCAACAACCTTAAGATCAAAAGAGGAGCAATTCTCATCACCTCGCCGATTTGACTACCACAAGGGGTTCGGTCTGACCGGTAACCGATTGGACCGGGCTAGGGTTGGTCAGACTGCTCCCCTATTTCTAGAAAAGTCAAGACCAAGTATGGTGCAACTCCCAAAATTCTCAATGAAAAGAGATGAAATTTTGAATACACCTCGCTTAGGGTTTTAGGAGCCTATTCATCCAAAAATCGTATGAATATTTATCAAAGTTTCAATCTTTCCTAAAGACAAACAAGATTGAATTAAAACCGAGCACACATCAAAATCTTGAGATATGACTTGATTGTGGGTAGAGGATAGCCAAGATGGCTCTAGATGAGTTCCTAAATGTCACAACAAGCTATTTCTCCTAAAGATTTGAAGCAAAAGCACTGAAATTAAGAAGCCTCAAGATAAGGTCAAATTCAAACAAAATCGGGCAACTTTAAAATCTTGCAAGACTTGGTGCCTAAATAGATGTGAGTTGACCTGCATAATTCATCTCCATTACTTTCATGTCCTTGGCACACAAAAAATCAAAAAAGAGAGAGGAGATCAAAACCAACAAGAATAAGAGAGCACACCATGAGAGGTGAACAAGGTTGACCTATTGCTACATGATGATATAGATTTTACAGCCACCCCACATAAAGGATAATAGAGCACACCACAGCGATCATTCTTCTCTAACCCAAACCCTAGACACACAAAGCTAGAATGGTTGGATAGTTAGATGATTAGTTTGCAAGTTTCCATCCTAACCCGTTAAATAGATGGGGCAACCATCCTATACCTAACCCTAATAGATACTATCCATTAGCATATTTGAGGAAACCCGTTAACCCCACACAATATGTGTTTTACTCACACACTAAACTCACACATACTTTTCAAAACACATGAGCCTGGATTCGCTAAGTCTTTAGCATTTGATCCACTCGATCTTCTCATGATCTCCTTGACGTAAATCGTTTTCCCAAGTGCTGCTTAAGTGCTGCAGTTTTGATCCAACAAAGTTTCTAATATTTGTCAAACTACCAAAATTCCATCGTCTTGACTCGGTCTTCATCTTCCCTTGCAAGAAATTGCTACGTATAGGTGCACTAATAGCTTGCTACGCGTTGGCAAGTCCCTCTCACTCTGGTTCCACTGGACCACATCTCACTTGGATCGACTAAGCCACTTGGTGCAAACTGTCACTCAAACTTTCTCTAGACCGTTCTAGGCCTCAACTCCTCTATAAGCGTGGTACTAATCCTCGTTGTTGACCATGATTGAATCTAAACTTTCTTGCACATCCAAAGACAAACAAAATATTTCTGGGCACAAGTTCTTCATAATTTTACCCACATTAGTCAAAACATGATTTGTGCAACATAAATGCAGTGACTAAACATAATTTAATTCAACTTAAAACCTAATTCTCAAAATCCGAGAAATAGCCCTTAGGGCCAGTCTAACCGCCAACCAAAGGCCGGTTAGACTGGTCGAGCCCAATGCAACAACCCTCTTTGAAATATTGCAACCGCCATTAAATCCCTAGCATACCACACCTAGTGATCTGACCAGCAACACCCCAGTGGTCAAATCGCCATAGTGTTTGACCGGCAAATCCCCAGCGGTCAAACCGTTTTTTTTTTTGACGAAACAATCTCTGTAAAATGCAAACTGAGCAAAATTCAAAATCTAACTTCACAAATTTGGTAATAGTTCATCACACAATATCCTAGAATTTCTGACATAGTCTCTCAAAAAGAGATATCTCATATTAACACCACATTTTCAATTCACAAAACATTATATAAATAAATTTATATTGGCACAGAAATGGTAGCAAAATAGCTAGATAGTACTATGTATGTTCGGAATTATTATTGGTGTTCTAAATTTTTCATGATCTCCAAGAAACTACTCGTAGGTATTAAAATTATAACAAGTGCCCAGTGATACCATGGCATCCTTGTAGCAGCCCAGCCAAGCAATGGCCTGAAATGCTACCATCTTCTAGCTAATAATAAAATTTCTAATAACTATTCCATAATAACTCGACAGAGTTTTATCAATTTATTCATAAATAGCAACTCTAGATGAACAGAAATAGTTCTAAATCCAAATTAATGAACGGAAGCGATAACAAATAGTTCTAACCATTATTACATTTAACCTGACGAAGGATAAAAGAACCAATTAAGCTAACCAACAAAAATGATTATAATAAATGTCTTTATTTCTGGTTGAATGAAAAGTGCACGTGCAACTGGACTAGCCCTTTCACGATCCCATGTATGCTGATCGCATATTGGTACCTAAAATAAACAAACAACAACAAGGGTGAGTCCAACGACTCAGCAAGTATAACTGTAATTAAAGCAAGCATGATCATTAACTGGCAAGTTAAACATATGACATATGAATTTCATGCTATGCAATATGATCAAAAGTTCCTTTTCTCATCTCTTCGCATTTTACCGTGACGCGAGTGTGCATCCGTCAATGCACACCCATGCCTGTACCCTCAGATACAGGGACCAATTGCCCACACTCCACAAGTATGGGGACCTCGACACTTGATCACCACATGACCAAGACTTCAACAATTCTCAACATGATGCATATATGTGAATGTATCAACAAGATAAACAGGCATTCAACATACTATGCATCAATTTAATCTCATAAATGCCATAATGTAAACAGAACATAAATAGCATTAACAACTCTTAACTTTACTAAAATTCACAAGTAAAGCATTCATAACTCAATCATCACTCACAACATGCAATAACATCAAATCACACAGATAATCCGTATCAAGGTTATACTTGCCTCAACCGCGAGAAAACGAAGAACGAGCAGAAGGCGAAACCACCGGAATCCGCTCACCTCCTGAATAATTAATTAATAATTATTAACATAATAGTAACGGGTTTCTAGATACAAAATATCAGCAACCCCAATTACCCCAACAATTTATCTCAATTAAATCCCCAACTCCCCTCGGCCAACTCTGCCCATCCACAGACAGCCGACTTAAAAAATTCATAACTTCCAGTAAGTAAATCCAATTAAGCGTACTCAGACTTTCTAGAAAGATAATTAAATTATCTAAATAAACTTAGTTGGGGAGCCTTCCAGATTCTGCCGTTTTCTACTCGATCCAAACCCTTTTCTAAAACATCAATAATCACGACGGACTCTCTAGACAGCGCATTAAAACGATGATAACTTCCACCCAAAAACTCGGAATCCGGACTTATTTACCTCTATGGAAAGCTAAGAAACTTATCTACAACTTTTCCAATTTGAAAGACTCCTGAATCGCCACAATTCCCGTCGCCCAAACCGATCTACACAAAAGTGTCCAGAACTACCCCGATCTGCAGAACAGCCGCACTAGAAAATTCATAACTTTCGCTACACAGATCCAACTAACGTGTTCTAGTACTCCCTGGAAAGATAATCACGTCCTCTACAATATTCTAGAAGGGGTCTAGACCTGAATCCCGACGGATCTACCCCACAACTGCCGACTAACAATTTCTATCCCGGCAGTCCAGAAAACCGACGAATCTAACTCGATTAAAAACTCATCTAGGGGACTAACAGGGATTACCCTTGACGACACGACGAAGAACACGTCGATGAACACGACGAACACGCCCGCGATCTCCTCCTCTCCTTCCTCCGGATCCACGCGGTGCAGCGACGGACGAAGATGACGGCGCACCGGGGGAGGAGACGACGTCGAGGCAGCAGCGGCGTGGTACTCCGACGACGACGCAATGCAAACAGACGACGGCGCAGCGTGGCACGGCACACAGGGCGGCCACGGCAGCTTGCCACGGCCGGCGGCGGGCGGCAGCCCGGCGGCGCAGGAGGCGGGCGGGCGGCTGGCGCGGCAGCTCGCAGCGGGCGCGGCAGGGCTCCGGCAGGCTGGCGGTAGGGCAGCAAAGGCGCCGGCGACTAGCTGCGGCAGGGCGCGGCAGGGCACTAGGGGGCGGCGGCTGCATGGAGGAGGGGTGAGGGCTAGGTTAAGAGGTGACCTCCCCCCCTCTTGGGCCAAGGACTCCCTCTTGGGCCAAGGCCTAGGCCCAGGTTGTCTCGCATTTTCAGAAAACCCCTCAAGACAAGCATTAAATTAAACTTTCTCCCCACGTCCTTCGCTTTAATTTAATTAAGTAATTTAATAAACATTCTGGGGCATTACAATCCTACCGTACCCCTTTCTAAAACAATCATCCTAGCCTTCCCAGTGGATCAAATAACGATCAAATTAGGCAGATGGAGCAGAGCTAATTAACTACTGGAGCTATATGTGGAAACATGAGGAGTTAAAATGGCATAACCAGGGAGATGCTCTTCGTGGGACACTTATCTAGGCAACAATAATTTTAGAAAGTTCTACTTAGCGGATGACCACGGGACACCCAAATAACTCGATGGCTGGCCACCAATCCTACCATTGATAAAACTTGACTTTCAAGTGCAAATTTTGGAAACTTTCAACTGCGATTTTGAAAGTTTCAACTTGAGTTTTTAAACATGCAAACCAAATTTTAAACATTCAAAACAAAATTTTAAACTTTCACATGAAAAAGCGTAAGGACACTCTGGGTGACGGTGGCAATTGTGGCCCTATGAATATCGATGATCTAACGGTCCATATGAGATCCTCACTCATTGTAACGGCTCACGTCGGAGTCTGTGGGATCATTTCCCCATGGGTGCCAACAAATTAGCATTTTTTTCCTTGTTTAGTAGCCGTCCTTTTCATGCTACTGTACTCTTCACACGCTTGCATTGTAGCGCCAATATACCGTTTAGATTTTCGCGTGGCTCAGAATGTTCAGTAAGGAAACAACAGTGCAATTTCTTAGCGTGATACTATATTATCATCAAACTGCAGTACAGCAGAGAAGATCGTTTACTTCAGGATATCCGGTTTAATTAGCCTAGTGAAGATTAAATCTTGACGAATTTGAGGCTAATTGGCTCACGTGCTTTGACTAGTTACTGACAAACGAAAGCATCCATTTGCTAATTAAGAAAATCACAGAAAGCTTATGCTAGTACATCCTTTATTAAGTTTCACTTATTCTCAAACAGGAGGATCTTAGAGGGAAACATCGCGATAGGTACACTGATTTTCTAACTAAGCAGTTGCCTTCATCATCTCTGCAACCTTCTTGACAGTCGGCCTAGCGAATATGTCATTGATCCAAGCCTTCACATGAGGGTACTCATCAAGCAGTGATGCATGGGGCATAGCCAACAAGTAGTACGCACTTGGGAAATGGCTCAGATCCGCCAGGCTGATGAAATCTCCAGCTAAGTACTTGAACTTTGACAGGCGAGCCTCATACACTTCGAATGTTTTCTTAAGTTTCTCCAAATTCTCTTCAACAAGCTTCGCATCAGTTTCTCCGCCAAGGTACACGGGGACGATGAGGCATTGGTAGATGATCACAGCCATGGGCCTATCGAATTGGTGGGACTCAACCTCTAGCCACACATCAACCGTGGCCGAGTCAGAAAGGCTGTCCCCTTTCAGAAGTTCAGAGTTGTTCTTGCGGAGCACATACTTTGAAATTGCACGCGATTCTGTCAAATTGTTTAACATACGAATGGATGAATAATTAAGAAAGGAGAATTAAGAACATGATTGCATGCATAATGGGAAAGCAAAATATTATCCTCACCAAAGAGAATCAAATCACCATCCTGAAGAGCTGGGACTTGACCAAATGGCTGTAAGGCAAACACAACGTAATTAAAACAAGAATGGGAAGCATGTAGATCTACACGTTAATTGTAATAACCCATAGTTTGGTATAGTGTCCATTCAAACTAGTAGAAAAATTAACAAACTGAAAGTTATAAACTACTTACATTACGAGCAGTATGTTCCACGCTCTTGTGCTCACCCGTGGAGAAATCAATGGGAACAACCTCGTACTGCATCCCAGTCTCCTCCAAACATGCCAGGACGCGTGCTACGTTGGTCGACATTGGCTGCCCATACACCTTAATGGCCATCTCTCTACGGAATCCAAGCACAAATGGATTGGAAATGTTGGAAGCTACGAAGTGCCCAATAGATGAGAGCATAGTGCGACTTATACAGCATTAGAAGAATCAAAAGTTAGCAACATAAAGGATATAGGACAAATGAAATATCTTCTATTGAAAAACAAATGAAAAAGTGAGCGTTACACCAATGTGGAGAAAAGTTAGCTACGAATGTGGTTTTGGAGTTATTTGGTGAATAAAAAGTAAATCTTTTTCCAGAGCGTTACGGGCATGATATACACCAAACAAGCTAGCAACATAAAGGATATAGGACAAATGAAATATCTTCTATTGAAAAACGCTAACTGTTGCCAAAGATTTCCTCCATCCAAGTAGCATATAAAAAAGAGAAACTAAATCAACCATCTTCTTTCATCAACGAAAAAAGAGTGAATCTTGTGCAAGATTTCAATCTTAAAACAATTGAAAACGTGAGTCTTAAATAAATAACACTAAAAATCATGATCCAATATAAAAGATAATTTTCTCTGTCTCAGAACAAAAAAGTAAATACTAAACTAGATAATTCTACTAAATAAAAAGTCTTCATTTATATATCAATAATAAATATGGGTGTATCTTTTGTAACATCTACATAAATATAAATAAAAACAATCAAAAAATATTATCTGGATGAAACATCTTTCTTTTATCAGTAAATAAATATGTAACTTTGTACCATTTGGAGATTTATAAATATGTGAGAAACTATAGAAACATTAGCTGAATGGAATATTTTATATTTTCAGTAAATAAATTTGTATGTTTTGTACCATTTTGAGATCTAAAAGTAAGTGACAAACTACCAAAGACATTAGCTGGATGAAACATCTTATTTTTTTCAATAAATTAATGTGCATCTCTTGTACCATTTTGAGATCTAAGAATAAATGAGAAACTATCAAAGACATTAGCTGAATGAAACGTCTTATTTTTTCAATAAATAAATGTGCACCTTGTGTACCACTTTGAAATCTAAAAATAAACGTGAAACTATTAAATACATGAGCTGGATGAAACATCCCCTGTATCAGTAAATAAATGTGCATCTTGTGTACCATTTTGATATCTAAAATTAAAAGAGAAACTACCAGAGACAATAGCTGGATGAAAAATCTTCTTTTATCAGTAATTAAATTCTTGTGCACCATTTCGTGATCTAAAAATAGCTGGAACTATCCCTTAAGTAATATGTTTTATCCATATTTGTTGGGCATTTTGGTAGTTTGACATGTAAACTGTAAACTTGTGCCCAACAAATTTTACGACATTCTTCATTGGGCATAATTTTTTTACATAGGTCCATGCTACAGGTATTATTTGATTAATTTCAAACGGGCCATTACCCTTTGTTCAATGGTCACATTAAATATGACAATTAGAGCCTACTGAAAGGAGGATTTTTAGAAGACTTTGATCTTATACGAAATTTTTTGATATAGGTGTTCAGAACAAAAGATTTACCTATTAGACTTCCTATCAAATTCTAATGGATTGGCTTGTTCCAAAGGTATTATAGAGGAAATAAACATTTCGAACTAATTAATGCTTTGTTTCATGTCTTGTACAAGATAAGTTTTCTCGCCAAACCGTGGTGTGTTCTTGTAATCGTGGAGGCTAACACAAGAACGACGGAAATAAGAACTCTTAGATAATTCTCAATTCTAAGGGGTGAAAATGTTTCACTCAAATCTTTGAACAAATAAGTGTTTGTTTTTGAAATTTTTAAGCTTTTTTTCTATACATCATGTCATATTTACAGGTTACGAAAGAACTCCTCTACAACCTTATCATGACTTATAGAAACCTCTTTACAACTTATGGTAAGTTATTTACAACTAGAGTTACAACTTAATTTAAATTGTAAAACTTAACTTTACAGCTCATTACTTGGTGTCCAACAAAGGCAATGATATAAATGATGACCATAACTTTGGTCATGATATATGTGCTGACCTCAATTATATGCTGACATGTGTGCTAACATCATTTGGTCGCTGACATATGCGATGATATCACATACTTCATGGCTATGCTAACATGTGCGATGATCTTATCTAGTTGCTGACATATGTAATGACACCACATACTTCATAACTAAGTATACTGACATGTGTGATGATGTCATATATTTGTTGATATATTCTTCGTGTACTTTGTAGACAAAATCTGCAAATACTATGTTGAATGAACCTTGATTGGCCTTGTGTCCTCCACATGGGCGCTCTCTCTCCCCACCACTCTAGCCCAATACGTATGTAGGCACTATGTCTCCTCTCTCTCAATTTGTTCCTCTTGGATCAAACTCTCTTTGGCTTCTAATGGTTCCTTCTTTTCAAACATAATAATATATAGAGCATATGCATTAGGTAGTAGACAATCCTCATGTAAATCAATGATTAACTTAGTTAGGAGAAGATTCATTTGATGATTAAGTATTTTAGCTCTGGTTCTTGTGATTGGTCCAGTAGGTGCTTGCAGAGTATTTGGTACTTACATGCTTGAGGTGGTACTGAATAAAAGAAAAGATAGGTTAATGTTAGGATTGTCCGCATCAACTTGGATGGCTACAAACAATACCTTTATAAAAACCATGTTTGTCAATCTAAAGCACTCGACACTTAATTCCAAACACAATGGTGATAAGAACTAGCAAAATGTCATGAAGGTCGACATTCGAGGGTCTCTACATCCAGAATTTGATACTACAATAGCCTGTTAGTTTGTTAGAAGAATGCCATTTCTAAAAAAAACAAGCTAGGAAAACTCAGTGCACTAACCATTATGGCTGTTTTGGATTCCTAATAGCTATGATCTGAGGAGGGGTGACATGTAACTTGCTAGACAAGAGAAAGATCCGCTCCACGAATCAAAGGTAAAGCGCAACCACACAACACGAATTGGAAATAGGCAACAAATACAATGGAGTCATCAAAGCAACGATCAAAACAAAGATTAGATTGATAACCTAGTGCTACCGCAAAAGTAGCAGGATCATTGGATCAGAAAGTCAATATGGAGTTATGCACAACCTACACAAGCAAAATAGAGAAACAAAATGGACAACCGAGAAAAGGAAGAAATACAGAGCAGACTAAAACCGAGAAGAAGACCAGTACCCAAATAAAGCTCGAAACAAGCGCAAAATAGCGATGTCACTGGATGTGGAAGGCAGTGAAGGAGTAGGGTGGTCGGTGTTGAACAGTGAGCAACATGAAGAGCTGATGGGTAGGGGTGCAAACGGGTCTGGTTAATCCCGACCGATCCGGCACCGAATCCGATTGGCACCGAATCCGGAGAAAAAATATGGGTTAGGATATGGTAACAGCAATATCCACGTCTTCAAGTTTGATTTTAGGTTAGTGCTACTATTTGACGTTTCATTTTCTTTTGCAATAGTAAAATAAAATCTTCCACATCAGCTATTAAGTAGTAACATCAGTTCTTCACAGTACGTCCTTCTACTCCATTTGTTGTACTACATGCATTTCTTACAAACAAGTAGGGGTGCAAACTGCTCAGGTTAATCCCGACCGATTCGGCACCGAATCCGATTGGTACCGAATCCGATTGGTACCGAATCCGGAGAAAAAATATGAGTTAGGATATGATAACAACAATATCCGTTCGAATCCGATCCGTTTGCACCCCTACTGATGGGCCATGAGCACTGATCTCCGTAGCATTAGCCATGAGGAAGACAATTGATGAAAATGTGGATGGTAGGAGGAGAGCTGTGAAAATAAGGGAAAAGAAATTGAAACATAAGGGAGGGGTACAGTTGAATTGCTGCTGGTTACATGAACAAAATGGCAAGAGTTAACGAGTAGTTTTTGGTATGCCATGATACCTGGAGATCATGTCGGTTTGTTTCCATGTATTTTGGCATGTATATTTGGATAGCTAGGTCTATCTGATGTATAGCGGATCCTTGATCCTGATTGTTGTAACTTTCTCCATTTGTTATGCTTGCCTTGCATGGCACCCTTGTAATCTTTTTATATGAATAATGCAATTGCCCATGTGTAGTGCATTATCTCTCCTCTCTCTCTTTCTCTCTCTCGCTTCTTCTAGTTTTGCATGGTATCAGAGCATGTGTCGTTCCTAGTGCACCTCCTTGTTCCTTTCTTTCTCCCACCACCATGTCGACCGGCAGCACCCTCTCTAGTAGTGTAAGCGATTCCCTCTCCTCCATAGCCCTGAGCTCCCTCGCTGCCTCCATGACACCCACCCTCGCTCCTGCCTCCATGGTGATCAACATGGCTAGCATTAGGACACACATCCTCGTAACCCTAGACCTCATGGCGTCGAATTACACCAAGTAGGGTACATTCTTTACTGCTATGCTTGGAAAATTCGGTCTGCTCCACCATGTCGACCAACCCACTCCAAAGGCACCCAACGTCGTGTTAGAAATCCCAGGAGCTACTCACGCTTTCACAAAATACTCAATGAAGGAGTACACATACAACTGGAGAATGGATGGACTCACACACACTAGTTTTCTGGAAATAAGAGCACACACACAAACATGTGGAGGAGATGAATAACACTAAAGAAGGAACAGAGCGCAACCATGTGACTTCTTTCGTTTTTCACTCCCCAGATCACACGGCAAGCTTTACCCCTTAAATACACATGCTAATGACTCACTCCTACAATCTTAGATGGAGACCATTTCTTGCGCCACTACACCGTAATAGCCTCAACAATTCCTGAAGACTCGGTATCTGCATGCAAGCACTAACTGATTCATGACCTATTCTTGTGCCACACAAACTAACAAGCATGCAATGGACTTATTCCTTCCTGCATGCAGGTAACTAAAAATAATTACTAATCAAGATTAGCGCTAACACGTCGCATGGTCGTAGCACGATTTCACGATCCTCACATGGTTGTACGACTCCATCTTAGAGGAGATACTCAACATCATCATGGAGCCCTCTCTAACCGCCTGTGTTCTCTAGACGACGGCTAAGGACCTCTTCCTCAACAACAAAGAGAGTCATGCGCTTTACCATACGAATGATTTTGGCAACTTTGTCCAAGGTGATATGACGGTGGCCGCCTACTGTCAGGAGCTCAAATACTTGGTCGACGCTCTTCAGGACGTTGAGGATCCTATCTCTGATAGGGTACTCATCCTCAACATTCTTCATGGCCTCAACAAAGGACTCTCCCAGATGGCGACTCAAAGATGTCATTTCCTACCTTTCCCACACTCGGTCCCTTCTCCTCCTTACGGAGATGTGGAAGACCAACACCACCAAGATGCCCACTACATCCGCCCTCCCTGTTGGCTCCTCCAATCATGCATCGGGGGCCACCTTTAGCACTCCTCCAACTCCACGGCTCCAACTCCACCTGCAATGACCAGCGCTGCAACAAGAATCGTAGCAATAGTGGTGGTGATCATGACAACTGCAGCGGCACCAACACTGCTGGCTATCCTACTGCTGGTGCTAGTCCTTGGGTTTGTTTCAATCCCTGGACTGGCCAGATGGCTCCACTGCTCGGCCAAACAGATCAGTGGTGCGGTGCACCTAGCCAAGGCCTCCTTGGCCCTCGTCCCATGCCAACCCCATCACAGGCGTACCATACTTCTTTCGTGCCTCTGCATGGGTCACAGCCATCAATGGTGTCATCCTCCGCTCCTACCTACAACGCATTGCCAATGTGGGACTATTGAGTTGCATGCACCAACCAGTTCACCCAAAAGCTTAAGCTGATGAGAAAAGATGGGCAATTCACTTATACTTCAACACTCCCCCTCACGTGTAGGCTCGCTTAGGCCTAATACGTGGAATAGAAGTGGACTGCAATTAATTTTTTTAATTGCGTCAGGTAGGTCTTAAACTTGAGACCTCTTGGCTCTGATACCATATTGAGTTGCATGCACCAACCAGTTCACCCAAAAGCTTAAGCTGATGAGAAAAGATGGGCAATTCACTTATACTTCAACAGGGACCAATCTGATCTCATCACTGCAATGAACAGCCTCTCCCTCTAGGGTAACTAGGTCATGGTCTCAAGTGTGACCAGCCACATGTCGTCTGATGCTGGAATACTTTCTTTCCCTAGACCCCTTCTAACCCCCTCCTTCATCACCATCGGCAACAATTCTGTTGTCCCGATTATTCAAACCGGTGACACCACTTTCTCCACATTGTCCTTCTCCTTTAAACTCCACAATGTTCTCATTGTTCCTCACCTCGTTAAAATATTATTTTTGTCCATAAATTTACCATCAATAACCTATGTTCCATGAATTTGACACCTCTGGTTTTTCTGCTAAGGATTTGCAGACGTGTCGCGAGATTCTTCGTTCCAATAGTCATGGGACCTCTACCCCATCCACTCCTCTACTCATACTACCACCTCATTTGGTCTTTTGGTGACGTTTTCTACCAAGCTATGGCACTGCCATCTCGGACACCCAGGCCGTGGCATCATGGCTACCCTCTCTAAGTATTTTATCATTCCTTGTAACAAAACCGATCATTCTCTTTGTCACACATGTTAGATTGGCAAACATGTTTGGCTTCCCATTTATAAGCTGGTTTCTACAACTATTTGCCCTTTTGAACATGTTCATTGTGATGTGTAGCGTCACCTATCTTTAGTAACTCAGGTTTTCAATATTACCTTGTTATTCTAGATGATTTTACACACTTCCTTTGGACCTTTCTATTATGATGCAAATCTAAGGTATTATCCATCCTCATTGACTTTCCTGCCCACGTCTAGACTCAATTTGGATGACTTCCTGCCCACGTCTAGACTCAATTCGGACTCATCATTCAGTCCATCCAAACGGACAATGGTCGTGAGTTTGTCAACAATGCTTTCTTGGATTTCTTTCACCATAATGGCATCCTTCTTCAGCTCTCCTACCCCTACAGTTCCCCACAAAATGGGAATGCTGAGCAGGCTATTCATACCATAAATTATCTTACTCGCACCTTACTTTTCCAAGCACATCTTCCTGCTCCCTATTGGGCCGAGGCTCTACACACCACCACTTTCCTTCTCAACAAACGACTGAGCGTGTCCATCAAATTTTCCATCCCCTACGAGCACCTCTAAAATTCCCCTCCTTCCTATGACGACTTTCATGTTTTGGCTATCTTTGCTACTTGAACCTTTACGTTACTACCGCCAAAAACCTGTCCCCACACTCCACCGCTGATGTCTTCCTTAGATACCCCTCTTCCCACAAAAGATATCGGTTCATAGAGCTAGACACCCACCGCATAATCATCCCCTATCATGTCATCTTTGATGACTCTTGTTTTCCGTTTGCCTCATCTTCCACCTCAGCTTCCACCAACCACCTTGACTTTCTTCTTGACTTCATCGCCATCCGACCACCCTTATTATCGATCTGCTTGTGCCATCTGCTGCCACGGCACACCTTCCTTTGTGGTGCCTGCTCCTACCACAGCATCTGCCGTGGCAAACTTCGCCCCTGCAATGGCAGCCCATGCCCCTGCCACGGTAGACTTTGCTCCTACGATGCAGCCCATGTTCCCGCCATGACAGCCCCATCCCTTACATGGCAGCCTCTACCTAGCACGTCTCATCCTTCTAGCCTAGTTCATCATCCCGTGCATGGCCCTTATCAAATGGTCGCATGTGTGAAGACCGGTCTTGTGTTTTCCATTGAGCAGTTTAACCTGACAGCCTCACACTCCGCTGCGGCCTCTCCTATGCCTTCTACATTCCATCAGGCTCTCCAATCCTCAGTGGCATCTCACCATGAAGGATGAGTACTGTGTCCTCTTCACCAACGCTACATGGACTCTTGTGCATCCCCCAACCGGTGCCATCAATCTTCGGCAAATGGGTGTTCAAACACAAATTCCACTTGGATGGCTCCTTGGCTCGGCACAAGGCAAGATGGGTTGTTCGTGGCTGCTCTCAATAGCCCGTGATTGATTTTGACAAGACCTTTAGTTCCATTGTCAAACCTTGCATCATCTGGACTGTTCTCATGCTTGCCACTTTCTCGCTCCTGGCCTATTCACCAACTGGACATCAAGAATGCCTTTCTTCATGGCACCCTTGCTGAAACAGTCTAATGCCAGAAACCTTTCGATTTTGTTGACCCTGATCGACCCCATCATGTATGTCGGCTGCTTAAGTCTCTATAGGGTCTCAAGCAATCCCCCGTGCCTTGTACCAACAATTTGCCACCTACACCCATCGACTCAGATTTGTCACCTCCAATCTGATTCTTCCTTGTTTGTTCTCCAACATGGCTTTGAGTTGGCCTTTCTTCTCCACTATGTGGATGATATCATCATCATAGCCTCCTCTATGGTTCTTCTCCAATTTGTCACTCACTCTCTCCATGATGAGTTCTCTATGATAGATCTCGACGACCTCCACTTCTTCCTTGGTGTATCCATGACATGCTCACCTATTGGCCTCTTCCTCTCAGTGTCAGTACGCCTTTGAGATACTACATCGCACTGGTAAGTCTGAGTACCATCGCATGACCACTCCGATTGATACTCACTCCAAGCTATTGGCCTCTGACAATGATCATGTGTCTGATCCCATCGAGTACCGCAGACTTGTCGGTGCCCTTCAGTACCTCACTATCTCCAGACCGAATATCCCATATGTTGTTTAGCAGGTGTGCCCTTCCATGCATCATCCATGAGTTCCTCACCTCCACTTCTTAAGCGGATACTTCGCTATGTGAAAGGCACCATCGATTACGGTCTTTCTTTGCATGCCTCCGACACCTCCACCATGATGGCGTACACTAACGCTGACTAGGCTGGCTGCCCTAACTCTCATAACTCCACTTTCGGGTATTGCATTTACCTCAGTGAACCTCAGCTAACTGAGCAACATTAAGGATCACGCATCAGCAGCACAACAAAGGGACTTTCCATTTTGTTCCAAATGGCTAGGCCTTGAGCCTCAATGTATATCGCCATCCTTATCTTTCAATTGGGATAGTCAACTCCATCAAAGATAGGAGGCTTGTTGTGATAACTCTCCAACACCATTGCTCAAAAGACCGGTTAAGATCTATAAAGAAGAGCTAATAGGCTCTAATACCAATTATAGGATTGGGTATGGCAAGTCAGAGGGTGTGAATGACTCTTCAAAATCTTCCCTCAGATATTGACAACACTATGCAACGGAAACACAAACTCTCAAGCACTCAAAAACCAAGAGCCAAAAATCCACCGAGACACATTGTCTCAAACTAGTTTGACTACCACCCACACTCTGGTCTGATCGCGTAGTGGTTGGACTGCTCACAACACTAGTTTGACCATTTGGTGGTTGGACCACTTAAGGTGCTGGTCTAACTGCACTGTGGTCAGACCGCTTGGTTCTTTGCGGTCTGACCGCTCACCGAGAAATAATGTAGATAGCACCGCACACGATCTAAGAAAAGAGCCAACTCTCAAACTACTTATCCAAATATAGTGAAACTTGGCACAAACCCTCTCAAGGATGTCAAGAGCCTATTCCATTATGGATCATGAAGATTGATGCCAAAGTTTTGACCTTTATTCAGAACAAGGAGAGTTGCACCAAACTAGACCAAACTAGACCTTGGATGGGTTCTCATATGTTATAGCAAACTAGATCATAGCACAAATTCAAGCCAAATTGCAGACAAAAGCATAACCCTAAATCCACCTCTCTTGTGAGAAAAACTAGGCAAAGTCAAGAACTCTCTCTAGAATGTGCCTAAATAGACGCAATCTGATCTTCAGGAGATATCTCCATGTTTTACACATCCTTGGCACTAGAAAAGATCAAGAAGAGAGAGGTCCAACCAAGAAAGCCAAGCAAATCAAAAGCATAAGGAAGGATCCATGACACAACTCATTTGGACAAACTTGGATGATCATTTCACTCGAAGTGCAATGTTTTATAACCACTCTCTCAAAATAGTAGAGTTCTAAGCCCAGAGCACAAACATAAAAGACTCCACACTTGAAAACCCTAATCTCTCTCCTAATAATATTCTCTCTCTTAGTGCATCCCACCATTTACACATGGAGAAACTCGGTAACCCACACACAAAAAGGTTTTACATGTCACACACTTGTACACTTTTCAAAGAGTGACTTAACATGGCTCCAATAGCCCGATATGACACTCCATCCACAAAGACGTAACCCAAACCACTTAGAACAACACCACGGACTGTCTTTCTTGCCCTCACCAAAGGTGCTTGGGGGGCCATAGCAAGACAAGTCCTCTTCTTAGTTGGGCTTGATCTGATGGACTGAAACATACTCGCATTGGGCATCATTGTTGGCCAGTCCATAAGTTTGAACAAGCCATCCCCTCTCTGTAGAGCAGCCAACCGATCAAAAGCCCACAGTGGTAGCCACAAGACATGCCGGAAATCATGATGAACAACAATAGTGACAATCAGTCTTTGCTCCACCACTTCCTCTTCTACAGCCTCAAAATTGTAACACCCCAGGATCCACCATAACCTGGGATGCTACTAAAACTGCTCCACAACTAGCCAATTTAAAAGATAAATTAAACTGGCAACATTTAATTAACAGGATAACATAAGCGGAAGCATAATCAACTAGTAAATAACAGAATAATGAGAACAATTTAATATTCATAATCAACTTAACAATAATAACCAAAGGAACAATTCCAGGTTCAACATTAATAAGGATAAACATTCATCAATATGATAACTAAGCAAAGAACTAGAATTCTTTCTACTCTATTTCAGCATTAAGATTATCATCCAAGTGCATCTGTGCGGTGCCACTCTACACTTCCCAATGTATGCTCAAGGTCCACCTGTAGGGAGGGGGAAGCAAGAGTGAGATAAAAATCTCAACAAGCAAACTGTTTAACAAGTTATTCAAACTACAAGTAATTTAAACATCATCATTATAATTCCATGCATCCACAATTATAATTTATGTTTCAAAGTTATTAAACCACCATAAACTTCTATGAATAATACCTCTTCAATTTCATATTTAATTGACATATGAATGCAGCCATTATATCCTCTATTAAGTGCAAAAGAAACATTTAAATCATCCATAACACAATAAATTAATCATCAACATTTAATCTTTCACAATTAACATTGTTTATATCCTCAACCTCAAAACATCATCAATGACGATAAAGTATTAGCAAATAAATCTTGTTTGAACTATTTTAAAACCTCAACCACTACCACTACCAAAGGCAATAAAATATATGCATGTTTTACTTTAATACACCATTATTTCCCACATCTACAAATGCTAACAACAATTATCGTATGAGAAAAGAATCTTATGCCACAAACACAATTCTTTCCATACACAAGGGACGAATTCCTTTCCACTACCACCACCACAATCCTCATGCCACAAATAGCTCTCATGAGCCAAATCCACAATACAACAATGGAGTTGAATATTCCACAACAAAACTTCACCACAACACATTGCATATGAATGCAAAATGCCTTATGGATGCAGTCATTCAAACAACAAATGAATGCATATGAATGCTTATCTTCCTTCACTCTTTCGTAGGGGGAATTGCTTCCATGGAGAAGAGGTTGTACCGGTACGGTCGCGGCTAGGTGCGGCGACATCCACATATGCAAATGACATGATATGACACGAATAATATGATAATTCATGAATCATATTAATTCATCCACAAGAAGCATTATCATGCTCTCAACATATCCACGTCCACCACAAATTAATCTCATGTTCCACAATTTAACATTAAGCAAGAATTCCACATGTCTACTCGCAAAATTATCAACATAACAATTGATCAATACTTGCTACCAACACCACAATTAAAATATCATGCAATCATGGCATAATGTACCAAATTACGGTAATAATGTAAATTGCAAGTAGAAGAAATAGCAAGTTAAACAGTAGCAACCACCGCTACATTCACTTGCCTCAAATCGACGAAGCGAAGATCAACAAAGTCAAGAGCGCTCAGGGACAAAACCACCTGTCCATAAGACAACTCTCAGCACACCACCACAGCATACAAGCACGACATAAACATAAAAACATCGCTAGAAACTCGAACCCGCACAATCTCTACTCCGCCCAACAAACCAACATAATACCCTCTGAGCAACGCTGATTCACAATTTCGTATCTTTAAAAATATAAATCGAAAAACAGCAAATGATACCTCTCTGGATTCATGACTTAAAAATCTACAATTTTCATGCAAAACACCTATTTTTATTTTAATCACAGCTAGGAGTAAATTAATGCCCAAAACAGAGAAAGAACTCTGCACTAGCAGATTGGGCGGCTTTCAAACGCGTACCCACAATAGCACAGAGGTCTAAAAATTCCCACATTTATACAGCAGCTAAAATTCTAAATTATATACAACTTTCCCAACTACGGCCAAGGCCAGAAAATTCGTTTACTATTTTTAAACCCCGGATTACCGTCGGACTGTACCAATCTGTCCGCCTGCCAGACAGCGGTATTGCTGACTCCGTATCTCCCAGATCCCATGGTAGAAAAATTTGAAAAAAATACAGGAGATACATCTGGAAGTACTATACAATTTTCCTTTTGGGAAGACCCGAACGAAAATTCTTTTACTATTTTTAATATCCGGATTACCGTCGGACTGTACCAATCTGTCCGCCTGACGGACAGCGGTATTTCCATCTCCGTATCTCCCAGATCCCACAGTAGAAAAATTTAAAAAAACTACATGAGATACATATGGAATTTTTCTACAAATTTCCTTTTGGTAAGACCCGCAGGAAAATTGGTTTACTATTTTAAATCTCCGGATTACCGCCGGACTGTACCAATCTGTCCGCCTGACGGACAGTGGTATTTCCGTCTCCGTATCTCCCAGATCCCACGGTAGAAAAATTTGAAAAAAATACAGGAGATACATCTGGATGTCCTCTACAACTTTACTATTGGGAAGACCCACTGAAAATTCGTTTTCTAGATAAAAACCGCGAGACAAACCGCACTGCGCGAATAGATCTAAAATCAGCCCGCGACTAAACTCTAATCGGGCAATTGATCTATTATCTACCATCAAATTCCGTGCCAAGAACCCTAATTAATCCATAAAAAAGAGGATTTGGGATGGGAGAAAATTACCTAGATGAAGAATTTCCCTAATTTTTCCTCCTCTTCTTCTTCTCCTTCTCCTCCTTCTCCTTCTCCTTCTCATTCCTCTCTTCCCTTTCTTTTCTTCCTTGGCACCATGGCAGCAGCAAGGGGGAGAAGGGGGGCGCCCAAGGGGGTGGTGGTGGCTGGTTTGGGGTGGAAAGAGGGGAGGGACCAAGGGAGGGAGTTTATAAAGAGGGGTGCTAGGGTTTGGGAGGGGGTACGGGCCCCCATTTGGGCTGACTGGCCCAAAGCGGCTGGCCCACCCCTCCGGACAACCCAAAATATTTAAATTAATTATTTTAATTTATTTAATTCATTTTATAATGTTCTACAATTTATATTTTTTCCTTCCCATGATTTACCGAAAAACCGGCGGTTCCGCGATTGATTTAAAAACTTGCGCCTTAACGGTGTTCGGGATATTACAGAAATCCCTAGCAGTGGAGGAGAAAGAGACAATGTCTGAGTTGCTGGAGACTGTAAGAGAAACTTGTTAGTGCACAGCAGCAGGAGGCATCAGAACAGCCGAGGTGGCATGCCACCGGTCGCTAGATGGCAGCCACATTGCCCCGGTGTGCTAACGTGGCTCACCAGGCAATGGCCAGTCTCGGGGACTCGGTGAAGGGTGCACGAGGGAGAGAAAGACACGGGGAATACAATGGTGCATGTGGGCAATACCGAGAGTGGCCGAAGATTGGTCGACAGTGAGTTTGGCTGTGACGAGGTCTCGGGTCTTCGGTACGGCAGTGCTCCGGTGGTGAACACGGGCGTTAGAGGGATCGAAGACCTTCGCCGATGCTCGGGGATGCTGAAGAAGGTGGCGAAATTCTTCAGGGGTGGTCCAAGCGGGGGAAATTGCTTGCCGGAATACTTCTTGAAGCTCGGCGAGAAGGGTCCACGGTGCGGGGCTTTCGGCTGCACTTAGGAGGAAATTGGAGGCGGTGGGGGTTGGTGTGAGGGGAAGGCGAGGTTGAGGGGCAATTTATAGGTGCGGTGGGGGACCAAGGCCGTGGGAATTTCTCGCCGTTGATGGCGGCCGGAAGAAGGAAAGCGAGGGGGAAGAAGTAAATAATTGGCGAGAAAGGAAAGGAGGGGCGCAAAATCACAGGGATTCGGTCCCGGCGTTGTGCGGTTTCGAAAACCGGGCAGGGACAAAGAAGGAAGGTGGTAGCGGCGGGGATTCGGTCGTCAGCCGGGAAAAAGGAAAGGGGAAAAGAAGAAAGGAAGGAGATGGCTCGGGGACGATGGGTCTGACATGTAGGACCCATTGGCAGAGAGAGAAGAGAGGGGAGAAGCGCAGGCGATGGATAAGGATTGGACGGCCGAGAAAGAGAAGAGGCGGTGGACAGAAGAGATGGGGCCGGGTGGCGGTGTGGCACAATCCGGGCCAGACACGCGTCGCACGGCGAGAGAGGGAAGGCGGGATGAGGCAACGTGGACGTATCCTAGACATCCACATGTCAGCCGGAGAGAGGGCTGAGAGTTTTAAAGTTTTATTTATGGATTTTGGGTTTCCAAAAAACCTACAAAAATAATTAAAGCTCAGAAAAATACCAAATAAAGTCCAAAAATTCTAAAAAAATTCACAGAAGTTCTAGGAGTTGTTTTGGACTACATTAAAATATGTCCAAATTAATTTGGTATTATATTTTATACTTAAAATACTTTTTAATTTCAAAATTAGATTTTAAACTTTAGAAAAACCAGATAAATCCAAATAATTAATTTCAAATAGTATTTTACATAAAATCAAAATATTCTTTAATTTGATAATATTTTTTACGTTTTTACTTAAATTACTTTTCAAATCCAGCCTTTTTAAAAGTAGAAAATCAGGGCAAAACAAAATTAAACTAAGGCAACCAAAACACTTAGTTTTTTACTATTATTCTTTTTATAAAAATCTGGGTTGTTACATCTAGTAATGCAAAATTGAAAGCCGAGATACTCACAAAGCACGTGTTGTCCACATTCCAGCAAACCAAATACCTTAAATATAAGTATGTGATGCCCACAAATATTTCACAAAATTTTCAGATAGTGATTTTCGCCTTTGTCAATTTATTTAGGCTGCAGAATATAACTGAAAATGAATGGTACATCTTGTAGAACACACTATATGCATAACCCACCAAAACAAAAAGGTACCACAGCAATGTGTCATTGTTATCTTTGAGAACAAGCTTTGATGCCCAGTAATAGGGCAGGTTTCTTTCCAGTTTGGATATCAAATGCTCCAAAGGGAACACCATATTTGCAAAACCACTCGATAAGATCTCAATACCATCCATACAGATCCTTACATAGAAATTAAAATGATCTAAGACCACGCCATACCTCGGATACAGCTCGTGCTCGGGGAGGAGGCAGCGGGCTCGGGGAGGAGGCACGGTGAGCTCAGGGGAGAAGGGCACCGGGTTCGGGGAGGCAACGTGCTTGGGGGAGGAGGCGGCGGCTCGTGCTCGGGGAGGAGGTGGTGTTCAGGAAGGCGACGACGGGCTCGAGGAAGAATTAGAGAACATTAAGCGTTTGAGTGGGGGCGCGGGCAAACCCTAGAGTCCAAATATAGATAGGTTTGGACATCGCAAATGGTTCTGAATTAGAACCATCCGTGATAAATACACATCACAGATGTTTCCAATAAGTAATCGTTTGTGATAAATATTTACATAAATGCAAACTCACATATTATATATATATACACATATATATATAACACATTTTCATATACATAAATGAAATTCAAAACATATAACACAAAAATATTTCATTCATCATTCCACTTGCTTATTTCCTTTAAAAATTAGCTCTTCATGATAATCGACGTATATGTAGCTAGTTTCGTCACGTTCTTCTTTCTCAACCCTTATACCATTTACGAAAGGAGGCACTCGTCAAATTGATTGCATTCTTCCTCATTCACTATATTCTTAACTCTGACAATTCTTCTTTTTTCATAAAGAACAATGTGGCACTTCTTATTTGCCTGGTCAGTTACATAGAAGACCTGAACAACTTGGTTAGCGAGTACCAATGGTTCGTCTATGTATTTGAGACGTTCGAGGTCCACAGTAGTGATGACATACTTATCGACCTTCACCTGTGGGAGATGAACCCAACAGCACTGAAACAGGGGATCTTGAAAAGCACATAGTTGAGCTCCCAAATCTCCTCTATGAACACATAGGAGAAGCTCCTCAACCCATCCGTACTGAACGCATCTATGCGGACACCGATGTTCTGGTTAGTGCTCTTTATATCCTGATCTACATATAGAATATGTCCCTATTTATATCATATCATTGCCATGTCATAACTGTAAATGTTGGCCTTTTTGCCAACCATGTCAGCATATCACTTGACGAGCTCCTAGCGAGTCACTCCTACAACCATTGGTTGAACCAACTATTGTGTTGTCTCATGATTCAAATATTTGGCCACTCCATATTCTATTACTAAAACACGTCATTGTGTTGGTCGATATACGAGGACACATCAGTCATGTATTGCAAGACCGTGAAAAAGGCTTGAGTATACGCATCCATATCTAGAGTGATTGTTTTTCTTGTGATGGTCCTCATACCCTCTAGCTTCCCCTCATGATGAGGTCGAGGCACACCTATCGTTTTGACCTGAGCCATGTAATTGACGCAGAAATCAATTACCTCTTCGGTTGCATAACCTTTGACGATGATGCCCCCCGACTGAGATCAATTCCGTACATAGGACTTGAGAATTCTCATGAACCTCTCGAACTAGTGCATGCTACGTAGGAGCACGGGCCGCATATCTTTATCTCTCATACAATGTGAACAATGAGATGGACCATGATATCAAAAAATGACGGAGGGAAATATATCTTAAGATGGCATAGAATCGTCACCACCTCGTCTTGCAGAGCATCTAGTCCGTCGTGATCAATGACCTTTTGAGCAATTGTGTTAAAAAATAACATAGCTGCATGATTGTCTCTCAAACCTTGATCAACAAAGTTCTTATAATTACAACAAGGAGCATCTGTGTCATCGGTATATGACAATTATGAGACTTCGCGCCAATCAACATTAAATCTTCCATCAAAACAAGTTTCTTCATATTAGCTGAGTAACCAGATGGAACTTTCACACCACATAAGCACTGACATAGTTCAGTTCTCTCGGCCTTGGACAGAGTGTAATAAGTTGGGGGAAGGTAAGTTTGTCCTTTATCGGTCTTTGTCGGTGCTAACTCAGGTCTTATATCCATATCAACCAACTCAAGTTGTGCATTGACACCATCCTTTGTTTTTTCACGATAGCTAAATATACTTCCACTTCATACACAACTTAGGAGGAAAGTTGTGGATATAGAGTCACGGGCCAAGTGCTATGTCGACTACTCATATTACCAAAAGAATTCATTCCATCTATACTGAATCCAAACCTTATATTCCTCGGTTCTGCATCAAAGTCTACAAACCTCCTGTCGCTATTTCTTCACTGGGTGGAATCAGCAGGGTGTCTTAGCTTTCCATCCTTCTTACGCTACTCCGAGTAACAACACAACAGTTTTGCTTTCTTTGGGTTCGCAAAAAACCGCTTCAAACGGGGAATTACAAGAACATACAACGCCACCTTAGTAGGAGGTCCTTTCTTCGCATCGATTCGCTCGTCATCATCTGATTGATTCTTATGCTTGTATCAGGATGCGTTGCACATCGGACATACATACATATTTGCATACTCTTTACGGTAGAGGATACAATCGTTCAGACATACATGTATTCTTTCTATTTCTATTCCCAATGAACAAAGGAAATTCTTGGCTTTGTTGGTAGTTTTGGGCAACTCGTTACCCTCTAGAAGCATGTCCACTAAGAGATCTAACAGCGTTGTTAAACTCTTGTTGGACCAACTATTGCTTGCCTTCAATTTCAGCAATTCAAGTACGGCTGGCAACCTTGTATACTTCGACTTGCAGCACGTAAATAAAGGTTTCTCCTTGTCCTCCATCAAGCCCCGGAATTTTACATACTCTCTCATCACAGTTTCCTTCTGCGTCGTGAAATATCTGATTCAGATTGTCATCGTGTAGTGTATCTGAGTTGGAACCACAATCGACATTATCCAGTGACATAACATTGACTTCGTCGGCAATGTCGTTATTGTTATATTTCTGTGCAATCTGTACTTCACCGTGACTGGTCCAACATGTATACCTTATTGTTATATTTCTCGCAGTCAATACATGTAACACCCCATTTTCATAGCTTGGTGCTAATGTAAAATTTCAAGCTTATGTTAATAAAATTAAAAGAATTTATTCTCCATTGGATTTCCTCTTTGCTTTTCAACAAGAAAGTCCAAGGTGTGTTTAAATATTTTGGAATGAAAACCTTATTTTGTTTCCCAAAGGGACATCTCAAATGATCTTTTAAAATCTAGAATTTAAAGTTCACCTCAAAGATTAGAAGTTAAAAAAAATAACAATAATAATAATTAAAATTATATATATATAAATATAAATATATATGTATATATATTAAAAACCCGGTTTTCTGGCCGCTTATCTCTCCTTCCGTCGATCACGACCACCCATTCCTCTCTCGCCGCACCTTCTTCTTCCTCTGCCGCGCCCCTTCCTCCTCTGTCTCGCCGCCGCTTGTCGTCTTCCGCCACCCACCGCGCCGACCAATAAATGCGGCGACAACCTCGCCTTCAGCGCCGCCCTCGCCAAGACACCGGTAGTGGCAGACCTCGGGCTCGCCTCCCCGCCCTCGCCTTCAGCGCCACCGTGGCCTGGCCTTTGCCCGCACGTCCTCGCCATCTGTCGTTGCCGGCTGGGGAGTAGCAGCTGCGGTGTTGTCGCGTCCCTGGTCACCTCTAGCACGTCTCCCGCACGCTTCACCTTTTCGCCCGACCGCCGTGGTACGCCTCTACCGCCCCGTCCTGTGGCCGCACGGCGATGACGCCCGCACGCACAGCACCCCGCCTTGCCCCCCCGGCGTCTTCCCCCTCCTTCCTCGGCGCTATAAAAGGCGCCAATGCCTCCCTGCAACACGCCACCGAAACCCGTCGGAGAACCCCTCTCCGCTCCCTCTGCTGCGAGAGGTCCTCCGGCAATTACCGCCGCCGACGCCCCTCGGTTGACGTCAGGACCCATTGGGCCTCTCCCCGAGCTCGTCATTACCCCCTCTTTCTCCTCCCCCGCCTAATCGGCTTTTCCTCCCCTGCAGGCCGCCGGCGAGCTCCTTCTTCGTCGACTCCTGCGCCGGACCTCCTCGGTGAACCGTCGCACCCCGGGCCGATTCCTCGCACCTGGAGCATCGCCCGGACGCCACGAACTTCGTCCCCACCTCGCCGAACCCTGTCTCCCTCCCCGATGAGCCGGCAACATCGACCTCCTCGCCGTCGCGACCTCCCTCGCCGCCAGGCCGCCCTGCTCCACCTCGACCTCGACTAGCGCTCCAGGTGAGACCACGGAGGCCTGTAGATGCTCCACCCCCGAGGAATTGAACCCTCATCGGCCGAGCCGCCGCCGCCCTTCTTCCCCTGTTTCGGCCGCCGTCGCGCTCGTCGCCGGTCGTCGCCCGGCCGATTCACTTGTCCCCAAGGTGCGCGTAGGGTGGATGACCCATTTTGGCCGGCGCCGCCGCGCCTCCGGGCCCTCTCCGCCGCCGGCCGGCTCCGCCTCCCCTGCTTCTCAAAACCCAAAAATCTGCTAAACCTGTTTGGGCGGGTGGTAAGAACGGTGGGTGTGGATGTAACACAAGGGTTGTGGAATGAACCGTCCAGACAAATTAAGGACTTAATCCTGTGTGGACCCTCCGTGTATAACAGTACAACCACAAGCTGGCATATTGTAGGCTTGGCTAAATAATTTACTGAACACTCTAGTCATTTCACGGAGAAAGTGTGTAGGTGGGTAATAAAAGCCCCACTTGGAACGGGACACCGGATGTAGGTGACGTCGCCTAGGGTAGCGTATGTGGAGAGTGGAGTCCGACTGCACTAACCTATGGTAGACATCCCACACAACCTATGGAAGTAACCCCATAGGAGTGATATACTAGAGTGCGAGGTATTGTAAAGGCCTCGTGATATTTTCTCGATCTGCATGTCTAAGGCATCATGTAGAACTATCGAGACGATTATCTCTTGTGGGTAAAGATGTACAGTCTCTGCAGAGTATATACAACTATTCGAATAGCTGTGCCCACGGTCAAGGGCAGACATGGAAATCTTCCTCGAGTTAGTTCTATTTCAAAAATTTTGAGGTTGGGAATAAAAATCTGTTAGGTGGATGTAACCTGACTTTGATAAATTTTCCTGAGGGACGTACTCCAGTGTTGGTACTAGGTTGGATGTAACATTCTTAGTAAAAGTAAGCATTGGTGGATGGAACCTACCTTGTTATAAATTATTGCACACCTTTAAATTATCCAATCATGAGTTCTTGAAAAATGCTAGATCATAGGGACTTTTATGATATGATATTTCCAAGAACCGCTTAAAGCAAATAAAAGAACCCAAGCCATCCTTGTTTAGCCTTGCATCTAAATTTATATGCATTCTGTGTGTTGGCTCGCGGAGCACGGTTGTTTGTGCTCACCTCGCTCTTAACCCCCCCATTCAGAAACTGAGAACCAAGTGCACTATGCCTACCATGAGGATCAGGATGCCGAAGGCAATGAAGATGCTGGATATTAGGATAGGCTTCGGTAGTCCTGCCTCTCGCCTCAGTCCGGATGACCAGGCTAGTTTTGGTGGGTGCATCCGTTATTAGTCAGGTGCCTGATTAATAGCGGGGGTACTCAAGTCGACCCAGTCGCTTGCCTGTGGCGAGTTGTGCCCCTACGCTTATGTACGCTTCTGCTTCCGTTCTTTATGTATTGTAAGACATTTGGCCTGATGGCCCTACTGTAACCTCGACCCGACGTGGTCTATTTGAACTCTGATATTGTAATGTATGGTTCGTTATGTATGAAATGATGCAGCATTGTATCTGTGAGCATTATCTACTGATCCAGGGAATAATGCAGTGCTATCACAGAGGATTCTAGGTTTTTAAACTTGGGGTCCGACAGAGCTGGTATCAGAGCATACGACTGTAGAAACCTTAGCTAAACTGGTCACGATTTAGGGTTTGAGTCCTAATTGCGAAAACAATCTATAAAAGAAATATATAGTATAATACTGCCATACTTAATTCTCTATACTCACCGAAAATTTCTTTTGTATTGTCATCTGTTCTAATCTATTGGTGTTCAAAATTTTAGATGGCCGGAGCTACACCAGTTGGTCCGTGGGATCACTTCTCCCATGGGGACAGCGAAGGAGGATTTGTTGAGATCCTGCGGCAGTTGCTGCGGTGTCTCGGCTACAGCCGCCCGCCCGTTTTCAGAGGCAAGAGAGTCCACATCCACAGCATGGATATGTGGACCATGGAGGTCTTCATCTACGCGCGAGATAGTGCCAAGGAGCTCCACTCCCACACTATCCAAGCCGAGCCTCCACGGATGTACCTCATCGACGCCATTCAGGACGTGGCACGTCTTGCCGTGGCTCACCTATGCCAAGTGCACGGGGAGGCGGCTGCGGCGATCGCCGCCGCCTACTCACCTCGCGATTCGCCAGGGGCAATTCTTTCCAGACCGCCTCGACCACAGGGTGGACAACCCCCAGCTATCTCACCAAATCCAGCTGACGCAGGCAATGTCAGTGTCCTATGCCTTTGCCATGCAGGAGATTGGGCATCTACGCATCCTCCTGACCGCAAGACTGCAGCAATCGGACGTCCTCAAGACACTCAGCGCTACGATCGCCTTTCAGCGGCAGGGCGAGAGGCTCGCTGCCGAGGCTGGGCTTGAGCGCCTTCGAGCGTGGCAGCCTACCCACCGCTCTGATGTCAACTCCGCACCGTGCCAACCCGGCACCGGCCCGGCTCCGGCACGATGCGGCTTCGCCCTAATATCGGCTCCGGCCCCCACCCCGTAGGCACGGTGTCGCCCAAAGACCGGCTTGCCCAAAGACTACTATGGTTCAACGCCAGGGACCTCGCCCCCGACTGACGGCGCGCATAAGCATGCGCCCACCGCCCAATGGCACCCTCGCAGAGCCCAGCAGGGGACGTCGCTCGTCTCGCTCCTGTCCCACCAATGACGGGTCAAGCCCTTCTCGGTCGCGTTCTCGCTCCCGATCCCCCAGTATCATCTCCTGTTCCCGCTTCCCAGGATATTGTGTCTTCTGCGGCCTGAACCACTCCCCATCTCCGGAGGTGTAGACTGTTATAGGTTAGACAGTAGTATGTCTAGGCAGTCTCTTGTTGGTGTGCACGCACACTTTCCCCAGATGTACCCCCCCTTATGTACCCAGTTAGTAGACGTTGTGTATTCGGTGTCGTGACTTGTTGTAAGCTCTGCATACTGTGTCTACCGTCATGTAACACCTAACCCCCCCAATGTAATGAACTACTGTAGGCATAACGCCTTGTGTTTTATCGTATTTCTTTTGTGTAGTTTTCTGTTGTGCTATTAAGGGGGCCAACAAACCCTCATATATGTTTTTCTCCCCTTCCTTTTGTCTCTAAAAAGACTTTAGTTCGATCCAGATGGCTCCCAGGAGGACTGTTGCCCGTGGTAGGCGTCGAGCTCCAAGAGCCGTAGCCCGTGGGAGAGGCAGAGGCCGTGGATTAAACTTGCCACCACCACCACCAGCATCACCAACCATGGAACAAGTGTTGGCACAGCAAACCCAGATCCTTCAGGCAATGCTCGCCGGCCAGCAAACCGGTGCAACTAGCCGCAACTCCAATTATCTGACTTTTTGAGGACCCGACCAGTGACCTTCGCTGCAGCAAATGAGCCCGTAGAAGCCGAAGATTGGTTACGTGACACTGAGAAAAAGCTTAAACTTGCCCGTTGCACTAACGAGGACAAGGTAGACTTTGCCACTCACCAACTTAAGGGTGCCGCGGCAGCGTGGTGGGAAAACTACCTCGCTTGTCGTGGAAAGAAGAATCCCTTAGGCAACAGTTCAGATGAAGAGGAAGAATCAGGAGAGGAAGGAGAAGAAGCGGAAGGAGTAGAAGTTGAAGACCCAACAGAAGCTCAGCAGGAAGAGCAGGGAAGCGGAGGAAATCACAATGAAGAGGAAGCAGAATCTGTGACAAACGAGTCCGCCATAACCTGGGCTGGATTCAAGACTGCCTTTCGGCAAAACTTTATCCTAGCAGGCATCATGAGATTGAAAAAGAACGAATTTAGAAACTTGAAGCAAGGCAATATGTCCGTCTCGGAGTACCTCACACGGTTCAACCAGCTAGCTCGCTACGCCTTGAGGGACGTAGCCAAAAGAGAAGAGAAGATTGATCGATTCTTGGAAGGGATGCATGAAGAGATGAGGGCTGAACTAATTTTGCACGACTATCCCAGTTTCCATCACTTGGTAAATAAGGCTCTAGTCCTGGAAAATGAAAGGAAAATCCTAGAAGCCAGTAGGAAGAGGAAGTGGACAGCTCCAAGGCCACAGGCGTTTCAGATCAAACCAAGATACTGAGGCGACTCATCTTTTCACCAGGTGGCAACACTAGCACCTAGGACTTCATTCCAAGCACCACGCCCAAGCAACGGTGGAATTCAGGTGTCCCGCCCCATAGGACAGTCTTCCACAACCAACCCAGTTGCAAACCTCCACTGTTTCAGCTGCGGAGCCAAGGGGCATTTCACCAACAAATGCCCAGATCGCTAAGCCACTCCAGGGAAGTTCAATCCGGGAGTCTCTTCATCCCGAATTCAATCGTCAGCATCCAACAAGGCTTATCAGGCACCTCAAGCATCTCGGACAGCATCAGCTCCACACCTTGGTCGTGTCAACCATGTCACAGCAGAAGATGCTCAGGACGCCACTGGAGTGCTTATGGGTACGTTCTCTGTTAAGTCAATACCCGCACGGGTTCTGTTTGACTCCGGTGCTTCGCATTCATTTATCTCTGGGGAATTTGTTGAAAGAATTAAGCTGCCAACCTTTAGATTAAGGAGACCTGTGGTGCTTAGTTCCCTCAGAGGACGCTTAATCGCTACTCTAGTCGACCCTAGGGTAGGAGTCACCATGGAGGATTATGATTTCAAGAGACCTTTTGGTCTTGCCATCTCAGACTTTGGACATTATCCTAGGGATGGACTGGCTAGCTAAGAATCAAGGATTGATAGACTGTGCAAATAGGGAGGTAGTACTTATCAAAGCCTCTGGAAAGAAAGTAAAAGTAAGTGTGGATCGCCCCTCTTCGGGACGCGAAATCCATCACCTCGATGTAAAGACATTAGAAGAAACACCGGTAGTTCGGGATCACCCAGAAGTCTTCCTAGAAGAACTACCAGGCATGCCGCCAGATAGGGAGATAGAATTTGTGATCAACCTAAAGCCTGGGACGGCCCCAATTGCAAAAAGACCATACCGAATGGCAGTAGATGAACTTGAGGAACTAAAAAGTCAAATTGAGGATCTCCAAACCAAAGGATTTATTAGACCTAGCTCATCCCCATGGGGTTCCCCCGTGCTATTTGTCAAAAAGAAAGATGGCACCGCCCGATTATGCGTGGATTATAGAGCCCTCAATGAAGTAACCATCAAGAACAAGTACCCCTTGCCTCGAATAGATGACCTGTTCGACTAGCTATCCGGAGCTACCGTCTTCTATAAAATAGACTTAAGGTCAGGGTACCATCAGCTCAAGATCAGGGCAGAAGATGTTCCTAAGACAGCATTTACCACACGGTATGGCCTATTTGAATTTACGGTCATGTTGTTTGGGTTGACCAATGCCCCAACCTATTTCATGAAACTGATGAATAAAGTCTTTATGGAATGTTTGGATAAATTTGTAGTCGTATTCATAGACGACATCCTGATCTACTCCAAGACTGCCAAAGAACATGAGGGACACCTCCGGGTGGTCCTCGAGACACTTAAGAGGCACCAGTTGTACGCCAAGTACATCAAGTGTGAATTCTGGTTACATGAAATTAGTTTCCTTGGGCACATCGTATCTGCTGGAGGAGTAGCATCGATCCTCCAAGGTGGGCAGTTCTAGAGTGGAAGCAACCCACCTCACCACCAAGTGCGTAGTTTTCTGGGTTTAGCCGGATACTACCGACGCTTCATAGAAGGTTTTTCCAAGATATCCAGATCAATGACAAGCCTACTCAAGAAAGAGAAGAAGTATGAGTGGACGGAAGCTTGTGAAAAGAGTTATCAAGAATCAAGAAAGATTGACCACATCCCCATGCTAGTTACGCTGACATACACAAAGATTTCGAAGTGTATTGTGATGCATCGCGCCAAGGCCTGGGCTGTGTGCTCATGCAAGGAGGAAAGGTTGTAGCTTATGCTTCCAGATAGCTCCGTCCCCATGAGGACAATTACCCAACTCATGATTTGGAGCTAGCTTCAGTAGTGCATGCCTTGAAAATTTGGCGACATTACTTGCTTGGGACCCACTGCAACATTTATACGGACCATAAGAGTCTCAAGTACATCTTCACTCAAGCCGACCTCAACCTGAGGCAACGAAGATGGTTGGAGTTAATTAAGGACTATGATTTAGACGTCCACTATCACCCCGGAAAGGCTAATGTGGTAGCCGATGCCCTAAGTCGCAAACCCCACTGCAACAATCTCATGGTGGAAGAATTGCAACCCGAGCTCTGTAGAGAGTTTGAAGCAATTAATCTGGAAATAGTAGAGCATGGTACTCTAGCTGCCATGGAAGTGCACCCAACTCTTGAAGAGCAAATCAAGGCAGCCCAGAAGGGACACCCTGGAGTTCAGAGGTTCCAACGTCTCATGACCCAGGGGAAAGCCCAAAAATTAATAGCAGATGAACAAGGAATTTGATGGTATGGGAAGCGTCTTTTTGTTCCCCACCAGAAAGATCTCAAAGACCTGATCCTCAAAGAAGCCCATAGCTCTGCTTATACTCTCCACCCAGGCAGCACAAAAATGTATCAAGAAATGAAGACCCTGTCTTGGTGGCCTCGTATGAAGAGGGATATCGCCGAGTATGTAGCCTGTTGTGACGTATGCCAGAAGGTCAAGGCGGAACATCAGAAGCCTACCGGACTCCTCCAACCCCTACAGATTCCCCAGTGGAAATGGCAAGAACTGGGAATGGATTTCATAACTGGTTTGCCTCACACCAAATCAGGATATGATTCTATATGGGTAATAGTCGATTGGTTGACTAAAGTTGCCCACTTTATCCTTGTAAAGACCACCTACAAGCGAGACAAACTGGCTGAGTTATACATGGCTCGCGTTATATGTCTATATGGTGTACCTAAGAGGATAGTCTCAGATGGAGGTTCTCAATTCACCTCGCATTTCTGGGCCAGTCTGCATGATGCTTTAGGGACCCATCTTGCGTTCAGTACCGCATACCACCCCCAAACGGATGGGCAGACCGAGAGAATAAATCAAGTTTTGGAGGATATGCTACGAGCCTGTGCTCTGGAGTTCACCTCAGATTGGGAGAAATGTTTACCCTATGCAGAATTTGCCTACAACAATAGCTATCAATCAAGTCTGAAGATGTCACCTTTTGAAGCTCTTTATGGACGAAAATGTAGGACCCCGTTGCACTGGTCAGAAACAGGAGAAGGGTACATTTTTGGACCCGATACTCTGAAGCAGGCAGAAGAAAAAGTTCGCTTAATCAGGGAACGCTTACAAGCTGCTCAATCTAGACAAAAGAGCTACGCCGATAACCGTCGAAGAGAATTGGCATTCCAAGTTGGGGATCATGTGTACCTTAAGGTATCACCCCTCCGAGGAATCCGCAGATTCAAAGTGAAAGGCAAGCTTGCTCCGAGATATTGTAACATCCTGAAAATTTAGAAATTTGAAATATAAATATTTCTGTATTTATTGCTTTATAATTGTTTTGAAAATTAACTTTTAAAGCATTTCTTAAATTATGATTAAGGTTCCAAAAGGCCAAAGAAATAAAGTATTAGAAAACAAAGATGAAAATAGACATAAAGGGTTTTAATGAAGACAAACTCCTCATGAAATTAGGATGAAAAATATATATATACATATACATAAATGCATGTATAAATGAAAGAAATTAAATAAAACAAAAACAAATCGGGGTCAGACCGGCCGGCCCACGGCCAACCGGCCCAACCCCGCGCCGCATCGCCCCCCCCAGTGCCGACACTGTTTTTCTTCTCTCCCCTCCTCCCTCGCTCGCGCCTCACGGGCCGCCCCGCCGCCCGCGCCCGCCGCGCCGCCTCCATGCCCGCCCGCCTCGGCGCCCGCCCGACAAGCGGACACCGCCGCCCGACCGCGCCCTTTTCCTCACGCGCCGCTTTCTGCTGCGCTCGGCTTCCTTCTTCAGCGTGGCGTCCATGCGCTGCCGTCGCCGCGGTTTCTCCCTAAACCGCCCACGCATGCGCCAGCCTGCCTCCCGCCCCCCCTACGCCGCACGCGCCGAAAGGACAAGACGGGAGGCACTCGATCCGGCCCTCCCGCGCACCCATAAAGCTCCCGAGCTTCCTCCGTTCTCCTCGCGCTTTCTTTTCCTCTCCTGCGGTAATTGAACTTCAAAGCCCAAAATCGCCCCGCCGTGTTTCTTCCCATCTCCGTGACCATCCTCCCCGCCGACTCACGCACCCGAGCTCGATTCCAAGCTCATACACCATCTCAGGACCCCACAAACCCATCTCGGCCTCCCAAGACCTCCCACCGGCCGTACCTCGCCGGCCAAGTCCTCCCGGTCACCGCCGCCAGACGCCACCGGACCACCACCGTGCTCCCCGGTCCCCGCCGACCCCTCCATCGGCTTCACCGCAGCTCGAGGATCGCGTTTTGGCCTTCACCAGCATCTTCCCCGACCACCCTCGCCGTCGGCACCGCTGCCCCTCGCCGGCCTCGGCCTCCTCTGCCCAGCCGCTTCCTCGAGCCACCTCAAAAGGGTATATTGCCCTTAAGGGGTAGGCAAAGCCTGCCCCGACCCCTTGGCTAGCGCAGCCGATTCTCTTCCGCCTCCCCCCGGGCTCCCCGGCGCGCGTTCGAGCCCCGCTCTGCGCGCTGGGTTGAGCCTTTTTTTATTTTTCCGCACTGACATGTGGGACCCACTGTCGCCGTGGCGCCGATCGAGGGCCAGCGGCGGACGGGTCCCACTGTCGAGCAAGCCAGCGACAAGTGGGTCCAGAGACCCGATGGGACCCACCTGTCAGTGACCGCACAGAGATGGTACCACCGACAGGAGGACCCCACCTGTCAGAGACACCGCAGGAGTAATAAGAAAAAAATAAAATATGCAAGTGGGTCCCACCTGTCAGAGTTTAATGATTTTTGGGATTTATTTAAACTGAGAACTTTGAAATGTTATAACTTCTTCATTTTAACTCCAAATAGAGTGAGACAAATTTCTAAATTCGTATAAATTCAAGATCTATCCAATGGAACAGAAATCATAATTTTTAGAGTTCATTTGAATTTCTGGTGTTATTTGGATTGATTTGTTGCTTTTCTTTTTATGAAAATTTTCTTTTAGGTTAAATTAGCGTACGAGGCACAAGAAGAGGAAGCAGAGGCAGCAGCAGACCCCAGCACCCAACTCCAAGAACCTTGTGACCAAGGCGAGTTATCACCTTGATCATATTGAACCCAGAATTATGCAAATTAATTCCTTTTAAATTATCCATGTGCATGCCTTATTTCATGTGGTATATTATGATCAGATTTTCAGAATGTAGTTATACACCCATTATTATGCTTGCTAGTATTACCCGTTGAAACATCTTGGTATATGTGAACCTTGTCGCCATAGTAAAACTAGTATAAAATAGATTTCCCCAAATAGAGTATAATGTAGCGAATTGCTTAGTCATGCTAGTTAAACGGGGACACTTAGTTGTCCCGAAAACTCTCACATGCAATATGAAAAATGATTTGGGCAGTCATGGTGGGAATGACTGATGAAAAGTTTGGAACTATTATTTTATGTCCCAAAAATCCCCAAACTTGCTTAGTATCTGGGTGGATGATTTGGGGGCTGGAATGTGGTGCGGTGGGAGCACAAAAGTTATGGAATGTGGTAGAACCACCCAGATAGCTCTAAGGACTGAATCTTGTCATGTTAGCCTGTGTAAAACAATACAACCACATGTCTGTAAAATACAACTTGGCTAAGTAGCGGTATCAAAACTCCCGACTCATCTCACCGATGGTGGATAGACGTGGTTATGCAAGGGCGAGGAGGCCTAAAGGGACACGAGTGTGGGGTGGCGTTCACGGTCGTACTAGCATTGGGGAGTGGAGCCCGCATAATGCTAGTAGCCGTGGTGAACATCCCGTGCAACGTATGGGACCCACCGCAAGTGGGAACAGCCCATAGGGTGAGATGACTAGTGGAACTAGATATTCTGAACAGTCATGTGATAATCTATTTGACCACCTGACCAAGGAATCAGGTGGGGCAATAGGTGGATTATCGCTTGTGGTGAAAGTGTACACACTCTGCAGAGTCAAAAACTATTCGAATAGCCGTGCCCACGGTCATGGGCAGACATGGGATACTTAACTAGATATAGTTACATTTGAAATGATTTGTCAAGGAATGGAAAATAGAGGCGATGGGCGCCCTAGTATGGATTTGGCCGGGTTTTGTCCGGTGGTATGATAAGTGGCTATAATTTGAAAGATGCAATATGGTGCGATTCCATGTAACGGTGGATGGAATCTGTATCGCTATTACAAAGGCTGTACTTCACTTTACCTTTTAAAAGCTGCTAGATCATAGGGATTTTAATTATGATATTCACATGCAATTTTTGGCAAACAACCAAACCCCAGCCTTCCCTTGATCTAGCCTAGCATGTACTTTACTGCATTCTGTGTGGTAACTTGCTGAGCACGGTGGATGGTGTGCTCACACTCGCAATATCAAAAGCAGACAGGACGCAGGTCATTACGATCACGAAGATGCCCCGGTCAAGGAGGAAGGAAACAACGATGAGAATTAGGCGTCGCTATGCGTTTTGGGCCCGCACAAGTTAGACTCTAGGCTGTGTGTGCACATATATCATCTAAGTTTGGGTGATATACAATGCACATGTTTCTACCGCTGCTTCGTGGCGTTGGCTTACTTTTGCTCCGCTGTGATACTTTGATGACTGATAACATTTGGCTTCAGGGCCCCTTTTGTAAACTATTGCCCGACATGGCATAATTCAAGCTATGGTCTATAATATTTGATGTATGCGATGTATGTATGATTCAGCAATGTACTGTGTGCACTAACTACTGATCCAGGGATTAGTGCAATAATCACAAAGGATTTCGGATTGAAAAATCCGGGTCCGACAGAGCTGGTATCAGAGCATACGACTGTAGGGTAAAAGCCTTAGTATGGACGTTAGGAAGGATATAGGATTACTATCTTGCAAAAACATATAAAAAGAGTTTCTAAAAACCATAGCGTATTATTTCTTCTCCTAACCCTTCTTAGTTCTGTTCTATTCAATCTTCATTAAATATTTTAAAATGGTACTAACACTAGAAATTCCTTCTACAGATGGCGGGATATGCAGCGGAGGGCAACTGGGACTTCCTGTCTCATGGCCTCCCCACGGGAGTTCGCTTGACCTTCACTGAGCTTTGCAACACTTGGGCTATAAGGACCAGCCCATGCACCGCGGCCACAAGGCCGTGGCCGGTGGAGTGGAAAGCTGGGTGGTTGAGGTGTTCATCTACGCCAAGACCGAACAGGATCTCCCTCACGTCTTCCGGACCGAGCACACTAGGAGCACCCAGGTAGCGGCCATCTAGGATGCCGCACGCCCGCCATTGCGACTCGCGGCGTATACAAGACCAACTGCAAAGACACGCCATTCTTCTACTTCCCGTCGCGCCAGGAGGGTGCGCAGTACAACGAGACCTACCTGCCGGTTACTGAGGACAACCCGATGCTTACGCATCAGGTTGATCTCACCCGCGCTATGGGCTCGGCTCACACGGCCGCTCTGGAGGAGATCACCACTCTCCGCGCGCACCTCGTCTCCCAGCACACGGAAATGGCACCTCGGGAGCGGCTTGCTCGGTCTTGGCGGGCCTTGGCGGTAGCCAAGGCACAGTGAGCTGCGGCGCAGGCGCGATCACAGCAGGTCCCAGCTCCTGCTGCCACTCCAGCACCCCCGCCGCCCCGCGGGGCCCCGCCAGCGCAAGAAGAGCGTGACGACCTCGGGGCCACGGTCGACCCTGAGCCAAGGAGGGTCACACCGCAGCCACAGCCGCTCACGTTCTGAGACCGACCCCTCCGAGTTTAGCGGCAGTCGGTCCCGCTCCCGATCCGACTTACGACCCCTCCGGCAAAGCGCGGATACATGGAGGAGTAGATCGGATGGTGCGGTACTTGCATGATGTAGCGCAAGTACTAAGGGGTGTATCGTAGCGTGTTGTCCAAGACTCTCTGTATCGTAGTAGCTATCCCGTCGAACTTAAATTAATTATGCTGTAATTGTAAGTCCAGCCTAGAAGCTGGCTATGTGGTGTTTTATCTTATGAAACCGGCCTTGTGTTTAAAGCTGCTTCTGTCGTTTATCTTGTTGGCTTTTATTTGCTGAGTTGGCAGCCTTCTTTTGCTTTGCCTAGCATTAGTGTTAAGTCAATCGTATGTATAATTGTAACTGCAGTTGGCCAGCCAGAGGGTAACTAGGGCCCAGACCCATGCCACCCACAACCAGGCGGAGGTCGACTCCACCCCTGGGGTCTCGCCGACAAGGCGTGGACCGGTGCAAGACCAAGGAGCCGACCTCCCACCCCCACCGACAAATCCACGATGGCACAAGTCATGGCGCGGCAAACCCGATTCTTTGCAAGCCATTATTAATGGGCGACAAGGTGGCTCCGGCGGTCAGGCGACCGGCCGATTTTCAGAGAACCCGGCCCCTCACTTTCTCTTCTGCCGACGAACCTCTCGAAGCCGAGGATTGGCTTCGGGATACTGAAAGGAAACTGCGCCTAGCCAAGTGCGCGGAAGAAGACAAAGTGATATTCGCAGCTCATCAGCTCCAAGGAGCAGCGGCAAACTGGTGGGAAAACTACCTTGCCGCCAGGGGACAAGAAGAGACCTCCACAGACAGCGACATGGAAGCCATACCATGGACAGAATTTAGGACGGCATTCAAGTCCAACTTCATTCCTACCGGAGTAATGCGGATGAAGAAGAACGAGTTTCGTACCCTCAAACAGGGGAACATGTCAGTTAATGAGTACCTTACCGAGTTTCGTACCCTCAAACAGGGGAACATGTCAGTTAACGAGTACCTTACCAAGTTCACACAGCTTGCCCGCTACGCCCCGAGGGACGTAGCAGAGGAGGAGGAGAAAATTGACAGATTCTTTGAGGGTATGAATGAAGAGCTAAGGGTGCAGCTGATCGTCCAAGACTTCCCCAACTTTCATCAACTGGTGAACAAGGCACTGATCCTGGAAAACGAGAAGAAGAACTTGGAGGCCAGCCGTAAGCGCAAGATGGCAGTACAGCGGCCACAAGGAAGGTTTGTCCAAAGGCTCTTCAACAACTCTAACTTCTCAAGGCCGAACCAGTTCAAACCCTCAGCCTCATCGCCTAGTCCCAGTGGCAGTTCAATGCAAGGACGCCAAAATGTTGGCTCAGGTCAGACCACAAGATATAAGTGCTTCAGCTGCGGTGAAAAGGGGCACTTTGCCAATCGATGCCCACACAAACAGAATGCCCCTGTTCGCAGCCAAGCTTCAGCGCCCGGCAAGGGGCCTCAGACATCTCAAGCCAGTAGAAATGCCCCAATGCCCAACCGTGGTAGGGTCAACCATGTCACGGCGGAAGAAGCTGAGGAAGCAGCGGGAGTCCTAATGGGTACGTTCTCTGTCAAGTCAATACCAGCACAAACTCTATTTGATTCAGGAGGTTCACATTCATTTATATCCAAGGGGTATGCTGACAAACTAGGGTTACCTACCTATCCTCTAAAGAGGCCAGTAGTACTTAAGTCACCAGCTGGTGTGATTACCGCTACCTTAGTGTGCCCTGGGGTAACAATTGTCATGGAAAGTGCGACTTTTCCGCAGACCTGATAGTACTAAGTTCCCAGACCCTGGATATTATATTAGGAATGGGTGGTTAGCGGATATAAAGGGTTATAGATCGTGCCTCGGTGATGTGAAGTCGACTAAATGTCTTGGAATGACCATATATGTGAAAGTGGACCGACCATACTGGGGCGTGCGTATATTATTGTGAAGATGTACCCTTAGAGGGAATGTTGGTGGTACAAGACTATCCGGAAGTATTTCCTGAAGATCTACCCGGCATGCCCCTAGATAGAGACCTAGAGTTTGTTATTAATTTGAAGCTGTGTGCCGCCTGTTTCCAAGAGGCCATATAGGATGACGGTGGAAGAACTGGAAGAGTCGAAGACCCAACTCAGGAACTGCAGGAAAAGGGATTTATCAGACCCAGTTCCTCACCTTGGGGATCCCCGGTATTATTTGTAAAGAAGAAGGATGGCACAGCTAGGATGTGTGTGGATTACCGGGCATTAAATGAAGTAACCATCAAGAATAAGTACCCCCTTCCCAGGATCGATGATCTATTTGTCCAACTTGGTGGAGCCACCATCTTCTCTAAAATAGATCTGAGATCGGGTTACCACTGACTGAAAATTAGGGCCGAGGACATACCCAAGACAGCTTTCACCACTAGATATGGACTGTACGAGTTTACGGTCATGTCCTTCGGTCTGACAAATGCACCGACTTACACTCGCAATATCAAAACAGAGACAGGGACGCAGGGTCATTACGATCACGAAGATGCCCCGGTCAAGGAGGAAGGAAACAACGATGAGAATTAGGGCGTCGCTTGCGTTTTTGGGCCCAGACAAGTTAGACTCCAGGCTGTGTGTGCACATATATCATCTAAGTTTTGGTGATATACAATGCACACATTAATGGATTGCGCGAAGGCTACGATAGCAGAAAACAAAACTTTTCTACCGCGCACACAAGAACATCATGCTTAAGGAGGATCATGGATCGTTACCACTAGACGCGCAGTGCAATGAAGAAGAGTTGGAGAAGCCGATCCAACCACGCGTCGAGGTAGTAGTGGAAGTAGTCGATCGTCCCGAACCGATCGTCTCCTCCACGCGATCAACCACACCACGAGCGGATCCAATCAGAGGTTGTTGATGCCGATCAACGCCGCAACGAGCGGCGCCCACCGGTATCCACACGTCCCGGATCGAACGCCGATCGCGAGTGTACCAAAGACTCGCGAGCGACAAGGGTTTGGCTCGGGAGGTGGCGGCGGGGTTTAGCTCGGGATTATCGGATCGTTCCTCCTCCCTCGCCTCCATATATATAGACCTCCTCACTTGGGCCTCGTGGACCGAGGCCCAATAGGAGTCTATCAGGATCTCTATCCGAATTGAGCCCATATCCGAATCACATTCGAATTAGTGTTCCAACCCGTTAAGTGTGCGACCACAGCAGGTTCACGTATACTTGGTCGCGACCCGAAACACCTTTCCGGTCACCGTGTTAATAGCGGCCTCTAGTAAGACATATTAACCCCAAAGTATACGTAAAGATCATATCTAATTTGAACACGTAATGTTCTCATGTACTAATCCCTTTGCCTCACGATATAGATTAAGCTCAAGGTGAGACTGTGTCATCCTCTTAATAGCTCAATCACTCTCTCGATTCCGTGATGGATTATAAACTCGTGATTGACTCCTCAATCACCTTGGCATGGCCATGCACTTTCATAATCCATTACATCGAGGGGCCCGAGATATCTCTCCCACAAGGAGGGCAAATTCTATCTTGATCATTCACATCCCACTACATGTTTCATGGCAAATCCAAAGACTAGTTTTATGACTACCCGATTCACGGAGTAGTGTTTAGTAGTCCCAAAGTAAGCTACTACGCATCTTTGGGAACCATGATGATCTCAAGTCTAAGGATTCCACATAAACACTACTTGAGACTAGCGATGACACATGGAATCTCTGCGGTGTCTCATGGCGGGTCTATCCAACATATGTTCACTAACACATGTCCATATTATTGATTTGGTATCTCCATACCATGATCCATGAGACATGATCATCAATCAATACATATGTCGATCTTTGAATCATATTTGTTCCTCATATGAAATATAATCGGGGATCATTTAGAAATAGCAACATTTTGGCATTAAGAGTCTCATGAATAAGTCACATACTCATTGATCAATAATGATAATGTCTATTTCAAGGAACAAAGCAATGTATCATAAACATAGTATGTGATATATTCAACATCTCCATGTTGCCTCTAGGGCATATCACTGTGATCTCCCACTTGCACTAGAGTCAACCATGTAGGTATCTAATACCCATTGCCCTAGTGTGAGCCTCATGCTTTGGTCGGGAAGCGGCTTTGTCAACAGATCCGCAATGTTCAAATCCGTGTGTACTTTGCATATCTTAACATCGCTCTCTCCACAATCTCGCGGATGAGATGAAATCGCCAGAGAATGTGCTTGGACTTACGGTGCGATCTAGGCTCCTTGGCTTCGCGAATGGCTCCCTTGTTGTCACAAGAGAGGTCCATTGGGTGGAGGCACTAGCCATCACACCAAGCTCGAAACAAATTTCTTGATCCAACGACCTCTTTAGCGACTTGAAGCCGCTATGTACTCGGCACATTGTAGAATCAAGAACCGTCTCTTGCTTGGAACTCTTCCACTCACCGCACCGCCATTCAGCGAGAACACAAATCCAGATTGCGATCTAAAATCATCTTTGTCGGTTTGGAAGCTAGCATCGGTGTAACCATTTACAACGAGCTCTTCCTCACCCCATAGACGAGGAACACATCTTTAGTTCTTCTCAAGTACTTCAAGATGTTCTTTACGATAATCCGATGACTTTCACCGGATCGACCGGTATCTACTTGTAGCACTTAAAGCATCTGAGACATCCGGACGTGTACAAAGCATGGCATACATAATGGATCCAATAGTGAAGCATATGGAATCGCATTCATTTTATCCCGCTCATCGGTGTACTAGGACACCGATTCTTGCTAAGATTTATACCATGTGACATAGGTAGGAAGCCTTTCTTGGAATCACGCATGTTGAAGCTTTTCAACACCTTGTCAATGCACGTATCTTGGCTTAATCCAATCGACCTTTTGATCTATCTCTATAGATCTTGATGCCCAGAATATATGCCTCTCCTAAGTCTTTCATAGAGAAACTATTTTTCAATGAAGACTTATGATTCGACATAGGAATGTCATTTCCGATCAATAATATGTCATCCACATATAAGACCGTAAACACGAGTGCGCTCTCACTAGCCTTTTGTAAACACAAGGCTCTTCTTCATTCTTGATGAAACCAAACCCTTTGATTACTTCATCAAAGCGAATGTTCCAACTCCGAGATGCCTGCTTTAATCCATAAATGGATCTTTGCAGCTTGCATATCTTTCCAGCTGATTGCGAATCGACAAAACCCGTGGGCTGTGTCATGTACACATCCTCACTCGATTTCCATTAAGGAAAGCTGTTTTGACATCCATTGCCATATTTCATAGTCGAAATAAGCGACAATCGCTAGAATGATCCGAATAGACTTTAGCATTGCGACGGCGAAAAAGTTTCAACATAATCAACACCTTGAATTTGTTTGAAACCTTTGGCCACCAATCGCGCTTTATAGATGTGAACATTTCCATCTATGTCTATCTTTTCTTGAAAACCCATTTGCACTCAATGGTTTTAACACCATCGGTGGATCAACCAAGTTCCAAACTTGATTCTGTGCATGGATTCAATTTCGGATCTCATGGCTTCAAGCCATTTCTCAGAGTCTGGTCCCACCATCGCTTCTTCATAGGTCTTAGGCTCATCGTTGTCTAACAACAATATGTCCCGTTGTTGAGTAGTCAAGAACATGTACCTCTCGGTGCACGACGTGACCTCTCGACCACGTGGTGCGGTGTGTCCACAACAGGTTTTCAATAGTTTGTTCATCCTGTTGTGGTTACAGAGGAGCTGAAACGTTTTCGGTGTTTCTCGAATTTCTTCAAGTTGCACCATGCTCCCACTATCCCTTCTTGAGAGAAACTCTTTCTCTAAGAAGACACCATCTTGGGCGACAAACACTTTGCCTTCTTCTTGATTATAGAAGTAATATCCTTTCATTTCCTTAGGATACCCGATAAAGAAGCATTTATCGATTTGGGGTGAGCTTATCGATTGTAAACGTTTTACATAAGTCTCACATCCCAAATCTTAAGAAAAGACAAGCTAGGGCGTTGTCTGTCCACATCTCATATGGTGTCTTTTCATCGATTTTGATGGAACTCATTTAGTGAAAGCGGTACATTTGTGAGCGCACCCCAAAAGACAACGGAAGATCACCGTGGCTCATCATGGAGCGCACCATATCTAATAAGGTGCGATTTCTCGTTCGATACCCCATTCCATTGAGGTGTTCCGGCGGAGTCAATTGTGGAACAATTCCACAATCCTTGAGATGATTACCAAACTCATGGCTCAAATACTCGCCTCCACGATCGGATCGTAGAAACTTGATTGTCTTGCCTAAATGATTTTGCACTTCATTTTGGAATTCTTTGAACTTTTCAAAGGATTGAGACTTATCTTCATCGGTAGATATATCCATATCTACTAAAGTCATCGATAAAAGTTATGAAATCTTGAAAACCACCTCGGTCGTTGAGCTCATTGGTCCACATACATCGAATGTACGAGTGTCAATAAGTCACTTGCCCGTTCACCTTGACCGGTGAAAGGTGCTTTTGTCATCTTGCCAAGTAAACAAGATTCGCATGTCTCAAATGATTCAAAATCAAATGAGTGCGAATACCATCTCTATGGAGCTTCTCCATGCGTTTCTCATTTATGTGACCTAGCGGCAGTGCCAAATAAGCGTGGGATTCAAATCATTTGATCGTTGCCTCTTTGTATTAATGTTATAGACCGATGACTCTTCAAGAGTAAGAACATATAACCCATTCACCAATGGAGTATGACAATAGAACATATCTTTGAAATAAAGAGAACAACCATTGTTCACGGATCTAAAGTCATAACCTTCGCTTGTAAACATGAAGTAGAAATAATGTTCTTGCAAAGAGATGGAACACAATAACAATTATTCAATTCCAAAACTAATCTCGAAGGTAAAGACAATGGCATGGTGCCCAATACCACCATGACAACTTTTGCTCCATTGCCAACGCGAAGATCCACTTCGCTCCTCCTCAAACTTCTACTTCTTCTTAGCCCCGCAACGATTTGCAAATGTGAGCAACCGATCCGGTATCAAATACCCAAGAATCAGTAGATGAAGTAGCAAGATTGATTTCTATAACATTTATACCTGGAGCGGAAGTCGTACTTCCCTTCTTTTCTCAAGATCCTCCAAGTACTTTGGGCGGTTCCTTTTCCAATGTCCCGATTGCTTACATGAGTAGCAATCGCATCGTAAGGTGGCCCTTCTTGACTTGCTTGGCCTTAGAACCGCTCGCGATCTCATCGGGAGCTAACTTTCTTTGACCGCGCCTTTCTTTACATAGGGCTTGCCCTTGCCTTTTCGCATCATCATCACATGATGGCTGCTTTTCTTAATGCTTTCCTCGGCTGATTTTAGCATCCCATGCAACTCACCAAGGTCTTGTCCATGTTGTTCATGTGATAGTTCAGAATGAATGGCTCAAAGCTCGAGGGGAGCGATCAAGAATCACATCAAGAGCCAACTCTTGGCTAAGGGAAAACCAAGCTTTTCCGGACTCTCAATGTAGCCAATCATCTTAATCACATGAGGGTCGACGGATTCCCTTCGCAAGCAGCCTCGCACGCAAACAAGGACTTTGAAGTGTTGAACCTCTCACCCTTGCTTGGTTCTCAAACATACCACGCAACCCCATAATGATATTGTAGGCATCTGTGTTCTCATATTGCTTCAAGCTCGAGAGGACATTGTGGCAAGCATGAGACACTCACATCAAGGTAATCATTCGTTTGCTTCTCATAAGCTTTCCGTGCGACCACGGTAGCATTATCAGGCAAGTCATCAGGATAAGGAGACTCAAGGACATACTCCTTGCGCTCTTGCTTGAGAACAATTCTCAAGTTGCGATACCAATCCAAAAAGTTCGTTCCATTGAGTTTTCTTTCTCAAGAATAGATCGCAAATTAAAAGAACTGGATGCGGCATTAGTTGACATGATCTACAACAAAGAATACGCAAAGTTTAGCACTATGTTTATGTTCATCTTTTATTAAACTATTTAACAAAAGACTCCCACTATGTGTTTTGCAACAAAACTCCCTCTAAGTTACATAGTGGGTCAAGATCCTCATTTCATTAGTTCCTAGTGAGCTTTGGCATCACGGCTAGAAGACTAGTGACATGGGTAAGCAACACCTTGCTAATCACATCCCTATGTGACTCTTGCTTGTTGGGTGACATCAATATGTCCCGGCCCCAACCTATGCCCCAAGGTCCAAAACTGTTTTGATAACCTTGTTAAGTAAACCAATACTATGCATGTGGATGTCCGACATCCACCCTATTAGATCAAGATAGTTGATGGTACCGCGCTTTGGAGACCTACCAAACAATGATCATGATTCTTATAGCGCGACAATTGGAAGGGCATCAAAACAAATTCTTAATTTTCTTGAGAGAAGCTATTCTATCATGAAAAACTAACCCTTAGTTGGTATGGCATGAAAGAATAGTATGACAAGAAATAAACATCACATGCATATAATCACATTATACTGTGAATGGTATGGCATTTTGTATCGTAGTGGTCGCCATCGCCATGGTTCCACGGTGATACTCTTCGCCACACTTCTTGTCCTCTTTGTCATCATGCTTGAAGCCTCCATAGCAAAGAACTAAACTATTACAACTAATAGGTAGCAAAGGAATTACATGAGGAGCTCAAGCATCACAAGTCGACACGCAGTCGTTATACAATTAAAGAACGACCTCAACCCTACTGTGATTAATACGACACACAGTCGCCAAAACACACATGCATCACATATGCATCTATGCCATACCATTCACATCATTCCCTGCAAAAACAAGTTAAGCGTAGAACATATTCTACCGCCCTGACCGCATAGATCGCATCTATGAAATCGCTATGAAAATCTCATCGGGCCGATCAAATCAACCCAAATCCGAGCCATTCAAAATGTCTCAATTTTCATTAGATCAATCACATCAATCATCGCGATCGGTCGCTTGAGGAGACCGCAACACAAGATCTCGATCTGTTGGCTCAATCTCATCGTTCGTCTTGCGCATTAGCCCCGATGGTGTTACCGGTAGGTAGGGGCAAGTCGTATGCGTACATCAAAGAAGGAGCACGAACTAATCTTTTGGCCACATGATGCTATCAACTCATACATATTCCAACCCCTTATGACCGATTGATCTAGTCCGTAATAGATCCAATCTACTACAACCGCATATCAACATATGCGCTGATCCAGATCGCAAACTAAGCAAGATGGCTCTGATACCACTAATGGATTACGCGAAGGCTACGATAGCAGAAAACAAAACTTTTCTACCGCGCACACAAGAACATCATGCTTAAGGAGGATCATGGATCGTTACCACTAGACGCAGCAGCAGCAGCAATGAAGAAGAGTTGGAGAAGCCGATCCAACCACGCGTCGAGGTAGTAGTGGAAGTAGTCGATCGTCCCGAACCGATCGTCTCCTCCACGCGATCAACCACACCACGAGCGGATCCAATCAGAGGTTGTTGATGCCGATCAACGCCGCAACGAGCGGCGCCTCCACGGTATCCACACGCCCGGATCGAACGCCGATCGCGAGTGTACCAAAGACTCATGAGCGACTAGGGTTTGGCTCGGGAGGTGGCGGCGGGGTTTAGCTCGGGATTATCGGATCGTTCCCTCGGCCCTCGCCTCCATATATAGACCTCCTCACTTGGGCCTCGTGGACCGAGGCCCAATAGGAGTCTATCCGGATCTCTATCCGAATTGAGCCTATATCCGAATCACATTGAATTAGTGTTCCAACCCGTTAAGTGTGCGACCACAGGTTCACGTATACTTGGTCGTGACCCGAAACACCTTTCCGGTCACCGTGTTAATAGCGGCCTCTAGTAAGACATATTAACCCCAAAGTATACGTAAAGATCATATCGGTGAACTCGTAATATTCTCATGTACTAATCCTTTGCCTCACGATATAGATTAAGCTCAAGGTGAGACTGTGTCATCCTCTTAATAGCTCAATCACTCTCTCGATTACGTGATGGATTATAAACTCGTGATTGACTCCTCAATCACCTTGGCATGGCCATGCACTTTCATAATCCATTACATCGAGGGGCCCGAGATATCTCTCCCACAAGGAGGGCAAATTCTATCTTGATCATTCACATCTCACTACATGTTTCATGGCAAACCCAAAGACTACTTTTATGACTACCCGATTCACGGAGTAGTGTTTAGTAGTCCCAAAGTAGCTACTACGCATTGGGAACCATGATGATCTCAAGTCTAAGGATTCCACATAAACACTACTTGAGACCAACCGATGACACATGGAATCTCTGCAGTGTCTCATGGCGGGTCTATCTAACATATGTTCACTAACACATGTCCATATTATTGATTTGGTATCTCCATACCATGATCCATGAGACATGATCATCAATCAATACATATCTTGATCTTTGAATCATATTTGTTCCTCATATGAAATATAATCGGGGATCATTTAGAAATAGCAACATTTTGGCATTAAGAGTCTCATGAATAAGTCACATACTCATTGATCAATAATGATAATGTCTATTTCAAGGAACAAAGCAATGTATCATAAACATAGTATGTGATATATTCAACATCTCCATGTTGCCTCTAGGGCATATCACCAACACACATATTTCCCCCAGTCGCTTGCCTGTGGCGTTGGCTTACTTTTGCTCCGCTGTGATACTTTGATGACTGATAACATTTGGCTTCAGGGCCCCTTTTGTAAACTATTGCCCGACGTGGCATAATTCAAGCTATGGTCTGTAATATTTGATGTATGCGATGTATGTATGATTCAGCAATGTCTTGTGTGCACTAACCATCGATCCGAGGATTAGTGCAATAATCACAGAGGATTTCGGATTGAAAAATCCGGGTCCGACAGATATATAGGGCCATTCCCTATTATTGCTAAGTGTGGAGAAGTGGCTTACCGATTGGAGCTACCATCAAGTTTATCCGATGTGCACAGTGTGTTCCATGTTTCTCAACTCAAGAAATGTCTCAGAGTTCCCGAAGAACAGACCTCAGTAGAGACCATCGAGCTGCAAAAAGATCTGTCTTACCCAGAGCATCCAATCAAGATTCTCGACATCATGGAGAAGAAAACCAGACGCCAGACTATTCGCCTCTGCAAGGTCCAATGGAGCAACCACTCCGAGCGAGAGGCAACTTGGGAGCGAGAGGATCAACTCAGAGCCGACTTTCCCTTTCTTTTCTCAAAATAACAGAATCTCGGGGTCGAGATTCAATTTAAGGGGGGTGGGATCTGTAACACCCCATTTTCAAAGCTTGGTGATAATGTAAAATTTCAAGCTTATGTTAATAAAATTAAAAGAATTTATTCTCTGTTGGATTTCCTCTTTGCTTTTCAACAAGAAAGTCCAAGGTGTGTTTAAATATTTTGGAATGAAAACCTTATTTTGTTTCCCAAAGGGACATCTCAAATGATCTTTTAAAATGTAGAATTTAAAGTTCACCTCAAAGATTAGAAGTTAAAATAATAATAATAATAATTAAAATATATATATATACATATAAATATATATATATATATATATATATATTAAAAACCCCCGATTTTTCCTGGCCGCTCATCTCTCCTTCCCGTCGATCACAGCCGCCCATTCCCTCTCTGGCCGCAGCCCCTTCTTCCTCCTGGCCGCAGCGCACCCCTTCCTCCTCTGTCTCGCCGCCGCTCGTCGTCTTCCGCCACCCACCGCGCCGACCAATAAATGTGGCGACAGCCTCGCCTTCAGCGCCGGCCCTCGCTTTTAGCACCCGGCCGTGGCAGACCTCGGGCTCGCCTCCCCGCCCTCGCCTTCAGCGCCGCCGTGGTCTGGCCTCTGCCCGCACGTCCTCGCCATTGATCGTGCTAAACTAGCACACCCACAAGTGAACGGGTTGCCACTGAAATAGTGGCGAGTGTCGTGTTCTCCACAGGGACTAGACTTAGACTAACGGTGCTCAACTATAGCTAGGTCAAACAAAACGGGGGAGAACTAAACTACTCAACGAACTCTAACTAGCACTAACTAAACGACAAATGAACTAGACAATCGAAAGGCGGCGGAACGAACGATTATGCGAATGGACATCGCACGCCGATTCGAACTACACGACGACGACACAAACGACACACGAACTACAACGACTACCGATCGACGAAATAACTAACTACCGAAGCGAGACAGCAGGAGAAAGTCGAGAAGCACAGAGGGAGTCTAGAAGCACGGAGGGAGTCGAGAGAGAACGAGGGAGAGAACGGTCGACAGCTAAGTAGACGACGACGGCACACGACAACACAACAAAGAACTACGAATGCACGCACAACTCAACTACCGACCAACCGCGAGATAGAGGAAAAGGGGGAGATCAAGAAGCAATAGGTGGGTCGAGACAGCAAGGGAAAGGGAAACGATCGCCGGTTCGCTAATCCGCGCAAACAAACACAAGGAGATCAATAGATACTAACACTAACAACTAACATATCATCGAACACATAGACACTAACTCGACATATTGATGCTAATCAATCTATCACATATAACCACAAAGCGAGGCGGGAACAATAGACAACTAACTCTATATTCAATGCCCAACAGATTACGGTGAGGATTCATTGAAATTGCTAAATAATTGCCAATCGAATTAACAACTCACATAAAGAACACAAAACATTGCACATTGCACGGATCACATATCACAATCACGAGCGGGCATAATATCAAATCCACCGATCTCATTCATCACAAAGGCATAATCCAACAATTTAACAAAGGCACAATTAACATGAAGTAATAGTTAATCAAGCAATCATCGAGCAATAAAAGTTAGTAAAAGAGTAAAGGAGAAGGGTTGGAGATAGACCAAGAGCAGGAAGTAGTAGCAGAGGAGGGCTCGGTGAAGTTGAGGCAGCGGAAGAAGTCGTCGGTGTGGGTGGAGAGGATGGAGATACCGGTGAAGAAGGCGGCGGCTGTGGTGGTGGAGATGTCGACGCCGTCGGTGTTGGTGGAGAGATGATGCAGAGCGTCCGCGTCGTGGAGGAGCAGGCGAGAGGAGAGCGGTGGAGCGGTCGCCGTCGGTGCCGGTGCGGTGGTGGAGTAGATGAAGTCGCCGGCGTCAAGGTGGGTGAGGACGCGGAGAGATATGGCGAAGAGGTGAAGAAGAAGGAATGCGCGGTGGATGCGGCGGGCGTGGAAGAGAAGGAGGATGCGGCGATCGAGAAGGAGACGATGAGGTGTGGTCGGATGTGGAGAAGGGGGATCCGACGAAGAAAGGCACCGGGTTGGAGAAGATCCGGTGGAGGGGGAAAGGAGAAGCGATGAGGTCGGCACGGAGGTGGAAGAGATGGGGCGCGCAGGAGGTGCGGCGGGTGGAGAAGGGCAACGGACGGCCGGATGTGGGAGGAAGAGTAGGAAGAGGTGGCGTTGGAGAAGATGCGACGACGAGTCATGGCCGGCTTCGCCGGCGCCGGATCTGGAGGAGGAAGGGGAAGCAAGAAGGCGAAGGGAGAAAGATGAAAGGCCGGGCTCGGGTGGCCGAAGAGCGGTGAGGAAGAGGCGGCGAAGATGGAGAAGTAGTGGGGGCGCACGGGAGTAGGCGGAAGAGGTGGCGCGGTGGACGAGAGTCGGTGGCGGCCGCCGGCGAGATAGCCCGGCCTCGCCGGCGCCGTGGCTGGAGAAGAGGGGGAGGAAGGAGAGTAGAAGGGGAAAAGGGGAGAGGTTAAGAACAATGCCGGGCTCGGTGGAGCTGGGGAAAGAGCAAGCAGGGTGGTGGCGCGTATGTGGAGGAGGCGGTGGGAGAGGTGGCATGGTCGAGTCCGCCGACCCGACCGCGCCAGAGAGAAGAGGAAGGGGACGAGAGCAAACGGGATGAAGGGAGGAAGCAATGGCCGGCTCAGGAAAAATTGCGGCGGCGAGCTAGGGTTATGTGACCGTGTGGGGATTTGGTTGTTTTGTGATTTAGTCCTCCCATTTTCCTCAATTTACGAATAGATCCTTCCCCCCAATGAGTTTTCTTCCGTTCTGGCCCTCTAGAAGTCCGATTTCATCGCGAAAAGATCCTACGCGTCCGTGACGACGTGCACATCTGTACGGAGCAGTCCCGAAATCCAGATTTGTCGTTTTTGCGCCTCGATCGCGCCAGCCTGCAGAAAAATATATAAAAATGTAAAATAGTCCATTTTGACCAATTAATTATAGAAAAACGTGTAAATGATGATAAATGGTTCCAAAATATAAAAAATATGAGGGCAAAATGACGGCTAAATATATCTAAATATGACGCATATCATACCCCCAAGCTTAAAACTTTTACTTGTCCTCAAGTAAATGGCATGATATTATCGAACCCGGACAACAAGTCATTATGATAAAAGACTAGTTTCATACATGTAATAAATCAAAAGGCATACAACAATGTAAAATATGATTATCTAACTTGAGTTTTGAGAACCATCCAAGATGAGAATGAATATTCAAGCAAAGATGTCAAATGATAACTACAACATTTGACCAAATCAAGTTATATTCACAAGTGTCAAAATGCACTAAGTGATCACATGAATCTAACCAAAATTGTAAAGCGTCGGAACTAGGTATAACATCAAGAATGAGCATATCAAAGGGTCATGCTAAGGCATTTGCTATTTGAGACAAAGAGACTAATACTTGCATGATATTTATGAAAAAGCCCACACTTGAGCCATGATACCTAATTTTTGTTGATTTTTAGCAAATTTAAAACACACTTTGGGCACTTGTGCCACTTATTCAAACCTTTGGGCAAACTTTGCCACTTATTCAACACATTTCCGAACCAATGTGACAAAGTCACTTATTTCACACACTCACACATTGCATCACAATTTTCTTTTTACTTTCTTTTCAGTTTTGATTAAGCATCTTTAACCGATTTTCATTAATGCTAAGTAACACGTTTCCTGAGACATGGATACCTAGATAAATCAACCATGTTATTGGCTCAAGATAGGACTACCCCTTTCACAAATTTTACATTCAAGCAAAGTATCAATATCTAAAATAACATATGCCAAAGCATGAGTCTAAGATATAATCATTCAAGAGGCTATGACTAGAACCAATTCAATCCGTAAATGGTTAAAACACATGTGTAACTCGCGATGAATCAAATGCTATAGGATCACAAGGTTTCTAAGCACATCAAGGATAATAAACAATACTCAAGTTTTAATATGATGCCAAGTGACTTAAAACATACAAGAAACTAGTGACAATATGGCTCAATTAAGAAAATTTCGACATGACCTTTCTTGATTAATCATGGCGTGGGCTCACATGGCAAAGATATACAATCAAGCATAACATGAGAGCAATAGCAAAGGTCATATATCGTCAACATAAGCATAAGAATGACCATATATCATCAATTACACAACAATAAGCTCAAATGCTCACAAATATAATACAAACATGCTAGAACGTCATCCATACACATACAAGTCTTCCCCCAAGCTTAAATTGAGCAATGAGTTAGGAATGTGCTTAAGGGGTAAGAAACAGCTCACCGGGCATAATGATGTAGTGGAAGTAGAAAATCATCCCATAGCTTCTCGTATGTACAAGGATGAAGATCTAGCATGGGACCTGAAATAAAAAGAAAGAAAAGAGGAGAAACCAACAAAAACTAATAAAAAGGTATGAAAATAAAAAGATAGAGAGATGTGCTCATTTGGGGGTAGCGAGAGGAGGGCCAAGGACGGGACATGGAAAAGGCACATGTCCGCCCTCCTCATGAAGCAGCATGCCTCGAAATCCACCTGGATCCCAAGGAATATCGACTCGAACCATGTCCGCTCGTAGTCGGTGGCACAAAAGTGTAAGCCTAAAAACAACCTCAAAAATATGGCAAGTATGTGTGATTGGGTTGACACCCTCTAAGTCATCAATAGAATATCCAATCATATAAGTATATCGATAAAGCACATCATGAGGGCTATAGATGAGATGAGCACAATCAGTAGTAGAGTATGTCTCGTCCGAGCCAAGAAAATCAAACCTAAGGTGGTCGGGGAAGAGTTTCCAAACTACCTGAAGTGTAGGTGCAGGAGAATATACGGTAGTAGAAACCTCTAGAGGGGCGATGTCGACGAAGGAAGTAGCTGGTGGTCGATCAATAGAAATATGCTCCTCCTCGACATCGGAAGCAGCCCCCTCATCATCAAGAATGAACAACTCCATCTCAGGCTCAAAGGTCGAATAATCATCTAAGTGGGTGATATCCTCAAAGGTGAATCTCTCCATATCGGTCTCAAGAAGCACATTATCGAGGTCAAAGCAGTGAGAGTCTACCACATCAAATCTCTGTGTCTCAAGCTCGGGCTCATCAATACAAGTATCAAGGTCCATATTGTTGGTGATATGCCCTAGAGGCAACATGGAGATGTTGAATATATCACATACTATGTTTATGATACATTGCTTTGTTCCTTGAAATAGACATTATCATTATTGATCAATGAGTATGTGACTTATTCATGAGACTCTTAATGCCAAAATGTTGCTATTTCTAAATGATCCCTGATTATATTTCATATGAGGAACAAATATGATTCAAAGATCAGCATATGTATTGATTGATGATCATGTCTCATGGATCATGGTATGGAGATACCAAATCAATAATATGGACATGTGTTAGTGAACATATGTTGGATAGACCCGCCATGAGACACCGCAGAGATTCCATGTGTCATCGGTTGGTCTCAAGTAGTGTTTATGTGGAATCCTTAGACTTGAGATCATCATGGTTCCCAAGATGCGTAGTAGCTTACTTTGGGACTACTAAACACTACTCCGTGAATCGGGTAGTCATAAAAGTAGTCTTTGGGTTTGCCATGAAACATGTAGTGGGATGTGAATGATCAAGATAGAATTTGCCCCTCCTTATGGGAGAGATATCTCGGGCCCCTCGATGTAATGGATTATGAAAGTGCATGGCCATGCCAAGGTGATTGAGGAGTCAATCACAAGTTTATAATCCATCACGGAATCGAGAGAGTGATTGAGCTATTAAGAGGATGACACAGGTCTCGCCTTGAGCTTAATCTATATCGTGAGGCAAAGGGATTAGTACATGAGAACATTACGTGTTCACCGATATGATCTTTACGTATACTTTGGGGTTAATATGTCTTACTAGAGGCCGCTATTAACACGGTGACCGGAAAGGTGTTTCTGGGTCGTGACCAAGTATACGTGAACCTACAGGGTCGCACACTTAACGGGTTAGAACACTAATTCGAATGTGATTCGGATATGGGCTCAATTCGGATAGAGATCCGGATAGACTCCTATTAGGCCTCGGTCCACGAGGCCCAAGTGAGGAGGTCTATATATATGGAGGCGAGGGGCTGAGGGAACGGATCTGATAATCCCGAGCTAATCCGTAGCCGCCACCTCCAGAGCCAAACCCTAGCCGCTCGCGAGTGCTGGTACACTCGCGATCGGCGTTCCAGCCCCGGACGTGTGGATACCGGTGGAGACGCTGCTGGTTGCGGCGTTGATCGGATCTGCTCGTGGTGCGGTTGATCGCGTGGAGGAGACGATCGGTTCAGGACGATCGACTACTTCCACTACTACCTCGACAGCGTGGTTGGATCGGCTTCTCCAACTCTTCTTCACTGCTGCTGGCGTCTAGTGGTAACGATCCATGATCCTCCTTAAGCATGATGTTCTTGTGTGCGCGGTAGAAAAGTTTTGTTTTCTGCTATCGTAGCCTTCGCGCGATCCATTACATATATGGTGAGTCCATGGCATCAAAAGTGACTAACTCTAGCTCGGGTCCATCAATAGAAGGATTATCATCAAAGCCAGGCACCTCTAAGGGGATCGGGAGCGTCTCAATGGCACTAAATGAAGATTGTGATGTGGCATGATTGTCCAAGCAACTACTCAATGACTGGAGTGATATCAATGTGCTCACTGCATTCAACTGGCTTTTTATGTCACTAAACCGAGTGTCCACCCTAGTAATATATGATGCCAACATCGCCTCCAACTTGGACATATGATCAGATTGAGGGGTAGGAGGCGGATCTTGAGGTACGTGATAGTCTTTGGTGTGACCAATAAGAAATATCCTGATCTTTATATCTAAAACCCTGCAATGGTATACTAGAAGAAAATGATGAGATATCAGGGTTGTTGTTTCCATATGATGACTGACCGCCAGCCATCCGGGTGATAAGTGTCGGTATGGTTTACTCGGTGAGCAAAGCTCATCCCATAACACTGAGTGGACAAATAACCACTGGCACTCGGTGAATGGCCCGGAAAACCACAAGTCGGCATATAGGAACAAGTGGAGAGCGAACGCCTAATAAAGAACCATACTGATCATGCCCGCTCTCTAACTCAACTCCTCCCTCTAAAACATAGCACTCTAACTGACGAGACAATAGATTTACCTGTTCTTGAAGAGTATCATAAGTAGGAGTGCTCATAAAACCATGAGAATCATAATAGTAAGCCATAGCCTCAATAAGTACCTATATCGATCAACCTACGAGAACGGATACTAAAAGACACAAGAGGAAGAAATGACTAGAGAATGGGTTAGGACGGTAGCAATATATCACAAATATGGACAATGACGAAATAAAAGACAAGTCAGCACAAACACAAGAAAAAGAAAACAAACAACGACCTAGTCTATAGCATAACACTGTCGCTCAAAGCTAGTCCCCGGCAACGGCGCCAATTTCTTGATCGTGCTAAACTAGCACACCCGCAAGTGAACGGGTTGCCACTGAAATAGTGGCGAGTGTCGTGTTCTCCACAGGGACTAGACTTACACTAATGGTGCTCAGCTAAAGCTAGGTCAAACAAAACGGGGGAGAACTAAACTACTCAACGAACTCTAACTAGCACTAACTAAACGACAAATGAACTAGACAATCGAAAGACGACGGAACGAACGATCGTACGAATGGACATCGTACGACCGTTCGAACTACACGACGACGACACAAACGACACACGAACTACAACGACTACCGATCGACGAAATAACTAACTACCGACCGCGAGACAGCAGGAGAAAGTCGAGAAGCACAGAGGGAGTCTAGAAGCACGGAGGGAGTCGAGAGAGAACGAGGGAGAGAACGGTCGACAGCTAAGTAGACGACGACGGCACACGACAACACAACAAAGAACTACGAATGCACGCACAACTCAACTACCGACCAACCGCGAGATAGAGGAAAAGGGGGAGATCGAGAAGCAATAGGTGGGTCGAGACAGCAAGGGAAAGGGAAACGATCGTCGGTTCGCTAATCCGCGCAAACAAACACAAGGAGATCAATAGATACTAACACCGACAACTAACACATCATCGAACACATAGACACTAACTCGACAAAGATATTGATGCTAATCAATCTATCACATATAACCACAAAGCGAGGCGGGAACAATAGACAACTAACTCTATATTCAATGCCCAACAGACACGGTGATCATTCTCGAAATTGCTAAATAATTGCCAAGCTGAATTAACGACTCACATAAAGAACACAAAACATTGCACATTGCACGGATCACATATCACAATCACGGCGGGCATAATATCAAATCCATCGATCTCATTCATCACAAATTGCATAATCCAACAGTTTAACAACAAGACAATTAACATGAAGTAATAGTTAACAAGCAATCAACGAGCAATAAAAGTTAGTAAAAGAGTAAAGGAGAAGGGTCGGAGATAGACCAAGAGCAGGAAGTAGTAGCAGAGGAGGGCTCGGTGAAGTTGAGGCAGCGGAAGAAGTCGTCGGTGTGGGTGGAGAGGATGGAGATACGGTGAAGAAAGGGCTGTGGTGGTGGAGATGTCGGCGCCGTCGGTGTTGGTGGAGAGATGATGCAGAGCGTCCGCGCCGTGGAGGAGCAGGCGAGGGAGAGCGGTGGAGCGGTCGCCGTCGGTGCTTGGTGCGGTGGTGGAGTAGATGAAGTCGCCGCGTCAAGGTGGGTGAGGACGGCGGAGAGATATGGCGAAGAGGTGAAGAAGAAGGAATGCGCGGTGGATGCGGCCGGGCGTGGAAGAGAAGGAGGATGCGCGATCGAGAAGGAGACGATGAGGTGTGGTCGGATGTGGAGAAGGGGATCCGACGAAGAAAGGCACTGTGGTTGGAGAAGATCCGGTGGGGGGAAAGGAGAAGCGAGAGGTCGGCCGGAGGTGGAAGAGATGGAGGCGCGCAGGAGGTGCGGCGGGTGGAGAAGGGCACGGGCGGCGGATGTGGGAGGAAGAGAAGGAAGAGGTGGCGCGTTGGAGAAGATGCGGCGACGAGTATGGCCAAGGCCACGGCCACGGATCTGGAGGAGGAAGGGGGAAGCAAGAAGGCGAAGGGGAGAAAAGATGAAAGGCCGGGCTCGGGTGGCCGAAGAGTGGTGAGGAAGAGGCGGCGTAGATGGAGAAGTAGTGGGGGCGCACGGGAGTAGGCGGAAGAGGTGGCGCGGTGGACGAGAGTCGGTGGTGGCGGCCGGCGAGATAGCCCGACCTCGCGCGGCTGTGGGCGGAGAAGAGGGGAGGAAGGAGAGTAGAAGGGAAAGGGAGAGGTGAAGAACGGTCTGGGCTCGGTGGAGCTGGGGAAAGAGCAAGCAGGGTGGTGGCGCGTATGTGGAGGAGCGGTGGGAGAGGTGGCGCGCGGTCGAGTCCGACCGACCCTCGCCGGCGCCAGAGAAGAGGAAGGGGGAGGAGAGCAAAACGGGGATGAAGGGAGGAAGCAATGGCCGGCTCAGGAAAAATTGCGGCGGCGAGCTAGGGTTATGTGACCGTGTGGGGATTTGGTTGTTTTGTGATTTAGTCCTCCCATTTTCCTCAATTTACGAATAGATCCTTCCCCCCAATGAGTTTTCTTCCGTTCTGGCCCTCTAGAAGTCCGATTTCATCGCGAAAAGATCCTACGCGTCCGTGACGACGTGCACATCTGCACGGAGCGGTCCCAAATCCAGATTTGTCATTTTGCGCCTCGATCGCGCCAGCCTGCAGAAAAATATATAAAAATGTAAAATAGTCTATTTTGAGCAATTAATTATAGAAAAACGTGTAAATGATGATAAATGGTTCCAAAATATAAAAAATATGAGGGCAAAATGACGGCTAAATATATGTAAATATGACGCATATCAGCCGTCTGTCGTTGCCGGCTGGGGAGCAGCAGCTGCGGTGTTGTCTCGTCCGTGGTCACCTCCAGCACGTCTCCCGCACGCTTCACCTTTTCGCCCGACCGCCGTGGTACGCCTCTGCCGCCCCGTCCTGTGGCCGCACGGTGATGACGCCCGCACGCACGGCACCCCGCCTTGCCCCCCCGGCGTCTTCCCCCTCCTTCCTCGGCGCTATAAAAGGCGCCAATGCCTCCCTGCAACACGCCACCGAAACCCATCGGAGAACCCCTCTCCGCCCCCTCTGCCGCGAGAGCTCCTCCGGCAATTACCGCCGCCGACGCCCCTCGGTCGACGTCAGGACCCATTGGGCCTCTCCCCGAGCTCGTCATTACCCCATCTTTCTCCTCCCTCACCTAATCGGCTTTTCCTCCCCTACAGGCCGCCGGCGAGCTCCTTCTTCACCGACTCCTTATTAGTCAGGTGCCTGATTAATAGCGGGGGTACTCAAGTTGACCCAGTTGCTTGCCTGTGGCGAGTTGTGCCCCTACGCTTATGTACGCTTCTGCTTCCGTTCTTTATGTATTGTAAGACATTTGGCCTGATGGCCCTCATCAGAACCTCGACCGACGTGGTCTATTTGAACTCTGATATTGTAATGTATGGTTCGTTATGTATGAAATGATGTAGCATTGTATCTGTGAGCATTATCTACTGATCCAGGGAATAATGCAGTGCTATCACAGAGGATTCCAGGTTTTTAAACTTGGGGTCCGCAGAGTCGGTATCGAGCATACGATCAGAGAAACCTTACCTAAAGCGGTCACGATTTAGGGTTTGAGTCCTAATTGCGAAAACAATCTATAAAAGAAATATATAGTATAATACTGCCATACTTAATTCTCTATACTCACCGAAAATTTCTTTTGTATTGTCATCTGTTCTAATCTATTGGTGTTCAAAATTTTAGATGGCCGGAGCTACACCAGTTGGTCCGTGGGATCACTTCTCCCATGGGGACAGCGAAGGAGGATTTGTTGAGATCCTGCGGCAGTTGCTGCGGTGTCTCGGCTACAGCCGCCCGCCTGTTTTCAGAGGCAAGAGAGTCCACATCCACAGCATGGATATGTGGACCATGGAGGTCTTCATCTACGCGCGAGATAGTGCCAGGGAGCTCCACTCCCACACTATCCAAGCCGAGCCTCCACGGATGTACCTCATCGACGCCATCCAGGACGTGGCATGTCTTGCCGTGGCTCACCTATGCCAAGTGCACGGGGAGCGGCTGCGGCAGTCGCCCTTCACCTACTCACCTCGCATTCGCCAGGGGCAATTCCTTCCAGACCGCCTCGACCACAGGGTGGACAACCCCCAGCTATCTCACCAGATCCAGCTGACGCAGGCAATGTCAGTCTCCTATGCCTTTGCCATGTAGGAGATTGGGCATCTACGCATACATGAGGATTCCAGGTTTTTAAACTTGGGGTCCGACAATACATGAACAGTACATATATTCCACCCCCTTATTCAAAATATCCTCCTTGGCAGCTCTTGTAAAAACAGACATATTATTAATGTACCCTTTACTCACATAGCTCCACACTTGATTAACAATGCATCCAGATTCGATCCTATGCTACGCATATAACAATTTAGTGTTATACATTGAATTAATAAATTAGAATACTTTATATGATTTAAAGTCGCTATATGTAACAAGAATTAATTAAATTTAATTAAGTAGAAATAGATTATGAAATGGCTAAATCCTAAACCCTAAACCATGTTAGATGTAAATAATTTTCTCTACATCAAGCTAGATCTAAACCATCTTCAATTCTTCCTTTACCAAGCTAGATCTAGAATATAATGCAATTAGGAATAAATTACTAACTATAGATAGTCAAGAACAAATGGATTTACAATCCCTCTTCCCAAATTCGGAGTCTCCTTTTACCAAATGGCCTCAAAGCCCCACCTCAAAACAGCAACCTGTGAAAACATATCTATGAGGGTCGCGTATGCAATAAGTGAAATTATCACATATGGTTTTTAATGATATGCACAGGAAGTATCATAGACGGTATTAACAAAAAACCATATGTGATATTTAGTAATATCGCAGACGATTCTTGTTAATAACTCTAAGCATGAACCATCTGTGATATTACCTCTTCACAGACAGTTTTTAGCATAGCCAGTAACACAGACAGTCGCTGAGCCAAAACTGTCTGTGATTATATTTAATACTGATGATTTTGGTCAATCGTTTATGATTAGATATTCAGGGTTATCTTTTTTATAGTAGTGATAATAGTTGAGTAGATTATACTTACACCAAGTACTAGTGCACGAGCTGCCACTACTACAGAAAGGGTCATCACAGACGGTTCAAAAATGTCATCACAGACGGTTTTGTGAACCGTCTGAAATTATGGGTCAGTGATAATCGAAGGTTATCACAGACGGTTGTCGAACCGTCTGTGATATATCAATATCACAGACGGTTTTGAGTTACAAACCGTCTGTGATGTTTCTTTATACCCCTGAATCTATTTCTGTTTATTGGCTAGCCTCAGGAAACGCTAGCCATGCCCTCTGAAACAAGCAGACGAACAAGTATATGTATACATACAATTCAGATCTCAATTCATTTGACAAATATATCACATTTCATTCACAAACATAAGGCATCCATTTCGCAAATGAATTAATTGAAATGAAATAAAATATCCATTAACAAATTCACAATTACAAGTCTTGTGATGGAAGTCTCCATCTGATCTGATGACTTTACTACACAAAAACCAAGCGAACTCTCCTCGAATTTTTGCAAAGTCCAGCTGTTTCAATGCAGATGTAGAGATGGGCGAAGCCTGTCGATAGGAAAATCAGCGCACTTACATATATAACCTGACAAGTATGAAATAAATGTGGGAAGATTGACAAACCTTAGAATTGCTGATCTTCGAGGAATCGAGGAGTAGTCTCATATGGTGGCACACGTAGTATCCACACGTGTTGCCTTGGCCATCGCCGGTGGCACCGCAAAAATAGAATGTGTTAAATCAAAAGGCATTATCGCTAAGTGTTGTATATGATTAATTAATGTGTAGCTAGCGAATACCCAAAATTGCGAGAATGTTTCAAGGGCTTGGCCTCGTCGTCGAGCCACGTGTTTGTTGAATGTATGCGTGAACGACCTTCGTTATTCAAAAAGTTAGATTAGTCATTCGGAAGGAAAAAGAGTACAATGTACAATGTACTTACCTATCGAGTATTTCGCGATAGTGTGTACTTGGATTTGTTTTACTTAAAGAATCAAGGTATATAGCCTTGTTCCATTTTGGTATAATTACAATTAAAATCCAATGGAAGTGCTCATTGTATGGCATAAGAAGAAATTCCTTATCGCGGTGAACCAGCAGTGTTGTTGTAATATAGCTCTCGACGAAGGATGCATCTTCGTTGATGGTATCAATGGCGACCAAGCGTGGGTCTAGAAAACCAATTGGTAATTTCGATGATCTAGCTTCGGTCAGCATGAATCTATATATATACACAGAAAAGCAACAAATTGTGACATATATCGGTATGACGTGAACAGAGACTATGATTGTACAGACTTACGTCGTCAAGATCGAGCAGTGAGGCGTCGAGGCGTTGAGCGTGAAAAGATCAAATATATCGTCAAAGGTCACCACGAAGACACAATCACGAACTTCGTCTTTGAAATGTTCCCGCTTGAATTTGACAATGATACCGAGCGCGTTCGCCTCGGCCTATTAATTTGTTGCATATACCAATTGTGTAATGTTTGGCAACCAAGTCCTAGGGTTACGAGGTGCTCTTGCGGTAATATCATCGGCTTGCCTAGCACGAATTTGCGGGCCAATGGCATGTACGGGGTATCGTCATCATCCTTCATATTTGATTTGCCCTTGCCACTGCCTCGACTGTAGGTCGACTTTATGGTAGACGACCGTAATGGTTCAGACGCTGCAAGTTGCTTTGGTGAGAATAGCACCGTGGAGATAGCACCGGTGCGGTAGCTCGTCAGACCGCCTTGTGGAGATAGCACCGGCGCTTGTAGCTCGGTTCGTCTTTGCCGTTGTGGAGATAGCACCGGCTTGTAGCACTCGTCTTGCCGTTGTGGAGATAACACCCGCTTGTAGCTCGGTTCGTCTTGCCCTACGGTCCGCCACCGGTGAAGAAGCCTCGAGCGAGATGTCGCATTTGGGCCACTGGATGAATGTTCCAATGGCCTGCCCTAGAGTTATGATGTCATTGGGGGCCTTCGGTAGTGGGACGATCTCAAAATTGGCATGCACACCATCCACATTAACTTTTGCGTAGCCTGGCACTAAAGGTTTACCGTGCACCCTGGCCCCGATACTGCATCGATATGCCCGGCCCCAAGCAACAGTACAAGGAACGGAGGCACATCTCACTTGGAGCCCGCATCAGAGGCTCCTACATAACGATACAAAATTAGCTACTCCAATAGGTCTATGAATGGAACAAGCATTGGAGAGATAATAATTTTTACCGGATGTTGTCCACAGGAAATTTGGCCACGCTTTCCGTCGGATTGGATGCGCAACCACTCGAGCGGTTATGCGGGCTAGCTACCACGGAGCGGGGCCTTGACTTTCTGCTTGTTTCCGCACCTCATCTCGATTACATCACCAGCTCACCCATTATCTCCTCTCTAAGAGTTGCCTTGAACTCTTCTCGTAGCCGCTCCTCACACTCGCCTTTGGTTCTCTTCCTACCGATACATTTTGAGTCATCTTAGAAACCATGTTTCCAAGGAACGAAGCCCAAGGCCTCTCAGACGGCCGGGTGCTCCTTGTTTCCAGGGGCCACGGAGAGCATATCATTCTCCCTTGTTCCATGGAATGATCCCAGGGTAGATTCAAAACTCAACTCTTCCTGCAAGAGCACGACATATCATTTCAATTGCATTAAGTTCAAGTAATTACAAGCTACGTGCTTCGATTGATATCTTACCGCACTTTGGGACACTTGCCGGTTTGCGAGTTTGAAAGGAGACGCCCCCGATGTCGTTGTAGATGACCTTGCTCTAATCCAATTTCGAGCGCTCATCCGGATATTGGAAAATGGCGGGCGATGTCTGTTGGGTGCCAAGTCATCCTCCGTCCTTCATCTGCGGGATTTTACCCGCATACCCAGTATGCCAAGTCCGTGGGGTGTGTGTTTTTTGCTTGGAGGGCCTTATGCGCCACACTTGTACTTTTGAAATCTTCAGTTGTCTTCATCGCCTTGAACTCTTCCTATTGTGGTTCCAGGAATGGGTATTTATGAATAGGCGTTTCGTCCGTCTCCACGTATTTCTTGACAAGCGTGCTCTTGAAGTTCTTCCATGCTTTGCACGCCGCTAGGTAGGTTTGTCGTTGCACGGCGTCTTGGTGTTCTTCTGGGATCTCGAACGATGCCAAAATTTCGATCCACAGCTCACGTTTCCGAGTCTCAGGAACGTTCTTCCATGAATTGAATGTGATCTCAATTCGCTCTCGTGCAACTATTCCGATTAGTGTTCGGAATGCGCTTACTGCTTTGTGAGGAAGGAGAGGGACCCCAGATGCATCGACCGCTGTGATGGTAAATCGTCCCTTAGGCTTCTTTGATAGCCCTCTTCCTTGGTGTCTTGATGTTGGAGCGGACGCCTCCGGCGATGGTGTTGAAGAATGCGCGAATGATATGTTGCTCAATTTGTGGGTCTCTAAGGATAAAATAAGAAAGTGATCATATTGAATTGGAAGAGAGGAGAGGAGTAGAGGGGAGGAGAGGCGGCCGGCGAGAGCTATGAAGCAAATGGCACAAACCAGTGTATCAAGTTCATTGAATCCGATACTAGAGTGTACCACTTGCTTCATGCCCTTTGAAGGTCTACCTGGCATATACTATTACTACAAGGTCTCTAAACAAAGTTCTATGTGGCCATACAGGGAAACGCCTTGCTTTTAGTCATGAGCAAATCATAGTACGTATCATATGTTAGATGTGTTTCATTAGAGTTATTAGAAGAGTTACATACACCAAAGAACTAGTCTTTTACACGTTGCATGCATGCATATTAAGTCTGCATGTTTTATACTGCATGGATTGAGTCCTTCCTTGTATTACTTAAGCCATATACTCATCAGCTAGTTGAAAAATAAGTTGAATAGGAGCAAATGTACTCACAAGGTTACGGCCGGTGAGGGCTCGGGGAGGCGACATCCGGCGAGGGCTCGGGGAGGCGGCCGGAGGCGACCGGAGGCGAGCCAAGGACAGCCAGGCATGGAGGCGAGCCGAGCGGCGGTCTTCGAATGCGGACGGCTCGGGAGGCGGCGGCGAGGGCTCGGGAGGCGGCGGCGAGGGCTCGGGAGGCGGGTGGCGGAGACGCCGGGCGTGGAGGCGAGCCGAGCGTCGGTCTTTGAATGCGGAGGGTTCGGTGACAAGACAGATCGGGATTTAGATGTAGAATATAATCTGCAGATACGACGGGAAAACCCTAGCCGGAGATAATTATAGGAGGATTATCACGAGCGGTTCTACACGTAGAACCGCTCAGTGATATCAATATCACGACGGTTATAAGTGTAGAACCGTCGTGATATATCTATCACGCACGGTTCACACTTATAACCGTCTGTGATATTGATATCACAGACGGTTCTACGTGTAGAACCGTCTGCGATAAGCCTTTGACTGTAGTTATTCAGACAAGTACCAACCAGCTGCATTCATGATCAACCACCAACAGCTGCATTCATATACAACACCAACCAACTGAATTCATATACAACACCAACCAGCGGCATTCACACGGTGTATTTCTTTACATATTTTCTCATTCTCAAAATTGACTCTACATCACACATTTTCACATATACATCAGACAAATGCATTGTTATATACATATATGCAAATGCTCACATATATGAAGCTCATTCTCATTGTACTTGCTTATTTTCTTTAAAAATGAGCCCTTCATGATGATCAATGCGTACGTAACTAGTTTCGTCACGTTGTTCATCGTCGACCCTTATGCCATTTCCAAAAGGAGGTAACTCGTCAAATTGATTGTATTCTTCCTCGTCCACTACATTCTCTACTCCGACAATTCTCCTTTTTCCATGAAAAACTACATGGCATTTCTTATTTGCCGGGTCGGTTATATAGAAAACTTGAACAACTTGGTTGGCGAGCACGAATGGTTCGTCTTTGTACCTGACACATTGAGGTCCACAGTAGTGACACCGTACTTGTCAACCTTCACCTGTGGGAGATGCACCCAACAGCAGCGAAATAAGGGGATATTGAAAACCATGTAGTCGAGCTCCCAAATCTCTTCTATGAACCCATAGTACGAGTTTCTCGACCCATCGGTACTGAACGCATCTATGCGGACACCGCTGTTCTGGTTTGTGGTCTTTACATCCTGAGACTGCGTATAGAATGTGTACCCATTTATGTCATATCCTTGCCATGTCACAACTATAAATGTTGGCCCTTTTGCCAACCATGTTAGCATCTCACTTTGCGAGCTCCTAGCGATTTGCTCCTTCAACCATTGGTTGAACTGACTGTTATGTTGCCTCATGATCCAAACATCCGGCCGCTCAGTCATGTGTTGCAAGACCGTGAAATGGGCTTGAGTATACGTGTCCATATCTGCAGTGATTGCTTTCCTTCCGATAGTTCCGATACCCTTCAACCTCCCCTCATGACGAGATTGAGGCACACCTATCGGTTCAATCCGAGCCATATAATCGACACAAAACTCAATGACCTCTTCGCTTTCATAACCTTGGACAATGCTGCTGTAACACCCTAGGACCCACAATGCCCTGGGATGCTACTAAAACTGCTCTACAACTAGCCAATTTACAAGATAAATTAAACTGGCAACATTTAATTTATAGGATAATATAAGCGGAAGCATAATCAACTAGTAAATAACAGAATAATGAGAACAATTTAATATTCATAATCAACTTAACAATAATAACCAAAGGAACATTTCCATGTTCAACATTAATAAGGAGAAACATTGATCAATATGATAACTAAACAAGAACTAGAATTCTTTCTACTCTATTTCAGCATTAAGATTATCATCCAAGTGCATCTGTGCGGTGCCACTCTACCCTTCCCAATGCATGCTCAAGGTCCACCTGTAGGGAGGGGGAAGCAAGGGTGAGATAAAAATCTCAGCAAGCAAACAATTTAACAAGTTATTCAAACTACAAACAATTACACATCATCATTTATAATTCCATACAACTACAACCACAATTCATGTCCATAATTATTAATCACCATAAACTTCCATGAATCATACCTCTTCAATTTCAGATTTAATTGGCATATGAATGCAGTCATTTTATCCACAATTATATGCAAATGAAACATTTAATCTTCCATAACTACAATAGATTAATCATCAACATTTATTCTTCCATAATAACAATGTTTATATCCTCAACCTCAAATTACCATCAATGACAATAAGACATATGTATGATCACATCACTACGTTATTAATTCTCACATCCACAATTGCTATCAACAATTAACACTAGAGAAAAGAATCTCATGCCACAACCTCAACCCTTACCATACACAAGGGACGAATCCCATTCCACGACCACATCCACAATCCTCATACCACAAGTAGCTCACATGAGCCAATTCCACATTACAACTAGAAAGTTGTATATTCCACAAAATAACATCACCACAATATGTTGCATATGTATGCAAATGAATCTTTCCACAATGCAATGCATTTGAATGCTTCATGCTATGCTCCACATCACTCTTGCCGGGCAGGAATTGTAGTTCATCGACACGGCAATATATGATGCTTCCGTATGAAGAGGTGCATCGTACACGGCAATATACGATGTTTGTGCAGACGGATCGCGGCTAAGTGCGGCGACATCCACATATGCAAATGACATGATATGACATGAATGATATGATAATTCATAAATCTCATTAATTCATCCACAAGGAGCATTATCATACTCTCAACATCTCCACATCCACCACATGTTAATTTTATGTCCACATTATATCAATAAGCAAGAATTCCACATATCTACTAGCATAATATCAACATATCAATGTTTGCTATCATCTCCACAATTAAAAATATCATGCAATCATGGCATCATATATCAAATTAAGATAATAATGTAAATTACAAGTAGAAGGAATAACAAGTTAAACGGTAGCAACCACCGCTACGTTCACTTGCCTCAATCCGACGAAGCGAAGACCAACAAAATTCAAGAGCGCTCAGGGACAAGACCACCTGTCCGTAAGATAACTCTCATCACACTACCACAGCATACAAGCATGACATAAATATATAAAACACCGCTAGAAATCCGAACCCGCTCAATCTCTACTCCGCCCAACAAACCAACATAATACCCTCTGCAGCAGTGCTGCTTCACAATTTTGTATCTTTAAAAATATAAATCGAAATACAGCCAATGATACCTCTATGGATTCATGACTTAAAAACCTACAATTTTCATGCAGAACTCCTATTTTTATTCGGTCACAACTAATGGATTGCGCGAAGGCTACGAAAGCAGAAAACAAAAACTTTTCTACCGCGCACACAAGAACATCATGCTTAAGGAGGGATCATGGATCGTTACCACTAGACGCCAGCAGTGAAGAAGAGTTGGAGCCGATCCAACCACGCGTCGAGGTAGTAGTGGAAGTAGTCGATCGTCCCGAACCGATCGTCTCCTCCACGCGATCAACCGCACCACGAGCGATCCAATCAGAGGTTGTTGATGCCGATCAACGCCGCAACAAGCGCGTCTCCACGGTATCCACACGTCCCGAAGCTGGAACGCCGATCGCGAGTGTACCAAAGACTCGCGAGCGGCTAGGGTTTGGCTCGAGGTGGCGCTGTGGTTTAGCTCGGGATATCGGATCGTTCCCTCACCCCCTCGCCTCCATATATAGACCTCCTCACTTGGGCCTCGTGGACCGAGGCCCAATAGGAGTCTATCCGGATCTCTATCCGAATTGAGCCCATATCCGAATCACATTCGAATTAGTGTTCCAACCCGTTAAGTGTGCGACCACAGAGGTTCACGTATACTTGGTCGCGACCGAAACACCTTTCCGGTCACCGTGTTAATAGCGGCCTCTAGTAAGACATATTAACCCCAAAGTATACGTAAAGATTATATCGGTGAACTCGTAATGTTCTCATGTACTAATCCTTTGCCTCACGATATAGATTAAGCTCAAGGCAAGACCCGTGTCATCCTCTTAATAGCTTAATCACTCTCTCGATTCCGTGATGGATTATAAACTCGTGATTGACTCCTCAATCACCTTGGCATGGCCATGCACTTTCATAATCCATTACATCGAGGGGCCCGAGATATCTCTCCCATAAGGAGGGCAAATTCTATCTTGATCATTCACATCCCACTACATGTTTCATGGCAAACCCAAAGACTACTTTTATGACTACCCGATTCACGGAGTAGTGTTTAGTAGTCCCAAAGTAGCTACTACGCATCTTGGGAACCATGATGATCTCAAGTCTAAGGATTCCACATAAACACTACTTGAGACCAACCGATGACACATGGAATCTCTGCAGTGTCTCATGGCGGGTCTATCCAACATATGTTCACTAACACATGTCCATATTATTGATTTGGTATCTCCATACCATGATCCATGAGACATGATCATCAATCAATACATATCTTGATCTTTGAATCATATTTGTTCCTCATATGAAATATAATCGGGATCATTTAGAAATAGCAACATTTTGGCATTAAGAGTCTCATGAATAAGTCACATACTCATTGATCAATAATGATAATGTCTATTTCAAGGAACAAAGCAATGTATCATAAACATAGTATGTGATATATTCAACATCTCCATGTTGCCTCTAGGGCATATCACCATGATCTCCCACTTGCACTAGAGTCAACCATGTAGGTATCTAATACCCATTGCCCTAGTGTGAGCCTCATGCTTTGGCGGGAAGCGGCTTTGTCAACGGATCCGCAATGTTCAAATCCGTGTGTACTTTGCATATCTTAACATCGCTCTCCATAATCTCGCGGATGAGATGAAATCGCCGAGAATGTGCTTGGACTTACAGTGCGATCTAGGCTCCTTGACTTGCATGAATGGCTCCTTGTTGTCACAAGAGAGGTCCATTGGGTGGAGGCACTAGCCATCACACCAAGCTCGAAACAAATTTCTTGATCCAAACAAACCTCTTTAGCGACTTGAAGCCGCTATGTACTCGGCTCATTGTAGAATCAAGAACTGCCTCCGCTTGAACTCTTCCACCACCGACCGCCATTCGTGCGAGAACACAAACCCGATTGCGATCTAAAATCATCTTTGTCGGTTTGGAAGCTAGCATCGGTGTAACCATTTACAACGAGCTCTTCCTCACCCCATAGACGAGGAACACATCTTTAGTTCTTCTCAAGTACTTCAAGATGTTCTTTACGGTAATCCGTTGACTTTCACCGGATCGACCGTATCTACCGTAGCACTTAAAGCATACGAGACATCCGGACGATGTACAAAGCATGGCATACATAATGGATCCAATAGTGAAGCATATGGAATCGCATTCATTTTATCCCGCTCATCGGTGTACTAGGACACCGATTCTTGCTAAGATTTATACCATGTGACATAGGTAGGAAGCCTTTCTTGGAATCTGCATGTTGAACCTTTTCAACACCTTGTCAATGTACGTATCTTGGCTTAATCCAATCGACCTTTTGATCTATCTCTATAGATCTTGATGCCCAAAATATATGCCGCCTCCTAAGTCTTTCATAGAGAAACTACTTTTCAATGAAGACTTAATGATTCGACATAGGAATGTCATTCCGATCAATAATATGTCATCCACATATAAGACCAGAAACACGAGTGCGCTCCCACTAGCCTTTTTGTAAACACAAGGCTCTTCTTCGTTCTTGATGAAACCAAACCCTTTGATTACTTCATCAAAACGAATGTTCCAACTCCGAGATGCCTGCTTTAATCCATAAATGGATCTTTGCAGCTTGCATATCTTTCTAGCTAATTGCGGATCGACAAAACCTGTGGGCTGTGTCATGTACACATCCTCACTCAGATTTCCATTAAGGAAAGCTGTTTTGACATCCATTTGCCATATTTCATAGTCGAAATAAGCGACAATCGCTAGAATGATCCGAATAGACTTTAGCATTGCGACGGCGAAAAAGTTTCATCATAATCAACACCTTGAATTTGTTTGAAACCTTTGGCCACCAATCGTGCTTTATAGATGTGAACATTTCCATCTATGTCTATCTTTTCTTGAAAACCCATTTGCACTCAATGGTTTTAACACCATCGGTGGATCAACCAAGTTCCAAACTTGATTCTCGTGCATGGATTAAATTTCGGATCTCATGGCTTCAAGCCATTTCTCAGAGTCTGGTCCCACCATCGCTTCTTCATAGGTCTTAGGGTCATCGTTGTCTAACAACAATATATCCCGTTGTTGAGTAGTCAAGAACATGTACCTCTCAGGTACACGACGTGACCTCTCTAACCTACGTGGTGCCGGTGTGTCCACAACAGGTTCTTCAACAGTTTGTTCATCCTGTTGTGGTTCTGTAGGAGCTGAAACGTTTTCAGGTGTTTCTCGAATTTCTTCAAGTTGCACCATGCTCCCACTATCCCTTCTTGAGAGAAACTCTTTCTAAGAAGACACCATGCCAAGCGACAAACACTTTGCCTTCTTCTTGATTATAGAAGTAATATCCTTTTGTTTCCTTAGGATACCCGATAAAGAAGCATTTATCGATTTAGGACCGAGCTTATCGATTGTAAACGTTTTACATAAGTCTCACATCCCCAAATCTTAAGAAAAGACAAGCTAGGACGTTGTCTGTCCACATCTCATATGGTGTCTTTTCTCACGATTTTGATGGAACTCGCTTAGTGTGAAAGCGGTGTTTCAAGAGCGCACCCCAAAAGACAACGGAAGATCACGTGGCTCATCATGGAGCGCACCATATCTAATAAGGTGCGATTTCTCGTTCGATACCCCATTCCATTGAGGTGTTCCAAGTGAGTCAATTGTGGAACAATTCCACAATCCTTGAGATGATTACCAAACTCATGGCTCAAATACTCGCCTCCACGATCGATCGTAGAAACTTGATTGTCTTGCCTAAATGATTTTGCACTTCATTTTGGAATTCTTTGAACTTTTCAAAGGATTCGGACTTATCTTCATCGGTAGATATATCCATATCTACTAAAGTCATCGAGAAAGTTATGAAGCATCGAAAACCACCTCGGTCGTTGAGCTCATTGGTCCACATACATCGAATGTACGAGTGCCAATAAGTCACTTGCCCGCTCACCTTGACCGGTGAAAGGTGCTTTTGTCATCTTGCCAAGTAAACAAGATTCGCATGTCTCAAATGATTCAAAATCAAATGAGTGCGAATACCATCTCTATGGAGCTTCTCCATGCGTTTCTCATTTATGTGACCCAAGCGGCAGTGCCAAATAAACGTGGGATTCAAATCATTCGATCGTTGCCTCTTTGTATTAATGTTATAGACCGATGACTCTTGAAGAGTAAGAACATATAACCCATTCACCAATGGAGTATGACAATAGAACATATCTTTGAAATAAAGAGAACAACCATTGTTCACAGATCTAAAGTCATAACCTTCGCTTGTAAACATGAAGCGAAATAATGTTCTTGGAAAGAGATGGAACACAATAACAATTATTCAATTCCAAAACTAATCTCGAAGGTAAAGACAATGGCATGGTGCCAACACCACCGCAGACAACTTTTGCTCCATTGCCAACGCGAAGATCCACTTCGCTCCTCCTCAAACTTCTACTTCTTCTTAGCCCCGCAACGATTTGCAAATGTGAGCAACCGATCCGGTATCAAATACCCAAGAATCGATAGATGAAGTAGCAAGATTGATTTCTATAACATTTATACCGGAGCGAAGTCGTACTTCCTTCTTTTCTCAAGATCCTCCAAGTACTTTGGGCGTTCCTTTTCCAATGTCCCGATTGCTTACGTAGTAGCAATCGCATCGAGAGCAGGCCCTTCTTGACTTGCTTGGCCTTAGAACCGCTCGCGATCTCATCGGAGCTAACTTTCTTTGACCGCGCCTTTCTTTACATAGGGCTTGCCCTGCCTTTCGCATCATCATCACATGATGGCTGCTTTTCTTAATGCTTTCCTCGGCTGATTTTAGCATCCCATGCAACTCACCAAGGTCTTGTCCATGTTGTTCATGTGATAGTTCGAATGAATGGCTCAAGCTCGAGGGGAGCGATCAAGAATCACATCGTAGCCAACTCTTGGCTAAGGGGAAAACCAAGCTTTTCCGGACTCTCAATGTAGCCAATCATCTTAATCACATGAGGGTCGACGGATTCCCTTCGCAAGCTCGCACGCAAACAAGGACTTTGAAGTGTTGAACCTCTCACCTTGCTTGGTTCTCAAACATACCACGCAACCCCACAATGATATTGTAGGCATCTGTGTTCTCATATTGCTTCAAGCTCAGAGGACATTGTGGCAAGCATGAGACACTCACATCAAGGTAATCATTCGCTTGCTTCTCATAAGCTTTCGTGCAGCCACAGTAGCATTATCGTGCAAGTCATCGGGATAAGGAGACTCAAGGACATGCTCCTTGCGCTCTTGCTTGAGAACAATTCTCGTGTTGCGATACCAATCCAAAAGTTCGTTCCATTGAGTTTTCTTTCTCAAGAATAGATCGCAAATTAAAAGAACTGGATGCGGCATTAGTTGACATGATCTACAACAAAGAATATGCAAAGTTTAGCACTATGTTCATGTTTGATCTTCCATTAAACAATTTAACAAAAGATACTCCCACTATATGTTTTGTAATCGTCTTCCCTCTAACGACATATAGTGGTCAAGATCCATGTTCATCTAAGTTCTAGTGAGCTTTGGCATCACTGCTAGAAACCTAGTGACATAGGTAAGCAACACTTGCTAATCACATCTTATGTGACTCTTGTTTTGTTGGGTGGCATCCAATGCCCCGGCTCCCAACACCATGCCCCAAGGCCCAAATCTAATTTGATAGCCTTGTCAAGTAAACCAATACTATGCATGTGGATGTCCGACATCCACCCTATTAGATCAAGATAGTTGATGGTACTCTGCTTTGGCAGACCTACCAAACAATGATCATGATTCTTATAGGCGCAGCAATTGGAAGGGCATCAAAACAAATTCTTAATTTTTTTCTTGAGAGAAGCTATTCTATCATGAAAAACTAACCCTTAGTTGGTATGGCATGAAAGAATAGTATGACAAGAAATAAACATCACATGCATATAATCACATTATACTGTGAATGGTATGGCATTTTGTATCGTAGTGGTCGCCATCGCCATGGTTCCACGGTGATATTCTTCGCCACACTTCTTGTCCTCTTTGTCATCATGCTTGAAGCCTCCATAGCAAAGAACTAAACTATTACAACTAATAGGTAGCAAATGAATTACATGAGGAGCTCAAGCATCACAATTAAAGAACAGCCTCAACCCGGCTGTGATTAATACGACACACAGGCCGCCAAAACACACATGCATCACATATGCATCTATGCCATACCATTCACATCATTCCCTGCAAAAACAAGTTAAGCGTAGAACATATTCTACCGCCCTGACATGAATGTGTTTCTATAACCTCACGGAATTACATAGATCGCATCTATGAAATCGCTATGAAAATCTCATCGGGCCGATCAAATCAACCCAAATCCGAGCCATTCAAAATGTCTCAATTTTCATTAGATCAATCACATCAATCATCGCGATCGGTATGCTTGAGGAGACCGCAACACAAGACCTCGATCTGTTGTCTCAATCTCATCGACCGTATGCTTGTGAGCTAGCCCGATGGTGTTACCAAAGGTAGGGGCAAGTCGCGCGTACATCAAAGAAGGAGCACGAACTAATCTTTTTGGCCACATGATGCTATCAACTCATACATATTCCAACCCCTTATGACCGATTGATCTAGTCCGTAATAGATCCAATCTATTACAACCGCATATCAACATATGCGCAGATCCAGATCGCAAACTAAGCAAGATGGCTCGATACCACTAATGGATTGCGAAGGCTACGAAAGCGAAAACAAAAACTTTTCTACCGCGCACACAAGAACATCATGCTTAAGGAGGATCATGGATCGTTACCACTAGACGCAGCAGCAGCAATGAAGAAGAGTTGGAGCCGATCCAACCACGCGTCGAGGTAGTAGTGGAAGTAGTCGATCGTCCCGAACCGATCGTCTCCTCCACGCGATCAACCGCACCACGAGCGGATCCAATCAGAGGTTGTTGATGCCGATCAACGCCGCAACAAGCGGCGTCTCCACCGGTATCCACACGTCCGGTGGAACGCCGATCGCGAGTGTACCAAAGACTCGCGAGCGCGCTAGGGTTTGGCTCGAGGTGGCGGCGTGGTTTAGCTCGGGATATCGGATCGTTCCTCTCCCTCGCCTCCATATATATAGACCTCCTCACTTGGGCCTCGTGGACCGAGGCCCAATAGGAGTCTATCCGGATCTCTATCCGAATTGAGCCCATATCCCAATCACATTCGAATTAGTGTTCCAACCCGTTAAGTGTGCGACCACAGCAGGTTCACGTATACTTGGTCGCGACCGAAACACCTTTCCGGTCACCGTGTTAATAGCGGCCTCTAGTAAGACATATTAACCCCAAAGTATACGTAAAGATTATATCGGTGAACTCGTAATGTTCTCATGTACTAATCCCTTTGCCTCACGATATAGATTAAGCTCAAGGCAAGACCGTGTCATCCTCTTAATAGCTTAATCACTCTCTCGATTCCGTGATGGATTATAAACTCGTGATTGACTCCTCAATCACCTTGGCATGGCCATGCACTTTCATAATCCATTACATCGAGGGGCCCGAGATATCTCTCCCATAAGGAGGGCAAATTCTATCTTGATCATTCACATCCCACTACATGTTTCATGGCAAACCCAAAGACTACTTTTATGACTACCCGCCACGGAGTAGTGTTTAGTAGTCCCAAAGTAGCTACTACGCATCTTGGGAACCATGATGATCTCAAGTCTAAGGATTCCACATAAACACTACTTGAGACCAACTGATGACACATGGAATCTCTGCAGTGTCTCATGGCGGGTCTATCCAACATATGTTCACTAACACATGTCCATATTATTGATTTGGTATCTCCATACCATGATCCATGAGACATGATCATCAATCAATACATATGCTGATCTTTGAATCATATTTGTTCCTCATATGAAATATAATCAGGGATCATTTAGAAATAGCAACATTTTGGCATTAAGAGTCTCATGAATAAGTCACATACTCATTGATCAATAATGATAATGTCTATTTCAAGGAACAAAGCAATGTATCATAAACATAGTATGTGATATATTCAACATCTCCATGTTGCCTCTAGGGCATATCACCAACAACAACTGGATGTAATTTAATTCTCAAAACAGAGGAAGAACTCTGTTCTGGCAGATTGGACAGCAGTATTCAAACGTGTGCCAACAACAGCACAGAGGTCTAAAAATTATGAAATTTATACAGAAGCTAGATCTCTAAATTATCCACAACGTTCTCAACTACGGCCATGTCTAAAAAAGTCGTTTACTATTTTTAATCTCCGGATTACCGTCGAACTGTACCAATCTGTCTGCCTGACGGACAGCGGTATTACTGACTTTGTATCTCCCAGATCCCACGGTATAAAAATTTGAAATAAATACATGAGATTAATACGGAAGTCCCCTACAACTTTCCGTTTGGGAAGAGCCGCAAGAAAATTTTCTTACTATTTTTAATATCCGGATTACCGCCGGACTGTACCAATCTGTCTACCTGACGGACAGCGGTATTTCGGACTCCGTATCTCTCAGATCCCATGGTGTAAAAATTGGAAAAAAATTCAGAAGATACATCGGGAAATTCTCTACAACTTTCCTTTTGGGAAGACCCGCAGTAAAATTCGTTTTCTGGATCAAAACTGTGCGACAAGCCGCGCGGCGCAAATTGATCTAAAAGCAGTCAGCGTCTAATCTCTAATCGGGCATTTGATCTATTATCTACCAACAAATTCCGTGCCAAGAACCTTAATTAATCCTTAAAACAGAGGATTTGGGATGAGGAAAAATTACCTAGGTGAAGATTTTCCCCAAAATTTTCCTCCTCTTCTTCTTCTTCTTTCTCCTCTTCTTCTCCTTCCTTCTTCTCCTTCTCCTTCTCCTTCTCCTCCAATGGCGGCGGCTCTAGGGCAGCAAAAGGGAGGGGAGGCGCCAAGGGGCTGGGGCGCCAAAGGGTGGAGGAGGGGTGGGAGGCCAAGGAGGGGGTTTATAAAGGGGTGTTAAGGTTTGGGAGGGAGTACAGGCCCCCATTTGGGCTTGCTGGCCCAAAGCGGCTGGCCCACCCCTCCGGACAGCTCAAAACATCCAAATTAAATATTTTAATTTATTTAATTTATTTTACAAAGTTCTACAATTCATATCTTTCCCTTCCTGCAACTTACCAAAAAACCGGCGACTCCGCGATTGTTTTGAAAACTTACGCCGTAACGACGTAGGACTTGAGAATTCCCATGAACCTCTCAAATGGGTACATGCTACGTAGGAATACGGGCCCACACATTTTTATCTCCCACACAACGTGAACAATGAGATGTACCATGATATCGAAAAACGAATGAGGGAAATACATTTCAAGATGACATAGAGTCATCAACACCTCGTCCTGTAGAGCATCTAGTCCTTCGGGATCGATGACCTTCTGAGCAATTGTGTTAAAGAAATAACATAGCCTCATGATTGTCTCTCGTACTTTGATCGGCAAAATATTTCTAATTGCAATAGGGAGCATCTGTGTCATCAGCACATGACAATCATGAGACTTCATGCCATTTAACTTCAAATCTTGCATCGAAACAAGTTTCTTCACGTTGCCGGAGTAACCAGACGGAACTTTGACACCATGCAAACACTGGCACAGTTCTGTTCTCTCGGCCTTGGACAGACTGTAACACGCAGGGGGAAGGTACGTTCGTCCATTATCTGTTACTGTCGGTGCTAACTCAGGCCTGATGTCCATATCAGCCAAGTCAAGCCATGCGTTGACGTTGTCCTTTGTTTTGTCATAAATGTTCAGTAAGAGACCAATCAAGCTGTCACATACATTCTTTTCTACGTGCATGACGTCGATGCAGTGTCGAACATCTAGGTACTTTGAATAAGGTAAGTCCCAAAATATTGATCTCTTCTTCCAGGTGTTCTTCTCATGAGCCCTCATTTTACGTCCCTTTCCGAGGACAACATCTAAATCCTTAACCATATCATAAACCTCGTGTCCCCTTAAATGCCTTGGAGCTGAACCGTCTTTCTTCTCTCCGTCAAATTGTTTCTTCATCTTGCGATATGGGTGAGCCCTCCGAAGGAACCGACGGTGACGCATGTAGACCGTTTTGCGTGAGTGTCTCAGCCACACACTCTCGGTATCATCTAAACAGTGGGTACAAGCTTTGTCACCTTTTGTACTCTGGCCCGATAGGTTAGCAAGGGCAGGATAATCGTTTATGGTGCAGAACAATAAGGAGCGTAAAGTGAAATTCTCTCGTTTGTATGCATCCCATACCTGTACCTCTTCGTTCCACAGTACTTTTAGATCTTCTACCAACGGTGCTAGGTACACATCGATATCATTCCCTGGTTGCTTTGGCCCTTGGATAAGTATCGACATCAAAATATACTTTCGCTTCATACACAACCAAGGAGGAAGGTTATAGATGCATAGAGTCACGGGCCATGTGCTATGTCGGCTGCTCATGCTACTGAAAGGATTCATTCCATCTGTACTCAGTCCAAACCTTATATTCCTTGGTTCTCCACCAAAGTCTGCGAAACTCCTATCGATGTTTCTCCACTGGACGGAATCAGCAAGGTGTCTTAGCATTCCATCCTTCTTGCGCTCCTCCGAGTGCCAACGCAGCAGTTTTGCCTCCTTTGGATTAGCAAAAAACATTTTCAAACGGGGAATTATAGGAAAATACCATGCCACCTTAGCAGGAGGTCCTTTCTTCGCCTCTATTCCCTCGCCGTCATCTGATTGATTGATACGTTTGTATCGACATGCGTTGCACACCGGACATACATGCATGTTTGCATACTCTTTACGGTATAGGATACAGTCGTTCGGATATGCATGTATTCTTTCTACTTCCATTCCCAACGGACAAAGAACCTTCTTGGCTTTATACGTGGTTTTAGGCAGCTCATTTCCCTCCAGAAGCATGTCCGCTAAAAGACCTAGCAGCGCCGTGAAAGATCAAGCCCCGGAATTTAACATACTCTCTCTGATCATAGTTCTCTTCTACATCGCGAAGCATCTGATCTAGATTATCATCGTGCAACCTATCCGTATCCGAACCACAATCGACATCATCCGGCGGCATGTCATTCACTTCACCGGCGATGTCATCCGGCGGCATATCATTCACTTCAACGGCGATGTCATCCGGCGGCATATGATCATTCACTTCGCCATGACTGGTCCAACACGTATAACCCTTTTTGAAAAACCTCCGAATCAAGTGCGCTTCAATTTGCCCTCGGTTCTTAAACATCTTTAAATTCTCGCAGTCAACGCATGGATAGTACATATATTCCACCCCCTTATTCAACATATCCTCCTCGGCGGCTCTTGTAAAAGCAGACACGCCATTAATATACTCTTCACTCACACGGCTCGCGGCATACATCCAGCTTCGGTCCTACGTTACGTACATATATAACAACTCAGTATTAAAAATTAGATTAACTAATTATTACTAAATATATACTGCCACATGTATTATATTGAGGCTTAATTTGCTAGCTCAATTCATATTATAAACACAACAGCTATTATATAACCAATAATTTTGCAAATTAACCATCTTCAATAACACTCACTAATTACTTAGATCTAAATTGTAATGCAATTAAAGAAAAAATAAATTTCCTTACTAACCATATCTAGAGCTACCAGGAAAAGTATGAATGAATCTTCAAAGCTCAATCTCTGTCTCTTCCCACCAAATTAACTGGCCTGAAATCGCCTAGCTCGCCTCCTGAGCGAAGGAGTGCGCAGCAGTGGCTAGATCTGGATCGAAATGAAGACAGATGCGGTCTGAGCAGCGCATTAAATGCTTAGTGGCATTATCACAGACGGGTTTTTATTACAAACCGTCTGTGAATTATCACAGATGGTTTTTTATTAAAACCCGTCTGCAATAAATATTATCACAGATGGTTTTTTATTAAAAACCGTCTGCAATAAATATTATCACAGACGGTTGTTTATTAAAAACCGTCTCATGACGTTACCAACACGACGGTGTTCAAATTAAAACCGTCTGTGATAATGCAAACTGAGAACATATCTCTTGTGTTTCGTGTAACGTATCTCGATCGTTATACGAAGCGTCTATTTCATTAATGTTTGGTATACGAACCATCTATATCATTAATGTTTGGTGTATACGAACCATCTGTGCTCAAGGTTAAATATGCGCGCCTAATGGTCCAGGTCTTGTACATACGTACTGTCCTCTCATCTGTAGCTAGCATTCTTGTCTCATCTCATCTCCCTCGTTCTTACGCATAATATGGATTCTCTTGTTCTTCTCATCATCTCCTTCCTCTCATCTGTTCATGAAGAGTTGTTTGGCCGGAATCTTACACAGGCGGCCAGCAATTTACATCTGGAGTAGCTTCTCCGGTCACGCCCTGCCTCCTTCCCCAACTTTCTTGCATCCATCAGCTCGACCTGATCATCCGCCGTTGACGGAGGCGTCTCGCTGCAGATCAAGACAGGGAAACAGCCCTCACCCTGGTTCTTATATACAATGTGCACAAAGCGGAAGAACCAATTGTGGCATTGGAGAGACTAATGGATAGCATTGCCATTCAAGCGAGCGGCGATTTCGAGGAATCTTATAATGCTATCCTCTACGAGATTATGACGACGCATCGATCATTTGCCACTGCTGGAGGAGGAAGTGCTGAGGACAAGGACAATCTTAACGGCGTTCGAGAACTCAGCGGGCGCTCCTCCAAGTCCCAAAGTCAAAGAAGAAGCGTACGAAGCCCAGAAGATTATAATCTGGGAATCTCTTTATCTCTGCGACTTTTGTAATAAATTTGCCTTGAATTGAAATTAATAAATTTGCCTTTTATTTGTGATCCCCTGTCTCTGTACGAATTTGATTGGTTGTTATTATGACAGACGGTTTTTATTACAAACCGTCGTGATAATCAGATTATCACGACGGTTTTAATACGCACCGCTGTGATATAAAGTATCACAGACGGTTCATCAGTAACAACCGTCTGTGATACTCGTCTTCTCCTACGCCGCCTACACAGACGGTGTCCAAATTAAAACCGTCTGTGTTAGTGTCGGTCACAGATGGTTTTGTCAAACCATCTGTAATTGGTCGTCTACTATTAGGCTTTCTGTAGTAGTGTGCAAGAATATGTAAACCAAAGTTTCACCGGCCATTGTGCAAAAATGATCCCTTAATCTCAGCTCCGTAATTTCACTGCCGTGTCAAATTTCTGTTGAGTTATCATGATTCGTGATTCTTTGTGCGCGCTGTAAATTTCTTCACGTGCATTTAGCTAGATAAGTCAATCTTGTGTTTCGACAGTTCACACATGATTTTTATATTGGAAGTGTTATACATCATTTGGCTATTTTTGAGTGAAAATCAGGCGAATTTCTAACCTTTTGATCTTCGTAGAGATTTGTGTGCCATCTTCGCCACTGGCATCTTCCACCCCTCCAGCGACGCCGTCATCTTCGCGTGCCACCGCCCCGTAGGATTAGGGCCCGGGTTCATCGTTTGAATTAGGGTTCATCCGAGCCCCTCCGAGCATAGAGGAAGGCCGGGGCGACGACGGACCAGTAGTGGGAGGCGGAGGTGGCCGGGCGGCTCGGCAGTGGTGGTGCTACCTCAGCCACGGCTGAGGAGGAGGGTGGTGGGCAGGGTTGGCGACGGGGGCGAGGGCCGGACTAGCTGTGGATCCGGCGGTGGGTAGTGGCAGCGGCAATTGTCAGAGACGGGGAAGAACGGTGGGGCGAGGGCGCTGGAAACCGGTAGGGCGACGAGGAAGAGAATAGCAGCGGGAGAGGAAGATTCGAGGGGAGGAGAGGGCGGGACTGGGGGAAAGAAGGATGGGGCAAGGGATCGTGGTACGCGGCAGAGCTCACTGGCGTTGGAGGCGACACCAGCGAGGCAGAGGGAGGCGGCGCGGGGTGGGAGAGGCAGTGGGGTCGGCCTGGGGGCAGGGTGGGCGAGAGGAGAGTTACGGTGGGAGTATTTTATAGGATTTTGGATGAATTTGGAGTATTGGATCTTCATCCAACAGTTCTAAAATTTGACTAATTTTATCCTAAAAATAGTGAAATGTTGTATAAATAGACTATTTTTATATTTTTTTTAAAGGCACAAATTTTACGAACTAAGATACATGCATAAGGTATTCCAAAAAAAAGCGAGGTGCGGATGCAAAAGAAAAAAAAATGCCATTTGCGTTACTTACTTGCAAGGATCAACGCTCCTCCGCTTGTTCACTCCAAGCGCAATTATTTTTACTCGTTTTATTTTGAAATTATTGACGGGCGCGATTAAGCTGGACAAGTGCCGTGTTATGTTGCAAATTCGGGTTGAACCCAACTCTCCAACCCATTTCGTGTTCACATGCGAGCAGGTGGCCCAAAGCAACAAGGAAAGAGCGCCTCGTCCAGGCCCACACCAAGAACTCTCAGGAAAAGGAGAGAAACAAGAACGATCTGGATGGAGACAATGGAGGCGACGACGCTAGCTTGACGGCGTGGCCAACGCTTCTGCTCGACGCCGTGCTTCCACGGGCGCGGTTCTCGGCCGGATCGGTGCTGCCATGCTGTCACCATCGTTAGCGCCGAGGGAGGCCTGGGTTGAATGAATAGTGCTCTTGTCATATTAATTACACGACTACACACACAGATCTCTCGAGCAAAACTCCAAGCTATTATCTATTTGGAGTTTTTTTACATGCTTGTCAGTCTACTTCTCTATCATTATCTTTCACTCTTTGAATGCTTTGAACATATCTGACTTGCACTTGATAATGTACGCCCAAACTTTTCTCGAGTAGTCATCAATGATGGTTAGCGTGTAGTTTGCGCCCCAAGGAATGGAACGCAGGATTCTTCTCACAAATCGGAATGAACATAATCCAATATGTTTTTTAAGGAATGAGTTGCTGTATTGAAACTTACTCTCTACTGCTTGCTAAATTCATAGTGTTCGCAAAACTTCAGCTGATCGACACCTTAATCATCTACTAAACCTCTTTTCTGTAACTCCTTCATCCCAGCTTCACTCATGTGTCATAGACGCATATGCCATAGATTAGTCTGATCGGAATCGAACAATCTGAACGAAGAAACAACAACAATTCTGACCAGACTAGAGCCTTGAAGACGATATAAAATTGCTATCTTTATATAACCTTTCATCACACACAAGCGCTCCTTTGGAGACCTTCAGGACTCTACCTTCACCTAAAAACCTATATCCTCTCGCATCAAGATAAGGCTCCTTTTTAAGCTTGGAATATATTGGACTTCCGACAGAATTCTAATTGTGCCATCAAATATTTTGATCTGAACAGAGCCAATGCCTCCAATCTTCCATAGAGTATTATCTCCTATCAATATTGATCCACTTAGGGTCACTTCATAGTTAATAAACCAATCATGGTTCGGATTCATGTGGAAAGTGCATGATGAATCAAGAATCCACTTATCGCTAGTTTTGGCATCATCGGCAAAGGTAACAAGGACATCTCCTTCGGAACATTCTTTAGTAACAATGTTGGCTTTAGCTTCTTCATCTTGTAGATCTTTCTTAGAATTGTTGTTCCTATTCTACTTGTTCTGGAGTTTCTAGCACTCCGATATGTCGTGGCCACTTTTTTTGTAATAATGGCACGACTTCTTGTTCTTTGATTTAGAACAGCCTGGAATTTACTCTTACTCTTGAAATCCCTGGTCAAAGATCTTGAGTTTGTCTTCCACGAATTGACAAATCTTCTGCATATGAACTTGAGTTTTCACTAGACACTGTAGTTCTCACCATATTTCATCTCCATTGCTTTAAGATCGGTGATGATAGCTTTAAAGATGGTCAAGTTGTTCAACACAGATCTACCTTCTACCAATCTAAGTTAGAAAAGCTTCTACATCACAAGCATTTTGCTGGTCAAATTCTTGGTCACGCAAATCTATTCCAGCTTTAGACATAACACAACAGCAGTGGTCTCCTTTGTGACCAAATAGAGAATATTGTTAGATAAATAAAGATGAATCCCAGAGAGAGCCTTACAATCTCTTCTTTGCTTCTCCTTAGTGGACCATATAGCAGGCATTTTGTTGATTCCCAATAATGCATCAACCAAATCGAGTTGTGCTAGAATAGCTTGCATTTTGATCGTCTATAGGGAAAATCTTATGTCTCGGTTAAGCAGCGAAAGATTAGACTTTATTGTCGTCATGTCGAGAGTGCCCTAGATATATCTAGGTAAAGAACATGGCTTTGATACCGCTTGTTATGAAATCAACAAGACAAAGCATAAAGCCAATGAATAATGATAAAAAACACAAGACAAAGATTTAACGTAAAAACTCCTTTCGGGTGAAAAACCACAGACGCATAATCAGCGAAATCACTATATGAGTAGAAGTTGCAATCATGTGAAACTTAAGCGTGTTTTAAATACACGACTACACACACACATACCACCTAAACAAACTTGAAATACTCCTTTATCACTTTAGATATACTCGTTTACTAGTTATAAGATACTCCAATGTGAACGACACAAAAAAAATTGCAACAGAGTCCATAGTTTTTAACGTATTTTGTAAATACCTTCATATACGCACATAAAAATGAGCATATTTCTACACGAATTCCAATACAAATACAAATACAAATAGACGAGAAATTATTAATTATATTGTTAGGCTCTGATACCACTTGTTACAAAATCGACAATATAAATCACAAAATCAATGAAGAACAATCAAGAACACAGGATAGAGATTTATTGTGAAAAACCCTTTCGAGTGAAAAACTATGTACGCACAATTGGCAAAATCACTATATGAGGAGAAGTTACAAATACAAGAAACTTAGGCTTATCTTAACCGTACGACTACAGGGGAATATATATAGGCTAAGGTTCAGAGTACCTAATGAAGAAAAAAACATTATCCTAGTCAGTAACAAAACAGAGATATACAAGGAAACTAAAATAGTAACCTCCTCAGAGATAGAAACAATATCCCGCTCAGAGTCTCAAAAATAATGGTGTTGAGTTTTAGTCAGAAGACGTCTCGAGTACCCACATCTGACTCCAGTCGACGCACACACCTTAGAGCACCACGTCTAATGTAGGTCGGTGTAGAGTCCATTATAGGCTCAAAAATCATCCTAATCATAATCTTCGATCAGTTCGCATTACTTCCTGGTCGAAGTCTTCAAGCGGTCAGAAAAATCAGCAGTGGTCAGACCGGCCATATTCGGATACAAAATACAACAATCTCCACCTCCTCCTGTAGTGAAATAGAACCAAATAACTTCTAAATGAAATTGTAGAATACCTCTTATGCGTCAAGTGTCCATAAGGACTAATGAATAATACTGACCAAGTCTGAGCAGAGCTCAAAATTAGCGGTAGAAACTGGTTTTGTTGTCATATCGATTGTATTCTCACGAGTACTTATCTTACAAACTTTGATATCACCTTGTGTAGTAATTCCTCAGATGAAGTGATATCTAACTTCAATATGTTTTGTTCTCTCATTGAACATTTGGTCTTTTTTTAAGACAAATTGCACTCTAATTGTCACAGAAAATATTAGTGCAAGATGTGCTTCCACAAAGCTCAGTGTGGAGACCCCTTAGCCAAATAACTTTTTTATAAGCTTCTGAAATAGCCATGTACTTAGCTCAGTGGTCGAGAGAGCAATAATAGATTTTAAACCGATTTTCCAACCCACGCCACAACCTCCGACCGTGAAAACATAGACAATAAGAAATCTTCACTTATCTAAATCTGCTACAAAGTCTGAATCAACATATCCGATCAGCCCATTACTAGTCTGTCCAAAATGCAAACAATCATCAAAAGTGCCCCTTGAATACCTGAAGTTCCAATAAACAGCTCCCCGGTAGCGTTTTCTAGGATTGGCCATATATCTGCAAATAACACTCAAAGCATGAGATAGGTCAGAGCGAGAGAAGGCCATGGCATACATAAGTGAATCTAACTGTACTTGCATACAAAACGCTTAACATGTATTCATCTTAGCTTAACATGTATTCAACTTCTTCAATTGTCTTCGAATGTGACGCTAAAGAGAGCTTCAAATGTCCAGCCAGCGTTGTACTGGTTGGTTTGGGTTTGTGCATGTTGAAACAATGAAGAACATTTTCAATATACCCTTTCTGATTTAGGTATAGTTTCTAAACCACCGGTCTCTAATGATTTCCATACCAAGAATATATATTGCTGCACTGAGATATTTCATCTCAAATTCATTGCTCAATTATATCTTCAACTTTAAAATTTTAAACTCGTCTTCTGCTACGATCAGCATATCATTGACATATAGAAGCAAATAGATAGTTAAACCGTTGTTGGTCTTCAAATAGACACATCTATCATAGTTAGATCTCTTGAACTCCTGAGAGATCATAAAGGAGTCAAATCTCTTATACCACTGTCTGGGTGATTGCTTCAACCTATAAATAGACTTCTTTAATTTGCAAGCAAAAAACTCCTTTCTCGGAACGATAAAAGCTTTCTTCTGCTCCATATAGATGTCTTCTTTCAATTCCCTATGTAAGAGTGTGGTCTTAACATCCAATTTCCTAAGCTTAAAATCATGCATAGCTACAATATTGAGTAGAGTTCGAATGGAACTATGCTTTACTACAGGGAAAAAATATTTTTGATAATTAATACCTGGGATTTGGCTATATCCCTTTGCAACGAGCCTTGTCTTATATTTGACCTAGTCAATCAGTGATGTGCCTTCTATCTTCTTATAAGTACACTTGTAACATATGTGTTTCTTTTTAATCGAGGGCTCGACCAACTCCCAAGTGGAGTTCTACTTGAAAGATTCCATCTCCTCATGCATGATAGTTATCCACCTCTCTGACTCATCAGAACGCATGGCTTCTAAGTAAGTTAAAGACTCAGCAGTCCCTTCAATGTCTTCTGCCACATTTAAACAATAAACCATGACTTTGGCTTTTTCAATTAACCTCTTCGGAGGCTGAATAGTCCTGACCAGTTCTTGTTTGATGACTACTGGTTAGAGCATCAAAATGGACTTCTTATGAATTTTCTTTGTCGACATCTAGTGAGAATCCTGAATCAATAACGTGCTCTACCTGTACGCTAGTCTTCTATTACTTCTCGGGAGTAGCACTGATCATATTGTTTTTCATCAGAGTAGACTCATCAAATGTAACGCTTCTGCTCACGATCACCTTTCTAGTTCTAGAATTCTACAATTCATAACCTTTCACACCATATTTATAATCTAGGAAGATGCACTTAATAGCTCTTGGCTTTAATTTTTCATAATTGACATGGGCTTAAGTAGGACAACCAATAATCTTCGAATTCGAGTAGTCGGTGGAAGAAACCGACTACTTTTCAATTGGAGTTTTTTGTCTATGGCAATGTTTAGTGATCAATTTATCAAACGACATGTAGTGAAAGCGGCTTCAGCCCAAAAACTCCTTGATAGACTTAGTGTCAATAGCATACAACACGTATTTTCCATGATAGTTCTATTGCTGTGCTACGGCCGCACCATTCTATTGTGGTGTATCTGGAACATTATAATGCATCACGATGACTTCCGATTGGCACAATGCTTCAAATTCTCCCGAGCAAAACTCCAAACTATTACCTATTTGGAGTTTCTTGACATGCTTGTCAGTCTGCTTCTCTATCATAATCTTTCACTCTTTAAATGTTTTGAACACACCTGACTTGTGCTTAATGAAGTTTTCTCAAACTTTTTTCAATTTTGCGCCTCCAAGGAATGGAACATAGGATTCTCCCCACAAATCGGAATGAACATAATCCAATATACCTTTTCGAGAATGAGTAGCAGTGTTGAAATTTACTCTCTTCTGCTTACCAAAGACACAGTGTTCATAAAACTTCAACTGATCAACATCTTGGTCATCAAGTAAACCTCTTTTGCACAACTCCTTCATCACAGCTTCACTCATGTGTCCTAAACACATGTCCGTTAGATTAATCCGATCGATATCAGACAATCTAATTGAAGAAATAGCAGCGGTTCTGACAAGATTAGTGCCTTGAAGACGATATAAATTTGCTACCTTCATATAACCATTCATCACACACAAGAGCGCCTTTGGAGACCTTCAGGACTTCACCTCCACCTGAAAACTTAGACCCTCTTGCATCAAGAGTACTTAATGAGATAATGCTCCTTTTAAGCTTGGAATATGTTGCACTTCCGACAGGGTTCTAATGGTGACATCAAATATTTTGATTTGGATAGAACCAATGCTTGCAATCTTACATAGAGTATTATCTCCCATCAATATTGATCCACTCAAGGTCGCTTCATAGTTAATAAAAAATCATGGTTCAGACTCATGTGGAAACTGCAGGCTAAATGAAGAATACACTCATTGTCGGTTTTGGAATCACTGGCAAAGACAACAAGGACATCTCCTGCGAAACATTCTTTAGTAAAAATGGTGGCATTAGCTTCTTCATCTTGTGGATCTTTCTTAGAACTATTGTTCCTTTTCTACTTATTCTGGAGTTTTTAGCACTCGGATATATTGTGACCACTTTTTTTGCAATAATGACACCACTTCTTGTTCTTTGACTTAAAATGGCCTTGAAATATACTCTTGCTCTTGAAATCACTGGTCGAAGAGCTCTCAGTTTGTCTTCCACGAACAAACAAACCTTCTGCATATGAACTTGAGCTTTCGCTCGACACCATGGTTTTTAACTTCTCCTTTGCATGCAGAGTATCATAAACCCCCATGAAGGTGAGAGTGTCTTGACTATAAAGAATTGTGTCTCTGAACGTAAAGAATGAACTGGGTAGCGAGCAGAGTAGGATAAGGCATAAATCTTCATCTTCATATTTGATCTCTATTGCTTTAAGATCGGTGATGATAGCTTCAAAGATGGTACAGTGGTTCAACAAAGATCCACCTTCTACCAATCTGAGAGAGAAAAGCTTATGTATCACAAGCATCTTGCTTGTAAAATCCTTGGTGACGTAAATCTATTCCAACTTTAGACATAACGTAGCAGCGATGGTATCCCTTATGACCTCCTAGAGCCTCACAATCTCTTCTTTGCTTCTCCTCGGCGGACCATGCAACGGGCATCTTGTCGATTCCTAATAACGCATCATCCAAATCCAGCTGTGCTAGAATAGCTTGCATCTTGACCTACCGTAGGAAAAAATCTTGTGTGTCAGTTAAGTGTGGAAGATCATACTTTATTGTCGTCAGGACAAGAGTTCCCTAGATAGATCTAGGCAAAGAACATGGCCCTGATACCACCTGTTAGACTTTGATACCACTTGTTACGAAATCAACAAGACAAAAGCATAAAACCAATGAAGAATGATCAAGAACACAAGACAAAGATATTACGAGAAAACCTCTTTCGAGTGAAAAATCATGGACACATAATCAGCGAAATCACTACATGAGGAGATGTTGCAAGCATGTGAAACTTCAGCGTATCTTAACCATACAATTACAGGGATACATAATAGACTAGGGATCAAAATCACTAACGAAGAAAGGACCAAAGTCCTAATCAGCAAAGAAATAGAGACATACATGCAAACTGAAATAGTAATCTTCTCGGAGACGGAACAACACCCCGCTCGGAGAGTCTTAGAAGATAGCGATATAGAGTTGTGGTCGACAGGCGCATCGAGTAGCCACATTTGACTCCAGTCGATGCACGTACCTTAGAGCATCACGTCTGATGTAGGTCGATATAGAGTCCATTACAGACTCGAAAATGACCTAATCATAACCTTCAAAGAGTTTGCATTACTTTGTGATCAATCTCTTTAAACGGTCCGAAAGATCAGCGGTAACCATATCGACCAGATTCGAATAACAAAATACAATGCAACACAAATTACAAAATATCTAACGTAATTGGATAATATGGATTTAGCGTGGGGCCTCGAAAGTTGAACCGCACCATCTCGAGGATGTCCTCAACGATACACTTGACGTCGTGAAGCTGCCAACTTCAAAAATATTGGGTGGGTTCGACAAGACTTAACTTTAACTTTGACTTATGTTTGCTACAGTAATTAACTTTTAAATAGTGTGTTTTTAGGTGTGTCTAGGTATCATCCGGATATTTTCTTCCTAACAATCATCTAGATTTGAGACCGTTGGATTAGAGATCCAACGGCCCCTTTTTGGAGGAGGTGGAGATTATTTTTGGGTTGGTTGAGGGAGAATTCATGGCCGTTGGATCTATAATCGAATGGTCACAAATCTGGATGATAGTTAGGAAGTAAACATCCGGGTGATGTTTATCAACACCTGTGTTTTTTCAAGACGATGTTTACAGATAGATTGTAGTACAAATTGTATCGAGTTCAACTATACCGGCCAAAATCATATACGATTAGTTTTTTCTACGTACAGACTCTTATGAACAATTCAGAATTTAAAAAATTCAATCATAACTCATAAGCAACAGTTTAAATGAATCCACCGATACGAGGCATGCCGAACTTTGAAATTATCTGCCAGCTTGAACTGCAGACTTCTGCAGCGAACTAGCAGTAGATGTGGCACTAGTCGGTGCGCACATGCAGCCACGGGCAGCCTGCCGATCACCGAACGGTCGTACCTCACGGGCCTCACGGCTGACGTCCGGCGCGCACACGAATCTTATTCTTACCTCCATTGCATTGGGCGATAGTTCTTCCTCCCTCACGGCTGATGTCCGTGCGCACACACACGAATCTTATTCTTAGTCCAACCTCACGGCTGACTTACCTCCGTTGCAGTGGGCGATAGTCCAACCTCACGGCTGACGTCCATGCGCGCACACATGAGTCTTATTCTTACCTGGGCGATAGTCCTACCTCACGGCTGACGTCACACACAACCATGAACAAACCAGAAGCCTCCTCTGGAGTGCTATATAAAGAGGGCGCATCGGCACTGCCCGCCCACCGCACCCCACCGCACCGCACCACGGCTAAGCTTGTACCCGGTAGTAGGCTGCAGGCTTCTTTCGCACGCGCGTGCGCACACACGAATCCTGATCTCTGCCTCGCGGGAGCGCAGAAAATGGCGCCGGTGAAGGTGTTCGGGTCGGCGATATCGACGAACGTGGAGCGGGTGCTGGTGTGCCTGGAGGAGGTCGCCGCCGAGTACGAGGTCGTCCACGTCGAGCACAAGAGCCCCGAGCACCTCGCCAGAAACGTACGTAGCCTCCACGTACTCTGCTTCTTCCTCGTCAGTCTCTATGGACTTGGAAGCGCTAGCAACTGATTTTGTGCTGATGTTTCCTTGCAGCCGTTCGGGCAAATCCCAGCTTTCCAGGATGGGGATCTCGTTCTCTTCGGTACGTACGCTTAATTTGCCTGGGACTACTTTTCATTCCCAAGATCCATTCGAACTTGCTGCAGAGAGGCTAGCTCTGTTTTCTTTGGCCGGAGTATGATGTACTCACTACCTCATAATGGGATGGACTAGTTATAGTGGATGTTACCTGTTAGTTAATTTCTCGTGAAATATTTATATCGTGATGCTGATTGAGAAGTAACCAAATGGCTAGCTTATTAAAAAAGAATATGGTTTTGCTATTGCCAAGGCGACTGAAATTTTTTTCCGTCTCAGTCATTTGAAGTTGCACTCTCAATCAACTAAAATTGCAATCCCTCTAAAAAACAACTGCAATTTTAGTTGATTGAGAGTGCAAGTTGCACTCTCAATCAACTAAAATTGCAGCTCCCTAAAAAAACAACTGTAATTTTAATTGATTGAGAGTGCAACTTCAAGTGACTGAGAGGGAAAAAAATTTCAGTCACCTTGGCAATAGTCACTCCCAAAAGAATATGCTTCCTAGAAGTTATTTACGGATTAACAGAGCTGTATGGTGTGGAAAGTTATGTTGGCGTATGTGTTTTGTACTGTATAAACCACAGTCCAAAGTATCAGCTCCTAATATCCTCTCAACTCTCAATGCTATTGTATTTGCAGAGTCACGAGCAATTGCAAAGTACGTGCTTCGGAAATACAAGAAGGAAGTAGACCTGCTGAGGGAAGGCAATCTCAAAGAAGCCGCAATGGTGGACGTATGGACAGAGGTTGAGGCGCACCAGTATAAGCCAGCCCTCTCACCTATTGTGTACGAGTGCCTCGTATTTCCCGTCATGCGTGGCATACCCACCAACCAGAAGGTTGTGGACGAGAGCTTGGAGAAGCTGAAGAAGGTGCTTGAGGTCTACGAAGCTCATCTATCCAAGCACAAGTTTTTAGCTGGAGATTTTATCAGCTTTGCAGATCTTAACCATTTCCCCTTCACTTTCTACTTCATGGCGACTCCTTATGCGTCGCTCTTCGACTCGTACCCTAATGTCAAGGCGTGGTGGGAGAGGCTGATGTCGAGACCATCGATTAAGAAGCTCAGCGCAAACATGGTTTTACAGGCCTAATTACTGAGGAGGGATATTATATATTTTAGGATCTCATCTCTGATCTGTATCGTACATTCTACTTGCAACTTAGTCCGCGTTTGTTCTAATAAACTACTATCACTAGAATTGCACGAGTGTGCAGTCTGGTGGTAGAGTATATGTTACATTGAGTTGGAAATTATTGATCTCTTGGTTGTGAACTCTTTAGTGGAGCCATATTTCAAATTGCTTCCAGATTTATTGTTTGTCAATCCTACATTACTAGGTAGTTTGCCCTGGAGCAGAGTAAGTGCAGTATCTTCAGTTCTTCACTTTCAAACTATTTCCTCTGAAGTAATTTGTAACGCCCCCATTTCTGAAGGCGCTACTGATCCCCGCAACCATCCAAGACTAAACAATCGCGGAGAACTGAATCAGAGTGCGCACCACAATAGCACAAGCTTACAACAAAAGATCCAACTTTTATTACAAGATACGGTTTAACAACCAGTTTTAGCCAGCGGGCGTGCAAGCCCAAAACTACAATACATTACAAAAACTCTCAAACGGCCTGAGCGCAGCTGAGACCTAAGACCAAAGAAAGGCTCTTCAAAACCTCATCCTCAGCAGGGGATTCCTGATTCCACTGGTCTTCTGTTGTTGTTTAGCCTCATCCTCAACAGGGTATTCCTGATTCCACTGGTCTTCTGTTGTTGTTTAGCCTCATCCTCAACAGGGTATTCCTGATTCCACTGGTCTTCTGTTGTTGTTTAGCAAGCATGAGTACAATCGTACTCAATAAGTTACAAGGGCAAATCCTAATTTACTACTCGCATGGATATTCAAGGGAAGGAATATACTAGTTTTATTAAATTGAGTGGATGTAGTTTTATTTGCAAACAAATAAAGTCAAAATAGTTCTGCTTAAAATCATGGGGTTTTCTTTCAACAGTTCACAATTACCCAATTAAACAATATCACAAAATCTACTTATGCCTCATTGATGGAATCACCCAATTAACACAACTTGATTAACTGGAAGCACGACGTATTTGAATACCATGAATTCCTAACAATCCAATCTTAGGCCCATTATTCGACAATTTAATTAGCTCTTCATTCTAATGGAAATCTGGTGTCCTTTATTTTATATCCACCGATATCTGTTGTGTCATGAATTCCTAATAATCCAATCCTGTAATTGCTATTCATCAACTCTTCGCTTCGAAATTCTAATGATTCCCTAACATAATTACTTTTTAATCCGTCGAAATCATTCGTATCAGGACTTTCTAACAATCCAATCCTTTCTGTTATTGATCCAAACTATAATTTGCTCTTTCAATAATCCACCTTATTTTCCATTATCTATCTCTAACTAATCCACTAGTACATCTCCACCAAGAATATCATTGATCAAGTTTATACTCCACTTATCATATCTTCAAATTTCCAAAAATTCAATTCACCCATCTAGTATTTGATCAAATCTTATTAAACCCATTATTGCCAACACACTACTAGATTTCGGGTCTTTGGCCACGAAATGCATTGCAACGACATAAAATTAGTTGCTATAGGTACCTGTTATTGCAACATGTGTCCAAAATCATGGCAATATGCGCACATATTGCTACTTAAATATGGTGTCGCGATAGTCACCTTAATTCGTTGCAATAATTTGATCTTTCGCCACTATTTAGAAAACAGTTGCAAGAAGTATAACTTTATCGCCATGAGATTCCTGTGTTGCAATAATATTGATGTGCATTGCATTAGTTATGGGGTATTGCCACGATATAGAATTTCGTTGCAAATGGCTGACAATTTTGCCACGGTCTTGTTGGGTAGTTATAGTTTTGGATTGCGTTGCAAAAGGATACTCTATATTGTACATGAAACAAGTTTTTATGCCACACAATCAATTTATTGTAAAATATGAAAAATTTTCGTGGCAATAGATCATTGTGGGCCAGGCATATTGTACGTGGCCGCCCAACACCGTACGTCCTTACCTAGAACCCCTGCTTTGGTCGATCAGTTCACGCCGCCCCAGCACCTGCCGCCGTCGCCCTAACACCTGACCCTACTTCGGTCGACGAGTTCACGCCGCCTCGGACCGCCGCCTGCCCTAACACCGCCCGCCCTCGTATCCGTATCTGGGCAACATTTGCACTGGTACTGATTGTTTCTTTAAATTTAAGTGCCGTCATGTCATTTACAAAGTATATGCATCTAGCAGTGAGAAGAAAAAAAGAGGAAATGAGTATATCAGTTAATAGAATCATAAAGACAACGATGATTTATTGATACATGGTTTGGCAACTTTATGTATTGAGAAGAAAATTGTATGATGAGATTGATATTGATATCATAACCATGACTTTGCATACATGCAAGTTTAAAGAAATTTTAAGATAGTTGTAACATCATGATTTTTTAGAGCCTTTTTGAAGTTTTTAAAATAAAATTCACCATTTGAATTTTTATGGAATTAATCAAAGCTTTCATGGAATTTTATTTAATTAAAAGTATTTAATATGACTAAAATAAACATGAACATTTTTCAAAATATTTTATTTGGGTTCCTAGAGTCTCAAAGTATTTATTGGAATTTTTATGGATTTAGTTTCTCTTTTCTGGAGCTTAAAAGGCTTTATTTAAATTTCTGGAAAAAGGAAAAGAATTAAAAACCCTAAAAGCCAGTGGGCGAAGCCCATTAGCCTCCGCCCTCATCTCCGCTCAAGAGCCGCCGCCCACCGCACTCGCCCCGCCACGCGCGTCGCCCATCCGCCGGCCGCCCGCCCGCCCGATGGTCACCACGTGTCATCCATCCAGTCGCCCTTGTGCCGTAGCGTCATCTCTGCCGTCTGTCGCCTCGTGCCACCGGCGGTGGGGCCCGCTGTCGGTTGTCGTCCCGACCGGTCTCCGTCTCCGAGTCGACACGCCGCCGCCGCCGTTTCGCCGCGAACTCCGTGCTGGCACGAGCCGGTCATCTCGGGCGTATAAAGGGGCCCGCCCGGTCCGTCATGTCCCGGCTCGCCGCCGCTAGCCTCCGCCGGAGCTCACCGCCGTTCGCCGCCACCGGGCCTCGCTTTCGTCTTCGCCGCGGCGATCGCCGTCGTCTCGCCGAGGGTCGCCGTCGCCCGCCAACGAGCGCCGCCGCCGTTGTCCGCCGCTGTGCCGCCGTTGCCGCCGGTGAGCTGCCGCCGTCTGCCTCGCCGCCGGTTAGTCGCCGACGTCGCCTCGGTCGAAATGCGCCGCCTCCGTTCCCGCAGCCACCTCGCGGGCCGCACGCGCGAACGTCATCGCTGACGTCAGCCCTGCTGCCGCTTCGCCTTCATGTGCGCCCGGTTCCCTGTGCACCGAGCCACTGACATGCGGGGCCCGCATGTCAGCTGTAAACCCGTGAACCGGCCATGTCCCCAGCACTGTTTCATACACCGGGTTCACCGTAGACTGATCATTTCATGAGCCGGGTCCACAAAGACAAGTGCAATTTTCAATTTTCACCTTTTCCCAAATTAGGTTTTTTCAAGAGCCGTTCTCCGTCGTCCTAGCTCCGATTGACCTGATTCTTTTTCCTAAATTCATCTAAAATTGAGCTCTATATTTTGGTTCTTGTTTGAAAGTTTTTTAAGTTTATTTGAATTTTATTTGAATTTATTTTGTGTTTCGTTCCGTTTTCTCCCTCGTTAGATCACGTCTTCGAAGGAGCAGAAGCAGGGTTTGAAGAGCAAGAGCCGTCAACTGAGCAAGGCCAAGGCAAGTCGTATTCTATTGTCATATTGAACCTAGTTTTCTAATCTATTTTGTATTACTTTTTGTAAATGATTTCGTCTTTGCTTGATAAGGTTTTCTTAATTGCGTCTTGACGTTGGATAGATTATTGGGTGTTATTTGTTGATTGATATACTTTGGAATCATGTCACAAGCTGGCAGCAGTTGGATGCGTATGGATAAATCAACAACTGAGTGGCAAACTGGATTCAAGAAATTTTTTGAAAGTACATTTGGAGGCACATCTAAAGGAGAAACTGCACCCTATCCGTGTTCAAGGTGTCGTTGCCAGTGCTATAGATTACAATATGAGATTGAACGTCATTTACTAATGAGAGGGTTTGATGAAATTTTTATCCGAGAGCAAGAGACCGATGAAGCGTCAGCTGGCAAGGACGTCCCTATTGAAGAGGATTGCAATGAAGGCGCATCAGGTGATGGTGCTTCTGTCACTGATCTAGTTTCTTCTCTAATCAGGGGTGCTTTGCATGGCGACATCATAGATAGTAATAACGAAGAGCCGAATGAACAAGCAAAGAATTTCTATAAATTATTGAAAGAGGCACAGAAGGAATTGTATCCAGGTTGCAAGGAGGCCACTAAGGTTTCTTTCATTGTCAGGATCTTTCAGATTAAATGCATGTATGGTCTTAATGTGATGCCTTGGAATCCATACTTCATCATTCTCGCTCGCTCCCTAAAGGCCATTGTATCCCAAACACCTTGGAGAAAGTGCAAAGGTTGTTCGAGATCTTGGGCTTGATTACCAAAAGATACATGCATGTGAGAATGATTGTGTATTATTTCGTGGGGACTATGCTAAGATGGATACTTGTCTAATATGTGGTGAGTCTAGGTGGAAAACCATGGGTTCAGATGGGATTGATGAGGCTAGTGGCACTATTGGAGCAAAGAAGCGTTCCCCTCGTAAAATTCTACGTTATTTCCCACTTACTCCGCGGCTTCAAAGATTGTACATGACGGAGACCACATCATCATATATGCGATGGCATAAAGAAGGATTGGTTCGTGATGGGAAAATCGTCACCTGCGAGACTCACTAGCATGGAAGCATGTGGATGACATATATAAGGAGTTTGCGGTGGATCCTCGTAGTGTTAGGTTGGGTCTTGCATCCGATGGCTTCAATCCATTTGGGATGTTGAATGTTACATACACTACATGGCCTGTGATCATAATTCCTTATAACTTGCCTCCTTGGATGTGTTTGAAACAATCGTTTTGGATGATGTCGATGTTGATACCTGGCCCAAAATCCCCTGGCATGAACATCGATGTTTATTTGCAGCCCCGATTGATGAGCTAAAGGATCTTTGGAAAAGGGTGTTGAAACATGGGATGCGAAGGAGAAGAAGAATTTTACTCTACGTGCACTTCTACTTTGGACAATTAATGACTTTCCTGCATATGCAATGCTATCAGGTTGGAGCACGAAAGGCAAGTTTGCATGTCCATACTGCCATAAGGATACTGACTACTTGTGGTTGAAATTCGGGTCCAAGCATTGCTACATGGGACATCGCCGCTTTTTGCCTTCGGACCACAAGTGGCGCAGGAACAAGATCAGCTTCAATAACAAGGTGGAACGCAGGGAGACTCCGGTGCCACTTATCGGCGAGCAAGTGATGCAACAGTATGAGAGTTTTGAGCAAGTGAAATTCGGGAAGGCGACAAAAAGAGGAAGCGTGAAGAAGAAACTAGATGGCACAACCGGAGGAAGAAGAGTATTTTTGAGCGCCTTCTGGAGCTCATTGCTTGTAAGGCATAATTTGGATGTGATGCACATCGAGAAAAACATATGCGAGGCCATATTGGGGACTTTGCTCGACATACAAGGTAAAGGCAAGGACAGTGAGAAGGCTCGGCTTGACATGCAACATCTAGGGATAAGGAAGGATCAACATCCTATGGTCGAGAATGGTAAGTATACTTTGCCACCAGCGTTGTACTTCCTAGGCAAGGATGAAAAGACAATATTATGCAAATTTCTAGAAGGATTGAAGATGCCTGATGGTTACGCCTCGAATATCAAGAAATGTGAATGTCTTTGGGTGTAGTATGCATTCTCAAAACTCATGACTATCATATTATATTTCGAATCTTTTACCCTTAGTAGTTCGCAACATATTGCCACAAGATGTCGTCATCCCATTGATTGAGCTCAGTCGGTTTTTCAAGGCAATATGTTCAAAGGAGCTGGAGGAAAAAGAACTTAAGAACCTAAGCACTTTGATTACAGAGACTCTTTGTCGGCTTGAGATGGTATTCCCGCCTGCGTTTTTTGATATCATGATGCACTTGCCAGACTGAATCTGATGTGGAGAGACGAGGCCAGCGGCGGATCCGAGCGGGTCGCGGCCATGTCTGGGGCTACGTCCGACCGAATCGAGCACGGGGCGGGCGCTGCGGCCGAAGGAGACGGCGTCGGTGAGCCCGGATCCAGCGGGCGGCGGTCGGGCCGGTCAGAGGTGGCGCGGCCACCGAATGGGCAGGGGAGAGCGCGGATGACAGCTCGGCGGCCTCGGGCGGCTTCTCTTGAGGCGGCGGCGGTTGAAGTTGGAGCCCAGCGGTGGGGTTCCATGACGAGCTCGAGGCCAGTTCCTTCCTCCAACAAACCAAAATATTTCCTTTTACTAACTTTCGCCAGGTTCCTTCCCTCCAACAAACCAAAAATATTTCCCTTACTAACTTTCGCCATTTTCCTTCCCTCCAACAAACCAAAAATATAGCCCGCCCAAAAATTTCGCCAAGTCCAAATCCATCGCGCCTCCATCTTCTTTAACCCGACGTCCCCACCACGGCACCACCCCAAAGGCCGCGATCTAGTTCATCTGTAGAGGGAGACCAGGCGTCGGCGGTTTACACGATGCCAACGACTCCATCGAGCCCGGCGATTCCTGGTTCCGCCGCCACCACCGAAATCATGAGGACACGCGTCACCATGCTCGGCCGAAGCCACCGTACAGATTCATCGTCTGCGTTGAAGAAGATGAAGACCCGGCTAATCCTTCCCTCACCTCCAGGTATATGGTGCCTCTTATATGATCTTATATGATCTTTATGTGATCTTTATGTGATCCTTCCCTCACCCGACTAAATCCTTATGTGATCTTATATGTTTTCCCAGAGGGAAAAAATGCACTGTTTGTTGCAAAACCTTATCCTTGTTGTGTATGCAATTGTTGAATCCTTATACTTTAAAGGTTTTCTGTTGTTTGATGTAATATCCATAGACCACTTCTCGATTATTTGTTGCTATCTTGCAGTGAACAAATTGGTAAATTGGGGGTGAAGGCTTAGATTAGAATTTAAATAGACCACTGCCACATTTGTTGGATTCTGAGGTGATCTTGTGGTGCTGCTGGGATCATGATGTGTATATATAGCAATGTGTTGCTTGTAGGAGAATGTTTATTTGCTGATGTGTGCAGTGTAGATCCATAATTTGTGCATCTCTGACCAGTATTGGTCATGGAACAAAGCTAATGGGATCTTTTACGAGAATTGCTGATCTTGATTGATAAGCTGAATCAATGATACGGAGTTTCATATGAGATTTATTTTGATAATATTAATCTATCCTCAGTCCAATGGACCTCACAATTTATTGTACAAATGAGCCAATGAGGAACTCCCCTGTTCCATCCTTCTCTGGCCTACTGGCCTGGGCAGAGCATTAGCAAACGCTTGAATCAAATTATCTAATTAATTTAGTTTACCTAATTAACCTTTCGCTATCTATACATACAGAAGCCCATTGACGGGTCAGGTGTGGAAACTTCTTATTGAATGCAATGGGGCACACTCCAGGAAGTGAATTTGTATATGCCGAAATTGATAGGGTTAATCTCACATATGTGACCTTGTTAAGTTTCAAAGAACAGCTCGGTTATGCTAGTAGGGACTTCATGTACTATAAGAAGCGATGTGGCAGGACAGTAGCAACTCTTGAGCCGATCGATTTCAGTCGTGATGCAGAATCAATGATACAAAACAATGAAGGGGAGAGGGAAGTCAGATTGATGTTGACAAGGGAGCAACAAACTGACTTACAAGTCAGCGTAACACCCATGAAGCAAAAAAGGGGTCAAAGAGATGAGCCATGTACAGATGAACAAATTGATGCATACAAGGTTTGGCTAGCAAAATTGCGAGACGAGGAAGAACACACGGGTAAGTTATGTTGCTCCAATCGTCGCTAGTGTTTTAACAATTCTATACTGGTCACTGCACTAACATTTGTTCACGACTCGCAGAATTTGAGGATGACTACAGGCAAGAAACAATCAAAACATATAAGGAATGGTTAAGGCGAAAGGCTACCTTGCGATATATGTAATCTTCGAATTTTACATTGAACTATGCAAGCGTATTATTAGTTTTTCAAACTCATGTATACTTCTCTGATGCTTGTTATATGCAGTATCGTTTGAGAAAGAGGACCATACTAATTATGGTGGGAGACTTCAAAATGAGGACAGCCATGAAAGCAGCCCAACACCACCTGACAGGCCATCTCATGCTAGGAAAAACAAGCAACAACAAAATGGTACGTTTTCCTTCCTGTAACTTTACTTTTACTAGGCTCGAATGCCCCCTGCTGAATTTGAATATTAAATTAAATTTAACTGGTTTGTAAGGAGGTGGCGGCCAGCAAGGCAAGAAAGGTCGTGGATGCCTGAAAGGTTTAGCAGCAGCTACCAAGAGAGTTAGGACTGCGTCCCAGAAACTTACAATAAAATTTTCAGCAAGGCGAGGAGGTCCTGTTGGTGAAAACTCTCGAACATTTGTGGATGAAGTGGTAATGTTTACAAAAAAAAGGGCTCCACTTATTGGTGTGAAAATGTGGAAAGATGTCCAGCAAAATGTCAAAAATACAATAGCAGACGATTTGTTGGTAAGTTGCCTGTTGTAGTTGCCTTAGCATGTTGCGTCTCTAATCATGTAACAATTCACATTCTCACTTTACATTCTCTATGTGTTACAATTTGAGCAGAGCAGGTGGGATTTCGAAAATGTTGATAATGCAATTGAAAAGATATTGGACATTGCCAAAGAGCGATACAAAGGATGGCGATCAACACTCAGTGCTACTTACAAGGCATACAACACTTACGATGAGCGCATGAGACAGAAGCCTGAAGATTTACACCCTGTCGAGTGGCACTACATGGTGCTGTATTTTGGAACTGAAAAATTTCAGGTATCGTGCTACTAACTTTTTTCTTTCGAATACACATGTTGATAAGAATGCTTGTTGACTGCACTTGCATACTTTTTTTTGCAGATGTTAAGCAACCAGAACTCTGTAAACCGTAAAAAATAGAAGACCAAGCATGTGATGGGATCCAAACCGTTCTCCCAATGTAGCTATGAGCAGGTAATTATAAATTAAACTTATGAGATTCTTTTCTTAAGTGATCAGTTGTTCATAAGGTACATTCTTGCCATCTTAGAGAGACCAAGAGACCGGGGAAGAGCCAAGTGATTTGACTCTTTGGATGATTACCCACACAAAGAATGGGGAATGGTCAAACAACGCTTCTAAGGATGTCTATGTGAGTAGTAATTAAATTTGGTCATGACTTAGTATATTACTCAGAATTTTGTGCTGATAGCTTAACTTATTTAACTTTTAACCTCTTATCTCAATTAGGATGATGCACCTTCAAAATTACTAACCTATCAACAAAGGCAGATAAAGGCTTACTTACAGTTGAAGAGGAAGACATTGCTTTCCGGTCAAGTTACAAGGAGAGCACCGAACCAAATCATGCAAGCTTCATGGTCATGGATACATGGCGAAATATCCGACACGAAGCCAACTGTTGAAAGACAGACTCGATGAACAAGCCCGTGCTTCTGCTGCAGCCCGCAAAAAAGAAAATGAGTTCGTAGATGAAATTCATAAGTTAAAAGAACAACTTGCTAACGAAGTTGCTAAAAGGGAAGATACTAGGCGACGTATGGAAGAGGAATTGCAGAATGAAAGGAACGCAAGAGAAACATTTCGGGAAGAGTTCCTTTCATTGCTAGCAAAACAGCTGAGCAACATCACGTGTAATAAATCAGTAAATGTGTCTTGGATTTGTACATCGTATGATAACTAAAGTATTCCCTATTTGTTCATACAGGATAACCAACGAAGTGTATTGAACACCACCGAAAACGCAGCTACTCCAACCGACAATAACAAAAGACACCGACCACGTACGAAACTTTACAACAGGTAACAAAATTGCTAAAAGTTTGCAGCCATCAGGGAATTGTAATTTGAATTACAGGCAATCTTTGTACACTAATTATTTCATTTGCAGACTCAGCCACAAAGCGTCCTCACCGCAGAAAAGGATGCTAGGCCACCGTCATAACACTAACAACTCTACTCTTAACGAAGCCTTTTCCACAAGGGCACCGCCAACGTCTCAACAAATTTTATTTCTTCAAGTCAATTGTTCAATCTTGCTAAAACTCGTTCAAGGACAAGGAAGGAGCAGGTACGACATGAAAACGTAATTTATTTTGACTTAACATGTTGCTCTTGTAATCTTAACCAATAGTGTCTCTAGTGATTTATTCTCTGTAGTGGCATGAACAGTACCAAATTAACTTGTTGTTTCATGAACAATAATCAAATTTGATAATTACATAATGGGTCTACATGTGTGTCAATGGGTCTGGACCTCTACTGTTCAAACATCCAAGACATGTCTTTTGCCTTTTGGTCCCCCTTGCCTTGCAGCATTGCCTTGGTAGCTAGCTAGGATGAGGGGTAATACTTTGGGGAAAGAAAACTACTACTAACAAAGAGGGTTGGAAAAATGAGAAACCCTTGTCACCATGGGTATGTTTGCTTCCTTGGATTTACCTTGGACACTGGTGATTCACTGTCACTAGGGTCTGTCCCAATGTTGTTAGGGTATCGTAGAATGTTCAAATGTTAAAAAATTTTGTGTGTGAGAAATGATCGTTTCTTCGTTAAGACAAGTACTACTATAGGTTCAACTGCTACATCCTATCTTGTTTATTTCTGATGCAGAACAACACACTCGTATATACATCTTCAAATCTAGTGATACATATCCGTTTCTCGGGGAAAAACTAGTGGTACTGTAAATTAATCACTTACTTTTTTATTAAAACAATAAAAGGCAATTTGCCATGCTAAAAGGGTAGTACAATTCGGATCAACCAAACAAAGACGCATGCAAAACTAGTCACTTGCATCTAGAATCTAGGTGGGTTGGTTTATAATAACACCAAACATATACATCTTTCACCACCCCACCCTATATATTTCTCACCAAGATCGAATTATGCATGTACGCATGCGTGTGCGTGACATTTGAGAAGGCCGGCTCTCGGCCTGTTCTATTTAGTTTTCTCCATGGTTTTGGTATGACTTCTTGAAGCCACTTCTCTAAACATCTTTTTGAGTCTAAAACCATATACATCATTTACGTTATCGTCTCTATCATCTACCGTCGTCTTAAAAAATGCATACAAAAAAACACCCATCATACCCAAAACCCATGGCCGTAGTCCAAAGAATGTGCCTCAAAATGACGAGCAGAACGTGCGGATGTGGGAGGCTAAACCAGAACCTCTACTTTAATTTGGACAGGTAGTAATTACAAAAAAAGGAAATCGATGGGCCATCTTTTGCATGTATACTCTAGATGGGTACGCATCAAATTCTTTTTTTTGTGAGCGGTTCGAGTTTAGCCATAGTTTCCTTTTTTGTATCAGCAGAGACTTTTTTGTGGAATTCTAAATCAATCCTCTTGTGGGCCCTAAACTGTTTATCAATTCCTTGAATGGTAGCCTTGGAGAAATACTCTCCCCTAACAGAGGGCTCTGGATTTTTCTTTATTAAGAAGGAACACAGGCTCCCCACTCCTTTGTAAACTTTTATGGAGCAGTTGCTCCATTCCGTAAAGAGTTTTTTGATTTCTTTTTTTCCTGTAGTTTTTGATATACAGGTATTCAAGATTCCCACATGAATTGCATCTGTGGTTTGAGCTTTAGCTACAACTACGCAAACAATACATCTGAATGACCCATCTATCTTTTCATAAATCCTCTCTGGTAGAAGATCTCTTATCTCAGTCCCTCTCAAAGACACCAGCAAGTATTTTCGTACATGACTGTAGGAAACCATTCGTTTTCTCATATAGCAAGACAAAACAAATTCCCCAATTGATAATGATGTACAGATATTCAGACAGACAAAAAAATGTTGAGGTTAAGAAAGTTCTTGTTGAGAACATTATGTCGTACACATTATTTTATTTTTCTACTTTGCTAGCTTTCTAGGGCCCGATGATAAGCCCGCAGTTTCATGAGCAATGATCACTCAAGACATGTTTTTTGTGTGGAAATAAGTAAGAATTAGAATAAAATCATGTTTACTTTTATCAATAATGGTGTTGCACGGTAGTGAGTAGTGACAATAATTGTTACTAGTATATGTGTCTTGGACCTTACACGTTAAGGACCTTGTTTTTGGTTCCTTTGATCGCTCATTCATATAAAATATTATTTCATGACTGTTGCTTTAATTTGATTATTTCATCAATCATATTTCACTAAGATGTTGCTAATTGCTGAACCATATGCTAAAGTTAATGCTTTTTAACGAGCAGGAATGAACACGTTGATTAGAGCACACAGAGTCAAGGCATGGGTCGTCAAGTCAAGACATTCTACATGCCAAACCAGCAAGGAGCAATGCAACAGAAGCGAATCTATTTTTGTTATTATTAGTTAAGAACTTTGTAGTTTAATTTTGGAGATTTATATGTAACTCCTTTAGTAATAGTGGCACTTTTAAATTATGATTGTCGAATTAATGATATTTTGAATTAATATATGTTGCTACGTTCTAGCATTGTTACTATTTTGCTATTCATTTGCAACAACAAATTAATAATCAAATATCAAATGCTATATGTGTTGCCACAATTCTTCCCGTTGCGATAAACCTGATAGCATTTTGTTGTGATAGCGTAATGCAATGCCGCTACTACGATGCATCCAACTATTCGCCACGAACAATGATCGATGCTATATGATATATTTGCCACCATAAATATTTTGTTGCAATACCTTTTCTAAGCCTGTTGCAACGAAACACCTAACGTGGCAATAGTACCTCTTACCACGAAACATGGTGTTGTAATAGATTCTCTTGCCATACTACAACTCCATGGCAATAGAGTCTATTGCCACGTAATAACTCCGTGGCAAGACAAACTATTGCCACAAACAAACTTCATGGCAAAAGAGGCTATTGCCACGTAGTTGGTCGATGCAATAACCTCTATTGCCATGACATCGCTCCTTGCAACAACAAACAATTGCAATGCTTCATTGCATGGCAATAACCATATGTATTGCAACGAAACCAAAAACTGTTGCACAATCTTTTAAGGACGCAACAATTAGCAACGCTTGCCAACGGAAGTGATTAGTTGAAATACATACATATTGCATCTATTTTGGTCCTATTGCAACGTTTTCGTGCTGTTGTCCAAGACCCGAAATCTAGTAGTGACATCTCCCAAGAATTCATTTTAGTTATCAGTGTCGTAATCCCACAATTACCTTTGCACTCCCCAATTCTCGAAAAATCATTTAAATCATCTATCTGGCCTATCTATTCATTTAGGTTCCACCAATTTATTTCTCCTACAATCCACACTATCGTTATCTTTTTATGATCGATATGAATCCACCAGCATCTTTTATGTGTTTACACCACAAACAACCATCTTCTTTTCTACGACTCTATTTATTCTTCCTGACATTTTATTTAGTGAGAAGTATTATCATTATTTAAGAATATAATACATAGAAATTTTCTGAGACCTAGCAATTTTGAACAAAAATATAATGTGTAAGAGAATGCAATAATAATAGCGATTCATATTCCATCCACCGTTACATGGTCTCTGCACCATATGTAGGCCTTCAGCGTTATAACCGCTTACATTATCACTGGGACGATACCCAAGGCAACACAAATCAGGGCTTTCCACTGTCCTCCTCTTTTCCATTCCCATCCACAAAGTTTTTGAAATGGAACTATATCTGGTTAAGTTCCCATGTCCGCCCATGACTGTGGGCACGGCTATTCGAAAAGTTTTGACTCTGCAGAGTTTGTACACTTTCACCACAGGAGACAATCAACTCGTTAGCCCACATGATTCCTTAGTCATGCGGTTGAGCAAACCATCACAGTGACTTTTCAAAGTATCTAGCCCCTATTGTCATCTCACCCTACGGGCTGCTCTTACTTGCGGTGGGTCCCATACATTGCAGGGATGTAACCACGTCTACTAGCGCAGCCGAGCTCCACTCCCCGCAACGTTAGTATGGCTAGTTACTTCACCCTCCACTCGGTGTCCCTTTAGGCCTCCCCTTACCCTTGCATATCCCCTCCTATCCACTACCGGTGAGATGAGTCTAGGAGTTTCGATAAATTTACTTAACCAAGTTGTATTTTACAGACTTGTGGATGTACGGTTTTACATAGAATATCATGACAAGATTCAGTCCTTAGTGGTATCTGAGCGGTTCTATCACTATCCATTTTGTGCTTCCACTACACCACACACCAGCCCCCATACCATCCGCCTAGATATTGAAGCAAGTTGAGGTTTTTGGAAGCATAAAATAATCATAGCCAAATACACCAGTCATTATCACCATGACTTCCCAAACCAGTTTCTCATGATTAAAAATGATAATGATGCTTGGGACATTTCAGCGCCCCTGAGTATCTAAGCAATACTAAGCATAGCTTATAATTACGGAATTATTTTCGAAAGGTTACTATCATAATTTTGCTAGGGCAATAAGGTTCACATAATCAACTATTCCAAAGGAGGTGTAATATTAATCAAGGCAAACAATGGGCATATAACTAGAATCATGAATTAAACATGTATTTGTATATAAAATAACAGCATGCAATTTGATAATTTAAACAAAAGTAATTTGCAGAAAATGTAGGCTCAACATGATCAAAGTATTAACTCGCCTTGGTCACAGGGGTCTTGGTCTTGAGCGTTGGGGTTTGCTTCGGCTTCGGCTTCCTCTTCCTCTTCCTAAGCCTCGTACGCTAACTTTTACGTGCGTGAAAATTTGGATAAAAATCAGCAAGCCAAACAAAATATCACCAAAAATTCAAATGAGCTCTAACATTTATGGTTTTGGTCCCATTGGATAGTTATTGAATTTAGATGAATTTAGAAATTCGTTTCATTCAATTTGGAAATAAAATGAATAAGTTATGCTCATTTAAAGTTCTCAGTCCAATTAAATCCAGAAAATATTAAAATCTGACAGGTGGGCCCATAGACTTTAATTCTTTCATTTCTTATTTCTGGTGTATCTGTCTATGGCAGGTGGGACCCCTTTGTCAGAGAGCCACGCGTGTTGGCGGTCACTGACAGGTGGGACCCACCCGGATTTATTAGAAAAATTGGAACAAAACTCAACCTCGGTGATGCGGAGCTGGGAGCTCGAACGCGGGCGGCCGAGGGAGTTGAGAGGGAGCGTTGATAGCCAGTAGAACTCACGGTGTTACCTGACTATAGAGGGTGAGTAAAACAGTTAAGCCAAGTGCTGCAGGGGGCCGAGCAGAGGAGGCTGAGGGTGGGGATCGGCGGCAGTGTGGTCGGCGGTGGGCGACTGGGGAGGTGCCGATGAGGGGCAAAATGGAACCCCGTCGGCACGTGGAAGGCGTTGGAGGAGTCACCGGTGACCGGGGGTCACTGGAGAGGTGTCAGCAGCGTGCAGCGGCGGCGGCTCGGGAAGCGCTTGACGCCGGTGACGGAGAGGCGTCGGGGAGCTCGGCGAAGGGCGTGGTTGGCTTCACAGTGTCCCTGGTAGGGTGTAGGAGCGAGGAATTGGAGTATGGTGGCTTGGCTCGGTTGATTATTCAGCGGCCGGACTTGGGGAAGATGAGGAGCGCCGGCGAGCTACGGCCGATGAGAGTTCAATTGGGCTCTGTGAGAGGATGTAGGTGATATGCGTCATTTTTACATATATTTACCTATCATTTTACCCTCATATTGTTCGCATTTTGAGATCATTTATCATCATTTACACGTTTTTCTAAAATTAATTGCTCGAAATGGACTATTTTACATTTTTCTATATTTTCTGCAGGCTAGCGCGATCGAGGCGCATAAACGACAAATTTGGACTTTTGGGACTGCTCCGTACAGATGTACACATCGTCACGGATGCATAGGGTCAAATCGTGATGAAATCAGAGATTAGAAGGGCTAGAATGGAAGAAAGCATAAGAAGGGAGGACTTGATTGCAATTTTCGAAAACCTGAAGGGCTAAAATGCAAAATCTCCAATTCCCAATCCAGCATCAAAAACCCTAGCTGCAATCGGTTTTTGCTTGAGCCCGGCATTTTCTATTATGCCCTTCGCCTCCCTTTGCTCTCCCCCTCCTTCTCCAGATCCGGGCCGCAGCTCGTCGACGCGCCTCCCTTCTTCGCCTCTTCATGATCCACCGCCACTCCTCCGTACGCACCGTCGCTCCTCACAGCACCGCCGCCATTCACCACCACGGTGCCGCTGCTCCACTTCTTGCTCCAAATCCACCGGCCACCTCAATCGCGCCTCCCTTCTCCGCTTCCCCTTCGGCGCGCCACCTCCCACCAAGTAGCACCGCCACCTCTGCTCTTCACGGCCGCCCTGCATTGAGCCTTCTTCAACCTCTTCACTGCCGGTGGCCTCGACTTCATCAACCGACGGCGACTTCTTCCTCTGCTTCACCTGCCACCGACACCTGCTACTCCATGGCGCCACCGACGCTGCTCCTCTACTGCATCCATTTCACCGAGACCTCTCCGGCTTCTTCTTCATCTCGGTTGATTCCTTCTCCCAAATCTTCTATTCTTATTTCCTATTGAAGTTACTGAGACTATTAACCTGTTCATTACTGCTTTGTGAACTGTGAATGTTTCGATAGCATTGTGAGATGTGAACTCTGATGTATGCACTGTGCTATGTGAATGCGATCCGTGGATGTGTTATGCTTTGTTAATTTGTTTCAGAATTGCTATATGTTCATGTTGCTAGTAGTTTACTTCTAGAAGTTGTGCTTGTGTTCAGTGATGAGTTAGTCTAGTATCTGTGATTGTCTTTGTGTTGTCCTACCCGATTTAGCTAACCGGCGACCGTTTCCTCTCCCCGTGTTGTCTCGACTCCCCCTTGCTTTTAGACTCCCTCTTTTCTTCTTTCCGCAGTCTGTTGATAGTTAGGTCGTGCGTTCATAGTTCTGTGTGTGTTGTGTTGTTGTGTGTCGTCGTCTAGTTAGCCGTCGACCGTTTTCTCCCTCGTTCTCTCTCGACTCCCTCCGTGCTTCTAGACTCCCTAGTGCTTCTTGACTTCCTCATTCTGTCTCGCGGTCGGTAGTTAGTTTGGTCGTCGGTCGGTAGTCGTGTTCGTTTGTGTAGTCAGTCGTCGTGTTCGTTTGTGTAGTGAGTCGTTGTGTCGTTCGTTCGGTCGTACGACGTCCATTCGTGCGGTCGTTCGTTCCGTCGTCTGTCGATTGTTTAGTTTGTTCGTCGTTTCGTCCATACAAATTAGTGTTCGTTCGATAGTTCGATCGTTCGACTGATTTGGTAATCATTTTAGGTTTAGTTTCCCATTCTATCCTTAGTTTCGTTTGACCTAGCTTTAGCTGAGCACTGATAGTCTCAGTCTAGTCCCTGTGGAGAACACGACACTCGCCGCTATTTCAGTGGCAACCTGTGCACTTGCGGGTGTTCTATTTTTGCACGATCAGTAGGGAGAGTGGCGATGCGAACGGAGGGGCGCACGGGTTTTATAGGCGGCGGGGCGGGGCTAGTAACGGCATCTGACCGAGCGGTCTCGTCGGTGTCAAGCGGAGCAGCGGCTGCAGCGGGATTTCAGGGATTCGGGGGGTGACATCGCATTGAAGAGCTGCAGCTCTGCGCCGCGCGCGCGACAACACGGAGGAAAATCGACTGCGGTGCAGATACTGCAGGCGGTGGCGCGACTTTTGCTACCGCACCAGGCGTGACGCACGCTGACCCGGGGCGACGCGCGCGGCAGAGCGGAGGAGGCGACCGTGACGGGACGGCGGTGGGGCCACGGTTACGGGAGCGGAGTGGCGCCGGGGACCAGTGGTCCGAAGGAGGGCGTCGCGCGGGGGAGCGGCCTGCGGCGCCACGCGGGTTTGTCCGAGCGGGGGCTGTGGCCTGTCGGGACACCGCGCAGAGGAAGGGTAGGTCGGGAGGCGGGCCATTTGGGTTGGGTGGGCAGTTCGGTGACCACAAGGCCTTTCTTTTTTTTCTTTTTCTTTTTCTGTTTTTACTATTTATTTATTTATTATTACTATTATAGATTTATATATATATATTTGCAAGCCTATTTTTATACACATTTTTGTGTGAAGAATTTCTTTGCATATATTTCTTTATTTTATTATTTCTCTATATTTTATATTTTTATTTTTACTTATCTATTTATTATTGCAGCCCTAAAATAGAATTTCTAAATTTTTGGGTTCAAGTTGTACTCCTCTTTTAATGGATCATCTTTTCAGATTCGAATTCAAAATTATAGGTTTCTTTTACTTCCATATTTTCTTTATGGCTTTTTAATGTTATTTTATTTTTCATGAATTTATTCAATGTTTTGGAACCTCAACCAAAATTTTAGAAAAACACCAAAGAAGATTCAAATTTCAGGAGAATATATTACAAAATATTTCAAAAGATTTACATTTTCAATTTTCAAATTTTCAGGATGTTACAAATTATAATGCAAGGGAAGGTGGTGGCTATAGAGAGGTGGTTCGGGGCTTGCCTCTCGCGTGCAACCGAGGAGATGAGGCAGCTCTGCTGCCGCATAGAGAGTAAGAGAGGGAGGTGGCACTATCGACCCGTAAGATTTGACAGGGTTTGACTCAAGCACCGCACGGCTGGAGCTGCAAGGGACCGACCAGATTTGAATAACACTATACAACACAACGCAAATTGATACGGATTTAGCGCAGGGCCTCGAAAGTCGAATCTTACCGACATGGCTGACATCCATTCGAGTTCGGCTCGTTCTAGCCTCGATTCGACCTCGTCTCGAACTTTAAACGAGTCAAACTCGAGCTTGATCTCGAGCTCACGAGCTTCATCGAGCTAAGCTCAAATAGTTCGTGAGTCTCGATTCGAGCTTAAATAGTAATACATATTAACTCTTACCAAGTTTACTCGAATCGAACTCAAGCTCGAGCTTTTATTATTATTAAAAATTAGTGTATGTTTGAATTATTTTGGTTGTTATCAAGTTTACTAGAGCCATGCTCGAACTCAAAATTTTCTTATTATTGAAAAATAGTGTATAGTAAATTATTTTAATTGTTGTCGAGTTTCAACGAGCTGATCTCGAGTCTACTCAAACTTAGGCTAAGCCGAGTCCAGACTCGGACCCTAACTCGAGCTCGGCTCGAGTTTCTATCGAGCTCGAGTTTGGAAGACCAAGCTCGCTCGAACTCGGCTCATTTACAAACCTACATGTACACACGAATCTTAGGGTCTGTTCTTTTTCAGCTTTAGACTTTTCTACAGTAACCAGCTTTTAAACGGAGTGTTTTTTCAAGATGGGGTATAATAGTTAATTGTAGTATATACTGTACCGACTTCATTTATATCAGCAAAAACCGCACGTGAGTTTCAGTTACTCTATAATCTCTCATATAAACAATCCAAAAACCATAAATCACCATAAAAAACCACAGACTGCAGCTAAAAAACATACCCTTCCTACGCGGTCGACGATAGTCCTGCCTCACGGCTGACTTACCTCCGTTGTAGTGGGCGATACAGGTACCTCACGGCTGACGTCCATGCGCGCACACACGAGTCTTATTCTTACCTGGGCGATAGTCCTACCTCACGGCTGACGCAACACACAACCACGAACAAACCAGAAGCCTCCTCTGGAGTTCTATATAAAGAGGGCGCATCGGCACTGCCCGCCCACCGCACCGCTCCACGGCTAAGCTTGTTCCCGGTAGTAGGCTGTAGGCTTCTTTCGCACGCGCGTGAGCACACACGAATCCTGATCTCTGCCTCGCGGGAGCGCAGAAAATGGCGCCGGTGAAGGTGTTCGGGTCGGCGATGTCGGCGTACGTGCAGCGGGTGCTGGTGTGCCTGGAGGAGGTCGCCGCCGAGTACGAGCTCGTCCACGTCGAGCACAAGAGCCCCGAGCACCTCGCCAGAAACGTACGTAGCCTCCACGTACTCTGCTTCTTGCTTCGCTTGGTTTACGTTTCTGATCATTTTTTCTCCTCGTCAGTCTCTCTGGACTTGGAAGCGCTAGCAACTGATTTTTTTGTGCTGATGTTTCCTTGCAGCCGTTCGGGCAAATCCCAGCTTTCCAGGATGGGGATCTCGTTCTCTTCGGTACGTACGCTTAATTTGCCTGGGACTACTTGTCATTCCCAACATCCATTCTAACTTGCAGCAGAGAGGCTAGCTCTGTTTTCTTTGGCCGGAGTCCTTGATATCCTCTCAACTCTCGATGCTATTGTATTTGTAAACATCCTCTCAACTCTCAATGCTGTTGTATTTGCAGAGTCACGAGCAGTTGCAAAGTACGTGCTTCGGAAATACAAGAAGGAAGTAGACCTACTGAGGAAGGCAATCTCAAAGAAGCCGCAATGGTGGACGTATGGACAGAGGTTGAGGCACACCAGTATCAGCCAGCCCTCTCACCTATTGTGTACGAGTGCCTCGTATTTCCCATCATGCGTGGCATACCCACCAACCAGAAGGTTGTGGACGAGAGCTTGGAGAAGCTGAAGAAGGTGCTTGAGGTCTACGAAGCTCATCTATCCAAGCACAAGTTTTTAGCTGGAGATTTTATCAGCTTTGCAGATCTTAGCCATTTCCCCTTGACTTTCTACTTCATGGCGACGCCTTGTGCGTCGCTCTTCGACTCGTACCCTCATGTCAAGGCGTGGTGGGAGAGGCTGATGTCGAGACCATCGATTAAGAAGCTCAGCGCAAGCATGGTTTTACAGGCCTAGTTACAGAGGAGGGATCTTATATATTCAGGGATCTCATCTCTGATCTGTATCGTACTTTCTGCTTGCAACTTAGTCCGAGTTTGTTCTAATAAACTGCTATCACTAGAATTGCACGAGTGTGCTGTCTAGTGGTTGAGTATATGTTACATACATTGAGTTGGAAATTATTGATCTCTTGGTTGTGAACCCTTTAGTGGAGCCATATTTCAAATTGCTTCCAGATTTATTGTTTGTCAATCCAACATTACTAGGTAGTTTGTCCTGGAGCACATTTAAGTGCAGTATCTTCAGTTCTTCACTTTCAAACTATTTCCGCTGAAGTAATTTCGCAGCACTGATTTATGATAAAATGGTATAATTGTTCGTACCGCGTCATCTAGAAGATTGTTGATAGATCTTCTCGTGTTGTTGTCTCCGTAGGAGAATGATGTACGAAAGGTCTCTTACATGGCGGCATCTTCAAGGGAAATCCGTGAGGTGACAGGAGAAAAGCCCAGTGGCAGAGCTAGAAAAATTTTTATTAGATATACACACTGCGTGTGTTGTGCCTTTTCGGATACACTATGTGTTGCGTTTCCTTGGATGCATGCCCTCACCATGGCCGCTGGCACCTCCTAGCGTACACCCTTACAGTCGTTGATTTGCCGTACCACCTACATAAATTTTCAAACTTTCCAAAGTTTAGCTGCTAATAAGTTTAAAACTATCTAGATTTGTCGCTAAAAGTACTTTCATAATATTATAATTTTATTAGTATATAATAAGATAAAGTTATAAATTGTAATAGTCAAAGTAATCAGTCTAAAATCACTCATTACGACCGCTAAAATTATCACTTTCCAAAACTTAGCCTCAGAAAACACATTACAACTGCTAGCTCAATAAGTACTTGAAAACCACAAGTACTCAGGTAATACTATCACTCCACTTAATGAGAGACCATGTGGAGGTCATCTCGTGTGTATGATGAGTAATTGACATCGGTTTAGGAAAGTCGAGTTTGAGTTGGTTGGTTCGGACCAAGACGTTGCGTGGTGTAACGGGCTCGGTCGGACTTGGTCAAACTTGGTCGTATGGGATTAGGATGCATATTCTGATGATTCGACAAGTTTGTTGATGTTATTATGCTTACATGTATCGAGCGGTGCTATTTGATGTGTTTCTTGTCTGTGTTGGCTGTAGGACGTCGAGGCGGAGTCGTGGCGAGACACAGGGTGACCGGACTAAAAAATCGGGCGGTGTTGACGTCAGAACGGTTGAGATGTGTCGAAGACAGCGTGAACTCGAGGTGGTTGCGAGTCGTGAACGACAAGGAACGCGGAAGCGTCCCGGAAGGTGCAGGAGGGGCGTTTCGGTAAAAACGCAAAGCTGCACGGCGGGAGACGGTTCCGTTAGAGTTTAGCAGGTGTAACGGGTTGGAGACCTGTTAGCCAAAGGCTATAAATAGGTGTGAGGGGCTGCATACCCCTTCATGGCTTTGGGAGAAAGTTAGGGTTTACTAGAGTCAAAAGAGCCTTTGGGAGGTGGTTTTGGCTTTAGGCTTTAGTAGGTGAGAGTGGGTGTGGAGTACAGAAGGTGTCTCCTTCGATGTTCTCTATGTGAGAGCTCTGTGTGTTGTGTTCTTGCTCTCTCTCTGTTCTTGGGTGTTCTTGAGTTTGTGGGAGAGGGAGACGATTGAGTAGAGACTCCATGTAATCAATCTTTGTTCTAATGTCTATGCGTATGGGGACTCCTATGTATTCCATGTTTGGTTGGAATGAAATTTCAGAAGTTTATCTCTCGTCCCCTGTCTGTTCTTGTTCTTCATTTTGAGTGATTTTTGACTTTTTGAGATTTGAGGTGTTTTTTGTTAGGAAGGCCCAAAATGGGTTGCTCTATGATGGGATAGTGCCACAAGGTCATTTGATCAATTTTTCCCGAGAGAAAATTGATTTAATCAAAGGTTTTTCATTTTCAGCTCCTCTGTTTCAAAGTTTTCTAGGGTTTACTGTTACCGAGTACTCTTGATACTCTTTGTTTTTCTTTACAAGTTGGCTTCAAATGTATGCTACTCTGCTGTGAGATCATGTCCAGCTGAAATTCAAAGGTTCTTGAGCAGAAGATAGGAGAATGGGAGATAATCTGAAAATCATTTGGTTTCACTGTGCTTTTCGGTTTTCTGTCCAGATTTGACTCTTTGCCTCTTGGTCTGAATTTTCTTAATCCTCGAGACCGACCTGCTGTTTAGATCATAGTTCCAAGCTTTTGTCAAGAGAAGAGCAGCACTTAGTTATCTATTTTCCCTGATTTTTGGTGTCTGCAGTTTTCTCTGTTACTCGGCTGTTTTCAGAAGTTCTGTGCCGACAAAATTCAGACTACCACTGCTTCTTGCCGCTGCTTGCTCTGGACTGCTTTCTTCCTTCTTTTGCTGTCAGTTTTCAGTTTTCTCCTCAGTCTTAGGCTCCAAAATTATCTCCCAGAGTTCTCTCGGTTATTTTGTTTAAAATCCATCCTTCTTTGGCACGAGAAGAGAAGCAGTTGATCGGCAATTTCTCTGTGAATCTGCTGTTTTGTATTTACTGTGACAGAAAATTTCAGTCTGCTATTTTAGCAGTTTTCAGCCGGTTGTTTTCAGTTTCTTGGTGTCAAGTCTGCAGATTTTGGCCAAGCTTTTTAAGCTCTCTTTTGCAGCTTTCGGCAGTGTGTGTATTTCAGTTTTCAGGCTTCAACAGTCCCTGTGTGATGCCTTCGGCAAGCAGCAGCTTTGCTGTTATTTCTCTTCCTGCAGGCTGCTAGACTGCACTGCAGATTTCAGTCTGCAGCAATTTCAGTTTGCTCGGCAAACAGTTTGGGTTTTCATTTCCTGTCAGTTTTTAAGTTTTCAAAACAGCAAATAGTTCTATTCGGTTTAGCTCTTTTGTGATCAGTTCATGGGTATTTTGATAGGCTGTCTAAGCTGCGTTTTCAGTTCCTGTACTCAGCAAAACAGCAAAAGTCTTTCATTCGGTTTCTGCAGACTGTGTGATGATTTTTCCGGGTTTTGGTCTTCTTGGGATTGCTTTGTGCCAACGAAAATGATCTGAAGATTTGTTTGTTCGGTTCAAAAAGGGCAGCAATCTCTTGGTCTCTTCTCTGTTTTTTTTGCTTTCCTTTCCCTTTTTCTTTTCAGTCTTGCTTTCTTTTCTCTTTACTTTCCTCTTAGCTTTTCAGTGTGGACAGCCTTCGGCTTGAGATTTTATTTGGGACTTCCTCCGGTTTGTCTATCTCTGTTTTGTGACTTAGCTCATAGTCTTGTAGCCATTGAAGAAGAAAACAGTACGAATACTTTGTGGGCGAATTTTTAAAAAGGCACCATTCACCACCTCTCTGTTGCCATTTCCGATCCTATACTTAAAATACTAAGTAAAACATCATCGCTACTGACCAGAGAACCAACAAGTACTGACAACCAAAAACCAATCATATACCGCAAGTCTCAGACAACCAATCGCAACACCCATGACTACCGATTTCCGACCATTGAGTACTAAGCGCTTCTGATACCGAGTACAATGACCACCTGACCACCATACACCAGCCAGTAATACCATTGGCCTCACACAAGTACTCAAAGTACTCGAAGATCACAAGAACTAAAGCACTTGTACCAACCATGAAGCCAACGACAACCGATCACAAAGCCTTTGACTATAGATCGTGTGGTCTACGACAACCGACCGAAAAACTAAAGACAACAAAAGCACATCGCGAAGTCTACGATTATCGATCATAGATAGTAAAGTTTACGACCATGAAAAAGTACTATAGCTATGACCATGAAAAAGTAGTGTAGCTACGACCACAAAAAGTACTATACCTATGACCATGAAAAAGTATTATAGCAATGACTACCTACCGTGGTCGAAACCGGACGTGGTCGTAAAGCCGTTCGATTTTCCGGTAGTACTCGAACACCGCTTGACGCATCTAGGCCACTCAGAAGCCGCCCGATGTGCCAATACTACTCGGACATCATCCGATGTATCTGTGCCACTCGAAAATCGTCCGATCCTCCAAAAGCACTCAGACACCGTTCGATACTCCATTGCTACAAGATAGCCGTCAGATGCCACTTACCCGATCAGACTAGTCCGAACCTCTTTGACGTAGAGCGTCGTCAGATACTCCATCACTACTCGATAGCAGTCGAATGCAAAACAGACTAGTCAATCGACCCACTAAAAGCCTCCCAACTGAGCGAAGCCATTCAGACTAGTCCGAAAGTACTTGAAGGTGATCAAAACCACTCGGAGTCAACCGAAAAACACTCGTACATGAGTCTAAGCCATCGAGGTGTGTTGGAGCTCATGGAGGTGAATCCATCAAGCTAGAGAGAGCTCCTAGTCAAGGTGGTGCCATAAAAAAAGGTGATGTTCGGCCGAGGCAAAGCCATTGAGGCCGAGTTGAACCACGTTGAGGCTAAGCCATCAAGGCGTGTTGGAGCTCGCCAAGGTGAATCCATCGCATTAGGAGGAGCCCCTAGTTGAGGAGGTACCATCGAAGCGTGGCAATGTTCAACTGAGGCAAAGCCGTCGAGGCCGCGTTGAACCACATTGATGCGTGTTGGAGCTCGCCGAGGTGAATCCATCACACTAAGGAAGCCTCTAGCCAAGCAGATGATGTCGAGGAGAAGCAAAGCCTAGTCGAGGCAAAGCCATCGAGGCCGAGTTGGACCACACCAAGGCTAAGCCATCGAGGCGCATTGGAGCTCACCGAGGTGAATCCATCGCACTAAGGGAATCCCCTAGTCAAGAATTCACCGTCGAGTGTAAGTGAAGCCTGGTCGAGGAAAAGCCATTGAGGCTGAGTTGAGCCACATCGAGGCTTATGGAGCTCATCGAGATGAATCCATCGCACTAGGAGCCCTTAGTCGAGGAAATGCTACCGAGGTGAAGCCATCAAGGCTAAGTTAAACTATGCCAACGCTAAGCCATTGAGGTGTGTTGGAGCTCGCCGAGGTGAATCCAACACAATAGGGAAGCCTTTGTCAAGGAGACACTGTCGAGGCGAAGCGAACCACGGTCAAGGTGAAGTTGTCGAGGCCTAGTTGAACCACGCCGAGGCTAAGCCATCGAATTATGTTGGGGCTCACCGAGATGAATCCATCGAGTTAGGGGTAGCCCCTAGTCAAGGAGACGTCGTCGAGGTAAAGCAAATCCCATCCATGATAAAGTCATTGAGGCCGAGCTGAACCACGCCTAGGTATGCCATCGAGGCATGTTAGAGCTTACCGAGGTGAATCCATCACACTAGGAGAATCCCCTAGTTGAGGAGACACTGTCAAGGTGAAGCGAAGCCCGGCCGAGATGAAGCCATTGATGCCGATGTAACACCCCAGGACCCACATTACCCTGGGATGCTACTAAAATTACTCTACAACTAGCCAATTTACAAGATAACATAAATTGGCAACAATAACTTAACAAGATAATATAAGCGAAAGTATAAACAACTAAGGGAAAACAGAATAGAGATATCAATTCAATATTCATAATCAACTTCAACATAATAACCAAAGGAACGGTTCCAAATTAACATTATTAAGATGAAACAATCATCCACAAGATAGCTAAGCAAAGACTAGAATTCTTTCAACTTTATTTCAGCATTAAAACAAATCCATGTGCATCAATGTGGTGCCGCTCTACCCTTCCCAATGCATGCTCTAAGTCCACCTGTAGGGAGGGGAAAACAAAGGTGAGATAAAAATCTCAGTAAGCAAACAGTTTAACAAGTTATTCAAACTACAAACAATTAAACATCATCATTTAATTCCATACATTCACAACGACAATTCGTGTCCACAATTATTAAACCACCACAATCTTTCATGAATCATACCTCTTCAATTTTCAGATTTAAATAGCATACGAATGCAGTCATTTTATCCACAAATAAATGCATATGAATGCTTCATACTATGCTCCACATCACTCTTTTCCGGCGGGATTTGAGGTGCATCGTATTACGGCAATATACGATGCTCCCAGCGGGAATAAGAGGTGCATCATATTACGGCAATATACGATGCTATACCGGTACGGTCGTGGCTAGGTGCGGCGATATCCACATATGCAAATGACATGATATGACATGAATGATATGAACGATATGATAATTCATAAATCACATTAATTCATCCTCAAGGAGAATTATCATGCTCTCAACATATCCACATCAACCACATATTAAATTCATGTTCCACAATATCACATTAAGCAATAGTTCCACATGTCTACTAGCAGATTATCAATATATCAATTGATTAATACTTGCTACCATCTCCACAATTAAAATATCATGCAATCATGTCATAATGTATCAAATTACGATAATAATGTAAATTGCAAGTAGAAGGAATAACAAGTTAAACGGTAGCAACCACCGCGAAGTAAATCAAGAGCGCTCAGGGACAAGACCACCTGTCCAAAAGGCATCTCTCAGCACAAAGCCACAGCATAAAAACAAGACTAAAATAATTAAAGACGTCGCTAGAACCCCGAATCCGCACAAACTCCTCTCCGCTCAACAAATCAGCAAATTACCCTCTGCAGCAACGCTGCTTAACATTTTCTTATCTTTAAAAATATTGATCCAATTACAGAAAATGATACCTCTCTGGATTCATCACTTAAAATCCTACATTTTTCATGTAGAACACATATTTGTATTTTGATCACAGCTAGATGTAATTTAATGCCCAAAACAGAGGAAAAACTTTGTTCTGGCAGATTGGACAGAAATATTAAAATACGTCCCAACAACAGTACATGGGTCCAAAATTATCTACAACTTTATCAATTACGGTCATGATCATAAAAATCATTTACTACCTCAACTTCACAGATTACCGTCGGTCTGTACCAATCTGCTCGCTTGACGAACAGTAGTATTTACGACCCTGTAACTCCCAGATCCCACGGCCAAAAATTTCGAACAAAATACAACAAATGCCTCTAGAAGTCCTCTACAACTTTCCTTTTGGGAGAGTCTGCAGGCAAAATCGTTTACTAGGTCAAAACCGTGCAAACAGATCTTGTTGCGAATCAATCTCAAAGTGCGATGACAGACTCATCTCTAATCGGGCAATTAATCTATTAACTACCTTCAAAATCCGTGCCAAGAACCCTAATTATTCATAAGAATAGAGGGTTTGGGATGGGGAAAAATTACCTAGATGGTGGATCAACCCTTTTTTTCCTCTTCTTCTTCTCCTTCCTTCTTCTCCTTCCTTCTCCTTGCTTCTCCTCCAATGGCGCAAGACTTGCGGTGGGAGTGGGCGGCCACTAGGGGAGAAAAGGAGTAGGGGTGGTGGTGGGTGTGGGGGAAAAGGGGAGGGTGGGGTCTAGGGTTTAAAAGGAGGGAGGGGTGGCGGTCGGCCCACTCCCAGGCACCCAATCCAGAATTTTAAATTAATTTTTAATATATTTTATTGATTTTTCAATGTTCTACAAATTTTAATTTTCCCTTCCTGCGATTTGCCAAAAAACCGGCGATTCCACGATTGTTTTAAAATCTTACGCCGTAACGACGTTCGGGATATTACATTCTCCCCACCTAAAAAGGATTCATCCTCGAATCTCACTCCTCAAACCACAAACAAGAGAACAACAAAGAAAAGAGCAATCCACAGAAAAATAGAACCACAACTACGAGTACTCAGCAGCGTCGAAGAGCTCGGGGTACTTCTTTCGCATTTGATCCTCAAGCTCCCACGTAGCCTCCCTCTTAGACTGAAACGTCTAGAGGACCTTCACATACTTGGTGGTCTTATTCCTCAAGACCCGCTCTGAAGTATCCAAGATACGCTCTGGTCGACTCTCCACAGTGAGATCCTGATCCACCGTGACCTGCCCAGGTCAATCTTGTGCTCGGGATCCCGCAAATTCTTCCTCAGCCTAGACACATGGAAGACATTGTGCATACCACTCAACGAGCTCGATAACTCCAAACGGTAAGCCAAGCTACCCACATAAGCAACCACCGGTAAAGGGCCAATGTACCGCGGGCTAAGCTTCCCGGTGGTACCAAAACGAATAATGCCCTTAGTTGGTGACACTCGAAGGAGCACAAAGTCACCAACCGCAAACTCCAACTCACGGCGTCGAATGTCCGCATAGCTCTTTTGTCGGCTCTGAGCAGCCAACAAGTTCTGACGAACCTCCCGCACTTTCTTCACAGTTTCCTGAACAAGGTCTGGACCAAGCAAAGATCTCTCACCCACTGCATTCCAACAAAGAGGGAAACACACCTTCGGCCAAACAAAGCCTCAAAAGGAGCCATCTTGATGCTCGCCTGATAATTATTGTTATAAGCTAATTCTGCCAAAGCCAGATGGTCCTCCCAACTGCCCTTCCAAGACAATACACAAGCACGGAGCATATCCTCGAAAGTCTGAATGGTCCGCTCTGACTGACCATCCCTCTGAGGATGAAAAGCCGTACTGAGGGAAACTGTCATGCCCAACGCAGCCTAAAGACTCTGCCAGAACTTAGAGACAAACTTGGCATCCCGGTCAGAAACAATTGACTTAGGCACACCATGCAGTCTCACCACCTCTCGGATATACAACGGAGCCAGATCCTGCGCTGTATTGGTCATCTTCATCGGAATGAAGTGTGCGGACTTGGTAAGTCTGTCCACCACGACCCAAACTGCGTCCCGCCCTCGAGGAGAGCGCGGCAATCTGACCACGAAGTCCATTGTGATATGCTCCCACTTCCACTCAGGTATTTCCAAATGCTGCAACAAACCAGCAGGCCGCTTATGCTCGGCCTTCACCTGCTGACAAACGCCCAATGAGGCGACATACTTAGTAATGTCCACCCTTATGCATTTCCACCAAAAGACCTGCTTCAGATCTTGATACATCTTGGTCTCTCCCGGATGTACGGAGTACGGAGTCCGGTGAGCCTCACGAAGAATATCATCATTCACCTCTGATTTCTGGGGTACACACAGCCGGCCTTTGAAACGAACTGCACCACTCTCATCCACACTGAAATCTCGGGAGCGACCCTCTGAGATCCTCCTCCGCACCTCTGTAAGGAGCCAATCGTGCTGCTGAGCCTCACGAACTCGCTCGGGAATGGCGGACTGGATAATCATCTGTTTCTCTGCCTGGGCAACTCCAGTGAGACAGAAAGAAATAACCATCTTCTCAAACTCCGAGATCAAGGACATCCTGTCTGAGGGACTCCTGTCCTGCTCAAGGCGTCAGCCATCACATTGGCTTTACCAGGGTGATATTGGATAGTCAGATCATAATCTTTGATCAACTCCAACCACCTCCGCTGTCTCAAATTCAGCTCTCGCTGAGTGAATATGTACTTAAGGCTCTTGTGATCAGTAAAGATGTCACACTATTTCCTGTACAGATAATGCCTCCAAGACTTTAGAGCAAAAACAACAGCTGCCAACTCCAAGTCGTGAGTAGTATAGTTCTGCTCATGAGTCTTCAACTGCCTAGAAGTATAAGCGATAACTCGCCCATCTTGCATCAACCAAGACCAATCCGAGAAGCATCTGTGTACACCGTGAATCGCTTGCCACTCTCAGGCAAGGATAGGATAGGTGCATTCACCAGCTTTCTCTTCAAAGTCTGAAAGCCAGACTCACAATCATCTGTCCACACAAAAGGAACACCCTTTTGCGTGAGTCGGGTCATCGGCTTGGCGATGATAGAGAAATCCTGCACAAAGCGCCGATAGTAACCGGCAAGACCAAGGAAACTCCGAATCTCTGACACATTAGTTGGCCTTCGCCACTGCACCACCGCTGCCACATTCTTCGGATCCACTGTAATACCATGCTGACTGATGGTATGACCAAGAAATCCAACCTCGGACAGCCAGAAAGCACACTTCTTCAGCTTCGCATAAAATTTATTCCTCCGAAGGGCATCTAGGACCAAACTGAGATGCAACTCGTGATCCTCCTCCGTATTGGAATAAATCAGAATGTCATCGATGAAAACCACCACAAAGGAATCCAGGTACTCATGGAGCATCGTGTTCATGGCTTCTATAAAGATAGCAGGGGCATTTGTTAGTCCAAAAAACATAACGACAAACTCAAAATGCCCATACCTTGTGCTAAAAGTTGTCTTCTCTATATCCTCCTCTCTGATCCGCAGTTGATGATAACCGAACTACAAATCAATCTTGGAGAATACCTTGGCACCTCTCAGCTGATCGAAGAGATCTTCAATGCGAGGCAATGGATACTTGTTCTTGATCGTCACTTCATTAAGTGCTCGATAATCCACACAAAGCCTCTTGGTGCCATCCTTCTTTCCCACAAACAAGACTGGAGCAACCCAAGGCGACGTGCTCGGTCTGATAAACCCCTTAGCTAGGAGTTCATCCAACTGCTTCTTCAACTCCACCTGCTCTGATACGGGGACTTATAGATAGGCCGCGTACCCGGAACAAGGTCTATGTGAAAATCCGGTTCCCGCTCTGGTGGCAAACCTGGGAGCTCAACAGGAAAAACATCTGGGTACCTGCAAGCCACAGGTATATCCTCTAGCCTCAAAACAACCTCGTGTCCCTCAACCATGGCCCACAGAAGACCTGACTTCTGCATTCGCCGATTGGGGAACAACTGGCACAGCAACGAGAGAGAGTATTGCGGGGCACTCCCTTGGAAGACAACTTCATGCCCAGACGGAGACCGCAAAGTGCCCGTCTTCCAGAAATAAGAAATAACAGCTTGATACTGCATGAGCCAATCCATGCCAAGGATCACATCGAAAGGCTGTAGGGGTATAACCACCAAGTTCGCCACGAACTCCTCATCTGCTAGAACCACCACGCAACCAGGGCAAACACGGCACTAGAAATAAGCCCACTGAGAGAACTAACAACCACAACTCTCCCCACAAACTGCACGGCTACAGACCTGCCCGCTGAACAAAAACCTCTGAGATGAAAGAGAAACTAGCCCCAGAATCGAAAAGAACAGAAGCATCAACAGAATCAATGAATAAGGTACCTGTCACCACGTCTCCACGATCCCTGCCATCAGACGCTGGCATGGCATACGCCGCAGGAACAGCTGGAGAACACCAAGGGCAGTCGGCCCACTCCCCAGGCAGCCCAATCCAGAATTTTAAATTAATTTTTAATATATTTTATTCATTTTCAATGTTCTACAAATTTTAATTTTCCCTTCCGGCGATTTGCCAAAAAATCGGCGATTCCGTGATTGTTTTAAAATCTTACGCCGTAACGACGTTCGGGATATTACAGCCGACTTGAACCACACCGAGGATAAGCCATCGAGGTGTGTTGGAGCTCGCCGAGGTGAATACTTCGCACTAGGAGGAGCCCCTAATCGAGTAGACACCATTGAGGAGAAGCTAAGCTCGGCCGAGGTAACACCATCAAGGTCAAGTCGAACCACGCTGAAGCTAAGACATTGGAACATGTTGGAGCTTACCGAGGTGAATCTATCACACTAGGGGGAGCCTCTAGTCAAGGAGATGCTGTCGAGGAAAAGTGAAGCCCGACCATGGTGAAACTGTTGAGGCCGAGTTGAACCACACCGAGGCTAAGCCATGAAGGCGTGTTAGAGCTCACCGAGGTGAATACTTTACACTAGGGGGAGCCCCTAGTTGAGGAGATTCCGTCGAGGCAAAGCAAGCCTGGCTAAGGTGAAGCCATCAAAGCTAAGTTGAACCATGCCGAGGCTAAGCCATCGAGGTGTGTTGGGGTCTGGAGGAGGTCCGGACACATGACTCAAATGTGCTCCAGGGCACTAATTGAGGGTGCGTGAAGGGGGTCTGCGTCACAGAGCAAGGGCAGACTCGGAGGAGATCTGTGCTGCCTTGTAGTGCAATCCTAGAGGGGGTCTAGGATTTTGAGTCACCGCACCACCTCGGGCGATGTTCGTGATCCAACTTTGGTGAAGTCCGTGGGACAACATCGGTAAAGTCTGGGGTAGCGAGGTGGTCCGAGCCCGGATGGTGTTCGGGGGGCACGGAGTGGTATGAACCCAGTGGGTGCCTAGGGCATAGAGTGTCCCAGACCCAGAGGGGGTCTGGGAGCGCGAGGTGCTCTTGACTTGGAGGGGATTCAGGGCGAAGTCTGGAAAGCCTCCGCACGGATATAGTCTAGGGCAGAGTTCAAAAGACCACCACGCTGACGGAGTTTGGGTCGAAGTTTAAAGTGTAGTCCAGAGGGGCTCCGCGCGGACAGAGTCCAGGATAGAGTCCAGAGGGCCTCCATGATGGTATGGACCTACCCAATGACCTTGTGTGCCTTCATCTTCTTAGGCGACATGGCTTCTCACTCAAGTTCCCACAGATGGCGCCAACTATCGTCGATACAAGACCAGATAGTAAACTTACAAGTAACTCGGGTCAGATGCGAAGACCGTCGAGGATGCAGAGGGACTCAAGGAGGAACGCACAAATGACCTAAGTGCATTCAATATTAGTGTCTAGGGTTATAAATGGCCTCCCCCTCCGATTGCAAGTGGCCCTATTTATAGAGGGGAGAGAAAGGCAAGTGAAGTTACAAGTTTTCTCTCTGCTCCTAGCTTACTCCTAGGGGTATCTATGTCCTTTGCTCTGCGTGGGTCCCACTGTGTGTGAGACTCTAGGGTCTGTTTGTGGCTGACTTCAGTCTCCGTCCGGGGTTGGCCCTAGACCTCCTTCGAGGTCGACTCCAGACCTCACCTGGGGTTGGCTCCGGACCCTTCCGGGGTTGGTCTTGTGAACTTTGCCGAGGCTAGCCTTGTGGATCTCGTCGGGGTTAGTCTTGAAAACCTTGTCAAGGTTGGCTTCATGGACCTAGTCGAGGTTGACTTGTGGGCTTGGCTTAGAGTAGACCTTTCAACGGGTGCCGTCACTCTGAGGTTGTCATAGACCTGAGGTAGCGCAGGGACCCTCCCCTAAAACTGAAAACTCTCTTAATCAAAATCATCAGGAACTATTCTGATAACTGACATCTGCATGGTTTGAGAGCAGAGTGGTAGCTAGTATAGGGTACATCTTTTATCCCACTTATCCGAATAGGATGTAGATGAAAACAAGGCAAATGATCTACACCCGCACATTGATCAACTGCAAATAATTCATTTCGTGCACACACACTGGACAACTCTTTTTTTATGCCTTCGTAACCTCTGCGACCTTCGTAACAGTCGGCATATCCATTATGTCAGTGACCCATGACTTCACAAGTGGATATGTATCAAACACTGATGCATAAGGAGTAGCCAACAAGTAGTAAACCATAGGAGAATGGCTTAGATCAGCTAGGCTAATGAAATCCCTAACTAAGTAACTGAATTTGGACAAACGAGCCTCATAAGCTTTTCTTCAATTTCTCTAAATTCTCCATGACAATTTTGAGGTCAGTTGTTCTACCCATGAAAATAGGCAGAGTGAGGCATTGGAAACAAAGAGGTTGCTTCTTTGCTCCATGCTCCTTTGCGAAGTACATACTTTAAAATAGCACGAGACTGTGTATTTCAAACTGTGTTAAGAGGCAGGGATTGTCATATATGTGTAAATAACAGTCAAGAGAAAAAGGAAGTGATGAGTGAAATTGCTATATGATTGCTTACTTAAGACTACATCAAGTACATGCATGGAATGATATCAGAGTGCGCAAGTTTTGAACTTGTTTAACATAATACCATATACAATTTGCCCCCTAACTGCTATTTCACCTTTGAGTGATGATTCCCCGATTGCTAAATGTTATAAAATGCATAGCAAAAATAGAAAATCAAGTAACGGGAGATACAAATTTAACATGAAAAACCCTTGCGGAAAAACCACGGATGCACAAAGGCGAAATTCACTATATAAGAAGAGATTACAATGAGACTTTTGCTCTTCCTATGTACTACTAGGGTACACATATAGGGCGAGAGAAACGAGTCCCACACGGAGAGAAAACCGAATCAAAATCGGTTGCTATAGGATGACATCGCGTCTGATATTGCCTACGTATGACCTTCGCATCGGTCTTGTCACGTCTGACATAAGGTGAAGCAATTTTCTACATAGACATGGTACGAATTCGGATCAAACTTCAATAATTTCCACCTTGAACTGAATTCCCTCCAGTAGTCAAAAAAAGCAATAAACTCCTCCAATTAAATCAGGATAAACACTTTGTGTGCCAAAAGTCCATCGAACAAATCTCCAACAAAAAAAGACTGGAACAGTCTTATCCAAACGCTTCTTACGAAGCAAAAATGAGCAAAGCACTAAAAGATTCAAACACACAACTATCAATAAAGTAGATGAACAAATCTAGGTCTTCAACAATTCATAATCCCAACAAAAGTCTGAGTCTATACAAATAACCTCCTGAAATAAATGTTCAATCGTTGAATGGCATAAGCCAAAACATCACCAATGGTGCTAGATAGGTAGCGAAGAACTCATCTCATAGTGAAGGATCGGTTATGGCGACTAGAGGAGGATGAATAGGCGCAAATTAAATTTTCCTTGCTAAAGTATTCCTTCTCTTGAACTCTAGTGCCATTAGGAAGACACTAGATTCAAAAATACCAAAAGTATACTAAGAACATAGTGAACGAACAACAATTTCAGAAATTTGGCAATCAAGAAACATCAAGAACTCAAGATAAACTAAACCAAAATTGTTGAAACTTGAACAACAGTAAGATAAGATCCTCAGGGTTATGATCACATTGCACTAAAATAAATTTTAGAATATGTATGAACTTGGAACTTTTTATTGCTTTGAGAGGAAGAATTTCAAAGCCACACTTCCTAATGTGCAAAGCACAAAGGAGTATAAGAAAATTGTTCTCAAAGACTTGGTGATAGAGGCATATCTCCACCCCTCTATTTATAGCCCTTTGGGAGCAACTTCAACTTTTGGATCACCTCAAGGACTAAGATTAACTCTCTCCGCTCATACATATCTACTCACACATGCACGCTTCTCAAAGCGCTCATACCCATTAACCCATTAATGAATCAACACTTGATCCATTTTACATTTTCAGCACATACAAGACCTAAACCAGCATCGTCCATACTTCACTATCTTTTATGTGGCCTCAATGACTTGTCGTCCAGCCTCTCACGCGTTTGAATTCCACCAAGCATCCTCGCTTGCAAACGACCCAAGTCACTTGGCGCACCACATGCTTTTCCTCGCACATGATGGCACCCGGCTTGCTTGGCCACACATGACCTCGGCTCCTCTCTGAGTCTAACCCCGATCCACCTTATTGTTGCCCCGTCATGTCTACCATTGGTAGCTCCAGCTCCGGTTCCTTGTCATCCCGGCTTATAACCACTCCACAAGCCTTGGTCATCTTCAGTGGCTCCTTAATCGTCTAGACCTTGGGGGCACTATGGGCTTGGTGGCAGCGGCGTCCGCCGACATCGTTCATTTAGTAATATTCCCTTTTGTTAGGAAATTTAATGTTGGGCTAGGGAAAACAATTTCACTTTAGAAAAAAATTTGGACTCCTTCGAGAAAATCCAATTTTCGAAATTTCAAATTTTCAGAATTGTTTCAAAAAAATTCTGTCAAAATATTCAAAAATACAATTTGAATTCAAGAAATACAAATATATCTGTGCTAATTGATGGTAATTAGAGGCGTGATGATGGTTAATTAGCTAGGCTGACCTCATCGAGCACGGTGTAGAGCTTGAGCCGCCACTGCCGTCTTCTTGCGTAACCGGCTTCGGTAGTTTTGCATCAAGAGCAGGGACCTAGAGCCGTGCAGGAGTTAAGAGCCTTGCATCCTCACCGTCGGTGCTAGCTGCTAGTGCTGCCGTGGTGTGCCTCCGCCAAGTCGGTGGAGAAGAGGGGCAACCGCGCTGCATTGGAGAAGCGGGGAGGCGGCGACGGGACAAGCAATGGGAGAAGGGGGGAGGTGACGGCAGCGGCAAGCGGTGGGAGAAGAGAGAGGTGGCGGCAAGTGGCAGGAGAAGGGATGTGCGGCGGCGACTAAGGGTTTACAAATCGGGAGAATGGGTCGAGGCAGCGAGAGAGATGAGTGGTGCCGTGGTGGCGTGGTGGGTTGGGTTGGACGACCGAAAAATTTGAAAGCGGGTCAAATTTTTTAACCGCATTGGATTTTTTTCGAGGTAGACCAAGAAAACTGAATTTCGCAAATTTTGGCTCGAAATTGTATTCCCTGGTTTGGGCTACATAATAGTTGAGTAGATTACACTTATAGCAAGTATTAGTGCACGAGCTGCAAGAATATGTAAACCAAAGTTTCACCTGCCATTGTGCAAAAATGATTCCTTAATTTTAGCTCCATAATTTCACCGTCATGTCAAATTTCTGTTGAGTTATCTTGATGGCGTGGCCACTGGCCAGCGCTTCTGCTCGACACCGTGCTTCCACGGGCGCGGTTCTCGACCGGATCGGTGCTGCCATGCTGTCACCATCGTCAGCCCCGAGGGAGGCCTGTGTTGAATGAATAGCGCTCTTGTCATATTCGTATTCATGTTTTTAAAGTGAGTTTGAACATTCTCCAATATCAATACAAATTGAATTTGTAACAAATACAAATTCGAATCAAATATCTATAAAATTCGGTCGAATTCAGATATTTTGTAACTTACGTAATGCCAATATATTGACGACACTTTATCCTTGTTCCGTCACACTTAATGATCCAATTTATTGATTTCATCTAAATCAATACAAATTCGCATTAAATTAAAAAACATGTCCAGCTAATTAGCTGTATTGTAATAAAATACATATGTTACTTCATTTAATAAAAATACAAATACAAACATTCCGGATATAATAACATTTTGGATGTAAAAGTCTATATTATATTCTCATCCATATTTCTATGCGAATTCTAATACAAATATAAATAGGAGAGAGATTTTAATTAGATTGTTAGGTTTTGATACCGCTTTGTTACGAAATCGACAAGACAAAGCACAAAATCAATGAAGAACAATTAAGAACATGAGACATAAATTTAATGCAAAAAATCCTTCCGGGTAAAAAACAATGGACTGACAATCAGCGAAATCACTATATGAGGAAAAGTTACAAGCATGGAAAACTTAGGCTTGTCTTAACCATACGACTACAGAGTATATAAGTTAGGAATCAAAGTCCCTAACGAAGAAAATAATAGTGTCCTAGTTAGCAACGAAATAGAAACCTACTAGGAAACTAAAATAGTAATATTCTTGGAGACGGGAATGGCACCCACCGCAGCCAGTCTCAAAAAATAACGGTATTAAGTTTTAGTCCAAAGACGCCTCGAGTAGCCATGTCTATCTCCGGTCGGCGCGCACACCTTAGAGCACCACATCTGATGCAGGGCATTGTGAATTCATTACAGACTCGAAGATGATCCTAATTATAACCTTCGATCAGTTCACATTGCTTCCTAGTTGAACTATTCAAGCGATCAGAAAAACAAGTAGTGGTCAGACCGACCATATTCGAATCACAAAATACAACAATCTCCACCTCCTCCTGTAGTAAAAAAGAAACAAATAACTTCTAAATAAAGTTGTATAATACCTCTTATGCGTCAAGTGTCTGAAAGGACTAATGAATAATACCGACTAAGTCTGACCAGAACTCAAACTTAGAGGTAGGAACTAGCTTTGTTATCATATCAACTGGATTCTTATGAGTACTAATCTTGCAAACTTTGATATCACCTTGTGTAATAATTCCTTCGATGAAGTGATATCTCACTTCAATGCGTTTTGTTCTCTCATTAAACAATTGGTCTTTTTCAAGACAAATAGCACTCTGACTATCACAGAAAATGTTAGTGCAAGACGCACTTCCACAAACCTAAGTGTAGAGACCCCTTAGCCAAACAACTTCTTTTATAGCCTTATGAAATAGTCATGTACTTGGTTTAAGTGGTCGAGACAGCAACAATAGATTGTAAACTGACTTTCCAGCTGATGGCATAGCCTCCAGCCACGAAAACATAACCAGTAAGAAATCTTTGCTTATCTAAATCTCCTGCAAAGTTTGAATCAATATATTCAATCATCCCACTACTAGTCTGTCAAAATGCAAACAATCATCAGAAGTGCCCATTAAATACCTGAAGATCCACTGAACAACTCTGTAGTGGTCTTTGCTAGGATTAGTCATATATATACTAATAATATTTAAAGCATGAGATTGGTCTGGGTGAGAGCAAACTATAGCATACATAAGTGAATCCGACTGCACTTGCATACAAAATGCTTGACATGTATTTAACTTCCTTAATTGTTACCAGACTTGATGCTGAAGAGGGCTTTAAATGTGCAGCTAGCGATGTACTGGTCAGGTTGGCTTTGTGCCTATTGAAGTGATGAAGAACTTTTTCAATATACTCTTTCTAACTTAGGTATAGTTTCTAGAATTGCCGACCTCTAATGATTTCCATACCAAGAATATTTTTTGATGCACCAAGATCTTTCATCTCAAATTCATTGCTAAATTATATATCCAGCTTTGAAATTTTAAACTTGTCTTTTGCTGTGATCAGCATATCATCGACATATAGGAGCAAACAGATAGTTGAATCGGTGTCGGTCTTCAAAAAGTCACATCTATCATAGTTGAGATCTCTTGAACTCTTGGGAGATCATACAAGAGCCAAATCTCTTATACCATTGCCTAGGTGATTGCTTCAACCCATAAAGAGACTTCTTTAATTTTGCAATAAAAAAACTCCTTTCTCGGAACGATAAAGCCTTCCGAGTGCTCCATATAGATGTCTTCTATCAATTCCCCATATAAAAATGCGGTCTTAACATTCAGTTGCTTAAGCTTAAAATCACGCATAGCCACAGTGCTATGTAGAGTACAAATAGAACTATACTTTACTATAGAGGAAAAACATTTTTGATAATAATACATAGGATTTGACTATATCCCTTTTCAATGAGCCTCATCATATACCTAATCTAGTCGGTTGGTGATGTGGCTTTTGTCTTCTTGTAAATTCACTTGCAATGTATCTGTTTCTTTTCAATCGATGGCTTGACCAGCTCCCAAGTGGAGTTTTTCTTAAGTTAAAAGTTATCCACCTCTCTAATTCATCAGAACAGATGGCTTCTAAATAAGTTAAAAGCTAAGCAATCCCTTCAATATCGTTTGCCATGTTTAAACAATAAGCCGTAATATGGGCTTCTTCAATTAACCTCTTAGGAGGCTAAATAGTTCTCCTTATCCGATCAGCTGCAATGGATTGTTGGTTCCGACTAGTTTCTATTAGATGAAAACTGATCTGAGCTTCAACATGGACTTCCTGTGAATTTTCTTTGTCAGCATCTGGTGAGAATTCTGAATCAATAACATGCTCTACATGCACACTGATCTTCTGCTACTTCTCAGGAGCAGCATTGGTCGTATTGTCTTTTACCAGAGTAGACTCATCAAATGCAACACTTCTGCTCACGATTACCTTTCTTGTTTCAAGATTCCACAATTCGTAAACTTTCACACCAAATTATAGCATAACAAGATGTACTTAATAGCTCTTGGCTTTAATTTCCCATAATTGACATGGGCATAAGTAGGGCAGCCAAAAAACTTCAAATTCAACTTATCGACACCTTGATCATCTACTAAACCTCTTTTCTGTAACTCCTTCATCCCAGCTTCACTCATGTGTCATAAACGCATATGCCATAGATTAGTCTGATCGGTATCGAACAATCTGAATGAAGAAACAACAACAATTCTGACCAGACTAGAGCATTGAAGACGATATAAAATTGCTATCTTTATATAACCTTTCATCACACACAAGTGTGCCTTTGGAGACCTTCAGGACTCTGCCTTCACCTAAAATCTTGTATCCTCTCGCATCAAGATTATCAATAAGATAAGGCACTTTTTTAAGCTTGGAATATGTTGGACTTCCGACAGAATTCTAATTGTGCCATCAAATATTTTGATCTAGACAGAGCCAATGCCTCCAATCTTACATGGAGTATTATCTCCTATCAATATTGATCCACTCAGGGTCGCTTCATTGTTAATAAACCAATCACGGTTCGGATTCATGTGGAAAGTGCATGCTGAATCAAGAATCCACTTATCGCCAATTTTGGCATCATCGGCAAAGGTAACAAGGACATCTCCTTCGGACCATTCTTTAGTAACAATGCTGGCTTTAGCTTCTTCATCTTGTAGATCTTTCTTAGAATTGTTGTTCCTTTTCTACTTGTTCTAGAGTTTCTAGCACTCCGATATGTGGTGGCCACTTTTTTTGTAATAATGGCACAACTTCTTGTTCTTTGATTTAGAACAGCTTGGAATTTACTCTTGCTCTTGAAATCCCTGGTCAAAGATCTCTTAGATTGTCTTTCACGAATAGACAAATCTTCTACATATGAACTTGAGTTTTCGCTAGACATTGTAGTTTTCACTTGACACTCTCACCATATTTGATCTCCATTGCTTTTAAGATCGGTGATGATAGCTTTAAAGATGGCCAAGTGGTTCAACACAGATCTGCCTTCTACCAATCTGAGTGAGAAAAACTTCTACATCACAAGCATTTTGCTGGTCAAATCCTTGGTCACGCAACAGTGTTGGTCTCCTTTGTGACCTACTAGAGAATATTGTTAGATAAATAAAGATGAATCTGAGAGAGAGCCTTACAATCTCTTCTTTGCTTCTCCTCAGTGGACCATATAGCAGGCATTTTGTCGATTCCCAATAATGCATAGGGAAAATCTTATGTCTCGGTTAAGCAGCGAAAGATCAGACCTTGTTGTCGCCATGTCAAGAGTGCCCTAGATATATCTAGGTAAATAACATAGCTTTGATACCACTTGTCATGAAATCAACAAGACAAAGCATAAAGCCAATGAATAATGATAAAAAACACGAGACAAGGATTTAACGTAAAAACCCCTTTCGGGTGAAGAAACACGGACGCACAATCGGCGAAATTACTATATGAGGATAAGTTGCAAGCATGTGAAACTTTATCGTGTCTTAAATATACGACTACACACACACACACACACACACACACACACACACACACACACACACACACACACACACACACACACACACACACACACACACACATATATATATATATATATATATATATATATATATATATATATATATATATATATATATATATATATATATTATAAATAACAGGGGCACCATGATTGAGACTTTCCATCTATGATTAAGAATTTCCATCCATGATTGATTTAGCATGCTAAATCAATAACTTCCTTTCCAAATTGATGCCTTTTCGAATTAATGAATGTTAACGGGTTTGCCTGATATATTATAAACCATTGTACTAGCACGTATCTAAAAGCAATCCAAAAGTTTCATATTATATATCGGCTAAGTGATGTAGGATTGTTCCCGATCTTTCGGTGAGGGATAAATAACAATTTGTGAAGGATGACTTTGACGATGATGGCTACCAATTGAACATTTCCAGGACGCTAAGCAACTAATAAACCACACTCCGAATTGTTATCAACCGTGTCAAGAACGCAGCTGACCTGACCACAAAGATCAATTCCTGTAACGCAACCGTAGAACAAAGCTGATGAGGACATCACTTCTTCGGATATACACAACACTCCTCCACTTGATATTCAAGGACCAATCACTAGAGCTCGCGCCCGACAATTGAATTTACATGTGAGCTCGTTCCTAAGTACTTCTTTTTGTTCATTTGAGAATCGATTACTACCTAATGATTTAATTATGATTAGGAACCATGGAGAGGATCAAGAAGTACTTGGAGAAGGGTTACGAGGCGCACGAGTCCAGCAAGGGTGGTCGAATCATGTTGGATGTCCAACTCAAGCCCACTTCGAATCCAATTCGGAGTCCAGGACCAGGCCGCACTAAAATGGACGCCCAGATCGCATCCGGACTCCGTTTTGGACGTTCCACATATGTATGGAAAGCTGAGAAGATAAGCTTTCCAATGGCTCTGGTCTCATATCAAAATTCCTTCTGAGTCAACGGGAATCGTCGAAACAAGTGGACGTCCAGAATCTGTCAGGGTGCTGCGACACCGTCTTTTGGGCCGCTCGGCTTTGTATCGTGTTGGAGTCCATTAAGGACGCGCCCAGGGTTTTGCACGCCCTTACTCCTTTATATACAGCCGCCACCCCCACCATTAGGGTTGGGTTTTGCTTAGATTAATTCTGTCTTTGAACAGTTTCGCCGTCATCGGTTTGTGAAACCCCAATTTTCGAGTGCTTCATCAATATATCTGCAATTTGGTTGTGTTCTTCCTTGTTCTTGCTTGTGTTCTTTGATTCGCAGGCGAGGATTAGCCTTCTTGGCAAGGTCAACCGGGCAGCGCACGGTTGATAACCTGAGGAGACGTGGTGCTGCGATTGCGGGGTTCGGAACGTGTCGTTCGGAAGCCGGATCGATTTGTGTCGCGCCTCCACCAAATCAAACATACCCAGAACCTGTTGGAAGATCGGGACCCCGTTCCCATCAAAAGCAAGAACAAAGTAAAAGCAATCTGAATTGCGAATAGGAATTAAAGCACTAAGAATGGTTGTGAGGTTCAGAAACATACTTTCGTAGGTCTAATCGACACTAGAGAAGATGTGTGTGTTGCACACGGGGGCTAATAAGCAAAAACTAAATCTAAACCCTAAAAGTTGCATCTCTGGCCCTATTCGAGGGGCTAGAGACATGAAGAGCACGTCCATGAGAGAGAGAATATCCCACTACAATTCTTCAGTTGGACTCAAACTGATACAAGGCCTAGGGCCTAGGTTTGGAGTTGATTCAGACTTATTTTGTAGATTGCGATGCGTTCAGCAGGTGTTTTAGATGAGAACAAAACCATTGCTAAGAGGACATCATAAGCTTTCCAACAAATCTAAGATCACCTTATTTGGACTCTGTATGCATGTTCTATGCTTGTTTGAAGTTAGCGCAGTCTTCGGAGGCCGAACTGAATTTTAGAATATGTCCAGCTTTCATCCTTAGTTGTCCTGGCCTCAAAGTGACGTGGTAATCTCGAATGTCCATCCCAAGCGTGTCCGTGATTCCACGTGCCTCTCCTTGGTCCTTGCTCATGTTTCTAAGTACAAACACATCACATGTATCAGACAACAGCCTATTCTCAGAAGCTGAATTAAACATCCCGAAGAACGAGCTCACCTGATAATTTAATTGTCGTACATGTGCCCTAGTCATGGGACCATGTGTAGCATGTGTAGCAACTGAGGGAGTGTCTTGTGTGTCTAAAGAAGTGATGTCCTCATCAATACGGATCAGAGTCCCTAACAAAAAAATGAATGGGGTTTAAATTGGCAACGAAATAGAGATATACTCAAAAACTAAAACAACAATATACTCGGAGATAGAACAACACCTCGATTAGAGAGTCTTAGAAGATAACGGTGTAGAGTTATAGTCAGAAGACATCTCAAGTAGCCACGTCTGATTTCAGTCAGTGCATGCACCTTAGAGCACTATGTCTGATGCAGATCAACGCAAAGTTCATTATAGACTTGAAGATGATTCTAATTATAACCTCAAAACAATTGGCATTACTTCGTGATCAATCTATTTAAATGGTCCGAAATATCAATGGTAGCCGACCGACCAGATTTGAATAACACGATACAACACAATGCAGATTGACACGGATTTAGCACAGGGCCTCGAAAGTCAAATCTTACCCACATGGCTGACGTCCGTGCGCGCACATAAGGCTGTAAAAAAGCTCAAAGCTCACGAGCTATTCGAGTTTGGCTCGTTCTTTCCTGATCTGTATCGTACTTTCTGTTTGCAATTTAGTCCACGTTTGTTCTAATAAACTACTATCACTAGAATTGCACGAGTGTGCAGTCTGGTGGTTGAGTATATGTTACATGCGTTGGAAATTATTGATCTCTTGGTTGTGAACTCTTTAGTGGAGCCATATTTCAAATTGCTTCCAGATTTATTGTTTGTCAATCCAACATTACTAGGTAGTTTGTCCTGGATCACATGTAAGTGCAGTATCTTCAGTTCTTCACTTTCAAACTATTTCCGCTGAAGTAATTTCGCAGCACTGATTTATGATAAACGGTATAATAGTTCGTACAGCGTCATCTACAATATTGTTGATAGATCTTCTCGTGTTGTTGTCTCCGTAGGAGAATGATGTACGAAAGGTCTCTTACATGGCGGCATCTTCAAGGGAAATCAGTGAGGTGACAGGAGAAAAGCCCAGTGGCAGAGCTAGAAAATTTTTTATTAGATATACACACAGCGTGTGTTGTGCCTTTTCGGATACACTATGTGTTGCACTTCCTTGAATGCACGCCTTCACCATGGCCGCTGGCACCTCCTAGCATCACCCTTTCAGTCGTCGATTTGCTGTACCACCTACACAAATTTTCTAACTTTCCAAAGTTTAGCTGCTAATAAGTTTAAAACTATCTAGATTTATCGCTAAAAGTACTTTCATGATGTTATAATTTTATTAGTATATAATAAGATAAAGTTATAAATTGTAATAGTCAAAGTCATGTCTTATAGACCGTGAAAATAAAATATCACCTAAAAAATAATGGATGGAGTAATAAAATGTTAGCGCTGGGTAAACCTTGCATTGTGAATATTGTTTCACATGGTACTTTAATGTTACTATATAATCCATCGCACTAGGTGGCCCCTTGTCGAGGAGGCATTGTCAGCGCAAAGCGAAGCCCGGCCGAAGCGGAGCCAGTGAGGCCGAAGTGAATCGCACCAAGACTAAGCCATTGAGGCATGTTGGAGTTCGCTGAAGTGAAGCCATCAACGCTGAGTTGAACCACATCGAGGCGTGTTGGAGCTCGTCGAGGTGAATTTATTGCACTAGGGGGAGCCCCCTAGTGGAGGAGATATTATCGAGGTAAAGTGAAGCCTGGCCGAGGTGAAGCCATTGAGGCCGAAGCAAAGCTCACCAAGACCAAGCTGTCAAGACGTGTTGGAGCTCGTCGAAGTGAATCCACTGAGCTAGGGGAGCTACTACTCGAGCAGATGCCATTAGGGCAAAGCGAAGTTCGATCGAGGTCAAAAATAACCACGTTGAGGCCAAGCCATTGAGGCATGTTGGGGCTCACCGGCAGACCCTAGTTGAGAAAGTACCGTCGAAGCAAGGCAATGTTTAGCCATGCAAAGCCGTGGAGGCTATGTTGAACCACATCAAGGCGTGTTAGAGCTAGTTGAGGTGAATCCATCACACTAGTGGGAGCCTCTATTCAAGGAGATGCCGTTGAGGTGAAGCAAAGCCCGCCCAAGGTGAAGTCGTCGAGGCTGAGTTGAACCACGCCGAGGCTAAGCATCGAGGAGAGTTGGAGCTCACCGAGGTGGATCCATCACACTAGGGGGATCTCCTACTCAAGGAGATGTCGTTTAGGGGAATCAAAGCCTGGCCAAGGTGAAGCCATTGAGGCTAAGTTGAACCACACCGAGGCTAAGCCATCGAGGCGTCTTGGAGCTCACGAGAAGAATCCATCACACTAGGAGCCCCTACCTGAGGAGATGTTGTCGAGGCAAAGCTGTCAAGGCCAAGTTAAACCACAGTGACGCTAAGCCATCGAGGCGTGTTGGAGCTCGCCGAGATGAATCAATTGCACTAGGGGAGCCCCTAGTCAATGAGACACCACCAAGGTGAAGCGAAGCATGACCGAGGCGAAGTTGTCGAGACCGAGTTGAACCATACCAAGGCTAAGCCATCGAGGCATGTCGAGGCTTGTCGAGATGAATCCATCGACCTAGGGGGAGTCCTTAGTCAACGAGGTGCCATCAAAACGATGTGATGCTTGACCGAGGCTGAGTTGAACCATGCCGAGGCTAAGCCATCAAGACATGCTGGAGCTCACCGAGGTGAATCCATCTTACTAGGGGGAGCCCATAGTTGAGGAGACGCCATCGAGGTGAAGCGAAGCATGATCGAGGTGAATCCATTGAGGCTGAGTTGAACCATGTAGAGGCTAAGACATCGAGGCATGTTGGAGCTCACCAAGGTGAATCCATCGCACTATGGGGAGCCCCTTGTTTGATGCAAGAAATCACTCTAAGATTTCTATTGCGTGGGAATAAGGTGCGGGCGAGTCAGTGTACTAAAGTATACAAAAATAAATAGACACGTGAAAAGGTAGAAAAACATGTATTTTATTCTTTCAATTAAGATAATAAAATTATAGGTTCTCTACATATGATTACGCTCCATGGCCTATTTTGCATAGTA